>CM076577.1:776028775-776520823 GCA_034641835.2 Pinus albicaulis | reverse complement strand
AATTCTGATTTTAATAGTAAATGTATATTAAATAGTATATTAAATTATTCAAATAGTAAATGTATATTCAAATAGTATATTATTTGAATGTTACAAACCACACCTGCTTAAAATTGTAAATGTAAAAACAAATGGTTATTTTTAGACAAAAACACATATACCTAAAAAATGTAGAAATTTGCTGAATAAATCACTTATTCAATCTAGATTAACCTAATCACACATCAATTTCAAATTGCATGCATAACACATAATCTCTTCTACGATTAATCGTCACATGCGGAAAGAATAGAAGCGATCACACATCAAATCATCACACACATTAACACAGTGTGTATGGGGAAAGCTTATAGCTGAAAACCCCCAGCTATAGTATATTATAAATGGAGAGAAAATGCAGCAAATACATAGTACAAACTCCTCACAAGTACTCAATACTATCTCCCTAAGCTACACAAAAACTAGCTTGGTTTTGAACAAGTCACAGGTTCAAAACACACCCACTAATTCTCTGCCTCTATTGCGCAATCAAGGCTGGTATAAATAGAGATCTAGGTTCGAATCTCACTGGCTCCAACCGCGCAATTGTCATTGGTAATTTCCTCCAAGTGTGGTGCAAATCTCATGCACAACTGATGTCGCAACTGATAGCTAACTCAACCCTTTCATCTACCTCTTTCACTTGTCGCCACTGAACTGTCCATGCACTGAGTTAAAATGATGTGTTCTTTAGTTGAATAATGAGTTAATATTTTGTGAATTAAATAATATTTAATTCACCCAACTCATCTCTAGTGTATTAGCCAGTTAAACTAAATACAACTAGTTCAACTAGTTAACCAGAACACCACCTCCATTAACTGTCGCATCAACTCCACCGAACTCCGCCACTTGAGCTCTAACTGAAGTCAACCATGCATTAGCTCACCTAACTCATAGGAAAAGCGTAAATCCTTTTGGCAGCTGCATGCCCCACCTCTGAGGGTCAAACTGAAGTGCTCCAAGAGAGTAAACTGAAGTTTAGAGTCCAAATATTATTAAGGGTAAATAATATTTGACTTCCCTATTTTTAGGATAGGCAGTCTAAAAATAGACTTCGACCTATCGACCTATCGATCACAAAAATAGATGTCCATATATTTTTACCAACATGACCAATACTCCAAGAATAACATCTTGCAACCCCTGGACCATGCTCCATATGTCTAAAAATAGACATAGTCTAAAAATATATTTTTCGACAAAAATCACATGTGTGGTCCCCACCTAGTTTAGGTGATCACTTTCCAACTAGGATCAGGAAAGATGTTTCAGGAGGCCTCCTTCACTGTTTCTTGTTGCCATTTTCAACACTCCCTCTCAACAAGAAAGGAATGTCATTGCATGCGACATGCAACTCCATGCATTCGTCCTGCAACCTCCACAAGCGCCATGCAACTCCATGCATCTGCTCTGCAACTCATCTGAAACTGAATAGGCTCCAAAAAACTCAATCAGTCTTGATGCATCTGGCATCTATCATCAAAGTCTTCGACTTCTGCTTGGCCAACTACACATGTCATCAGGAACCACTTCGTTGTTGAACTCTTGCACCCATGCACTCTTGCACTTGCTGTCAACTCTGATCCACGCTCCATATCCGACACTGTCACTTTGATCTGCCTGCATCAATCCAACTGATCTTGCTACTGCTGCGCTGTGGGCACCTCGTAGCCAGGTTCAATCCATGAGATCCACACCATCTCATGAATCTGCCTAGAAATCTCCTCATGGGATTAATCATGCATGTCGCCCCACCTCATACCTGGTGGTATAGCAGCATGCACTCCCTCCGCCCGTCTGGCACGAAATTTCTCTGCATGAGTGGTCTCTTCCACTCCATGATCCTCTTGTGGCTGCTCCACATCCCGAGGTTCACTATCACCTGCATGCAAAACTTTCTCCCTCTCAAGCTTTAATTGCATGTCTTTCTCGCCTGCATGCAACAATTGCTCCCTCTCAAGCTTCAGTTGCATGTCTTCCTTCCGCTTCCCAACAGTAGGAAGCTCTGTAGACATCCCATCTACTTCAAATCTGTAGAGATTCTTTGCTCAAATCCCAACCTTCTTGACTTGTCCCGTTGCCTTGTGCCGAAGGAAAACTTTTCCTTCTCTGAAGACAACTTCATATCCTTTATCCTCTAACATTGCGACTGAGATCAGATTCTTTGTTAGACCTGGTACATGCAATACATCTTGTAAAAGAATGAGTTTACCTGACTCCCTCTGAAAGGTTATGGTACCAATGCCAGTCGCATTGTATCGTCCACCATCGCCCAACTCAACATGCATCTGGAGACCTTTCTCCACCAAGTCACTGAAAATATTTGCATCTCCCGTCATGTGAAAGGAAGCACCACTATCAATATACCACCCCGATCCCAATGCACTAGACAACATGCATGTGATCAATGAGAAGTCCAGCTCAAATTGCGATGCAAGAGCCTCACCAGCTGCAGATCCAGCAGCCTGCTTGTTCTTCTTCTTCTTTGGGCAATTCGTGGTGTAATGTCCATGATCGTGACAGTGAAAAAACTTCACTTTGGACATGTCACGCTCTTTACCATCTGCACCAGATTGAGAAGCCTTCTCCTTGCCCTTCCCCTTCCTTGCTTTGGCAGCCAAATCATAGTCTTCTTCATCAGATACCTTTGATGAAGATCCGTCCTTGGTAGTCCTCCTGATCTCCTCTTACATGAGATCTGACCACAGTCGCTCCCATCCCGGCAACTTCTCCTGACCATTGACACTATCCTGATAGGAATGCCAAGCCTTCGGAAGAATAAGGAGAGCCAGGTCCACCATATCCTCATCTTCGACAGTCACCCCCACACTTCCCAGCTCATCTCTGCACTGAGTGAACTTCGTGAGGTATTTTGCGATGCTGTCGCCTTTCTCCATCTTGATGTTTCTTAGTCTATCCTTGAGCGCCAGCTTCCTTTGGTCGCTCTTGCTTTGGTACAGATCCGTCAAAGCTTTCCACATCAAATATGGAGAAGCCTTTCCATGCAGGCTAGATACAATATGATCCTTGACGCCCTCCAACAGGATCCTTCGACACTTTGCTTGTTTCTTTCGCCATGCTTCGACTTCAGCAGGATCATTAGAAGTAGGCTTTGGAATCTCTTTCTCCACGAATTCCAACAACCCATTATCATCTAATACAGCCTCCATGCGGTCCTTCCATGAAACATAATTCGAACTGCCTTCCAAGGCATATTCTAGTCGCAACCCGATGAAAGACATTTTCGCTGCGACACCAAGAACACAAATCTGCAAATTCAAATTTCACCACCAGCTGATAACTCAATCACTTCCGATCTACACTTGAGAACAAATTATTTCCAAATCAGAGATTGACTACATGGGCTTTTACCAGACCTTTCACTTTCCAAAGAAAGATGAATCCGAAGGCTATCTGGCCCGTATGCAGGCTCTGTCTGAGGAAATAAGTTTGCAATCACCGTAATAGATCTTGAAAATTAATATAGGCTCTGATACCATGTATAAATTTGCTGAATAAATCACTTATTCAATCGATATTAACCTGATCACACATCAATTTCGAATTGCATGCATAACACATAATCTCTTCTACGATTAATCGTCACATGCGGAAAGAATAGAAGTGATTGCACATCAAATCATCACACACATTAACACAGTATGTATGGGGAAAGCTTATACCTGAAAATCCCCAGCTATAGTATATTATAAATGGAGAGAACATGCAGCAGATACGTAGTACAAACTCCTCACAAGTACTCAGTACTATCTCCCAAAGCTACACAGAAACTAGCTTGGTTTTGAACAAGTCACAGGTTCAAAACACACCCACTAATTCTCTGCCTCTATTGCGCAATCAAGGCTGGTATAAATAGAGATCCAGGTTCGAATCTCACTGGCTCCAACTACGCAATTGTCATTGGTAACTTCCTCCAAGTGTGGTGCAAATCTCATGCACAATTGATGTCGCAACTGATAGCTAACTCAACCCTTTCATCTACCTCTTTCACTTGTCGCCACTGAACTGTCCATGCACTGAGTTAAACTGATGTGTTCTTTAGTTGAATAATGAGTTAATAATTTGTGAATTAAATAATATTTAATTCACACAACTCATATCTAGTGTATTATCGAGTTAAACTAAATACAACTAGTTCAACTAGTTAACCAGAACACCACCTCCATTAACTGTCGCATCAACTCCACCAAACTCCGCCACTTGAGCTCTAACTGAAGTCAACCATGCATTAGCTCACCTAACTCATAGGAAAAGTGTAAATCCTTTTGGCAGCTGCATGCCCCACCTCTGATGGTCAAACTGAAGTGCTTCAAGAGAGTAAAATGAAGTTTAGAGTCCAAATATTATTAAGGGTAAATAATATTTGACTTCCCTATTTTTAGGATAGGCAGTCTAAAAATAGACTTCGACCTATAGGTCCAAAAAATAGATTTCCATCTACTTTTACCAACATGAACAATACTCCAAGAATAATATACTACAACCCCTGGACCATGCTCCATATGTCTAAAAATAGACATAGTCTAAAAATAGATTTTTCGACAAAAATCACATGTGTGGTCCCCACCTAGTTTAGGTGATCACTTTCCAGCTAGGATCAGGAAAGATGTTTCAGGAGGCCTCCTTCACTGTTTCTTGTTGCCATTTTCAACAAAAAGTGACCAGAGGAAGTTGGCGCTTAAAGACAAGCTCAGAAAAATAAAAATGGAGAAAGGTGACAGTATACCAAAATACCTCACGAAGTTTTTCCACTGCAAGGATGAGCTAGGAAGTGTGGGGGTTACTGTTGATGAAGAATACTTGGTGAGCTTGGCTCTCCTTGGGCTTCCGAAGAGTTAGCATAGCTACAAAGACTCTGTCAATGGATGGGAGAAATTTCCAGGATGGGAGCAACTTTGGTCGGATCTTGTGCAGGAGGAGATAAGGTGGGGTACTAAGGATGGATCTGCATCGAAGAATGAAGATGAAGAAAATTTCACTTTGGCTGCCAAAGCTCAGAAAGGAAAAGGGAATAAATCTTCCAAATCCAAAGCTAATGGCAAGAAGCGTGATTTGTCCAAGGTGAAGTGTTTTCACTGTCACCAGCATGGGCATTTCGCCACTAATTACCCACAGAAGAAGAAGAATAAGAGTGCTGCTAGTTCTGCAGCAGGAGAGGCCTTAGCCTCGCAGTTTGAGCTCGAATTTTCTTTGATCGAATTCTTGGTTTCAAGTGTGATGGGAACGGTGTGGTTTCTTGACAGTGGTGCATCTTTCCATATGACCGGAGACAAAGATTTGTTTAGTGATCTGGAGGAAAAGGATCTTGGAGTGCACATCGAGATGGGCGATGATGGTAGATACAGTGCAACTGGTGTTGGGACCATTTCCTTTGAGAGGGAGTCCAGTAAACCTTTCATCTTGAAGGATGTCATGCATGTTCCGGGATTGAAGAAGAATCTGATCTCTGTGGCCATGTTGGAAGACAAGGGTTATGATGTTGTTTTTAGCGAGGGAAAAGCTTTCCTGTGCCATAAAACAACTGGTCAACCAGGAGGATAGGGATTCAAGTTAAGAATATTTATCAATTGTAGGTAGATGGTTGCGCTGCAATGGCAAGAAAAGTAGAAGGAGTGGTGAGCCGAGATGAGGGAAAATTGTGGCACAGGATATTGGGCCATCTTCACCGTGGCACTTTGAAAATTTTGCAGCAGATTTCTATCGGGCTTCCCAAAGGTACACTTGCGCAGTCAGATCAGTGCAAGGGATGTACTTTGGGAAAATTTGTGAAGACCACTTTTCATGAGAAGGATATTCGTGCTTCGACAATCCTTGAGATAATTCACACAGAAGTGTGTGTACCTTTCTCGGTTGCTTCAACAACAAAGCACAGGTATTATGTGATATTTTTTGATGACTTTTCTCGTAAGTGTTGGATCTTCTTCATGCGGAAGAAGAGTGATACATACTCAAAGTTCTGTGAGTTCAAGGCGCTGGTTGAGAAAGAGTCAAGGAAGCAAGTGAAATCTCTCCGGAGAGATAATGGTGGTGAAGACATCTATGGTGAATTCAAAGACTTCTGTAGCAAAGAAGGAATTCGAAGAGAACTCATAGCGCCTCATAACCCACAGCAAAATGGGGTCGCGGAGAGGAAGAACAGAACGATCGTGGGTGCTGCACGGGCGATGTTGCATGATTAGGGCCTTCCCATACACTTGTGGACAGAGGCATGAAACACTGAGGTTTATGTGCAAAACCGTTGTCCTCATAGAGTACTTGGCATGAGTACACCCGAAGAGACGTTTTCTGGTAAGAAGCTTGATATTTTTCATTTGAAGATTTTTGGCTCACCTATTTAAATTCATGTGACGAAGGATGCTAGGAAGAAGATGGAGCCGGCCATAGAGGTTGGGATATTTGTGGGGTACACAGAAACACCCCACAATTATCGTGTGTATTTGCCTGACAGTCGGATGACTGTCGTGTGATGGGATATCAAATTTCATGAGGAGAAAGCTATGAAGTTGTCGCTTGAGAGGGAGCTACACTTGCATGCAAAGGAGGAGCTACTTGTTCCTAAAGATGAGCCTCAAGATGTGGATCAACCACAAGAGGAGGTTCATGGAGTGGAAGAAACCACTCATGCAGCACCAAACATCAAAGGGTGGAAGCGCACTATATAAGTTGAGCGACTGAATCTTGATGCAGTGCAGAATGTACGAGTTCCTACATCACAATGCAGACAGAGATAGTCACCTGACCGATTTATTGGATACATGGCTCTGATGAGAAAGTGTATCGTGATGGAGCCATCCTCTTTTGAGGAAGTTGTGGAGGATCTCGCATGGGTAGATGCCATGGTGGAAGAGTATGATTCGATTGTCAGAAATAGTGCATGGGAGATTGTCCCAAGGCTGGAAGGGAAATCAGTGGTAGCTTCGAGATGGATCTACAAAGTGAAGCAAGCTGCTGATGGGAGTGTTGAGAAGTATAAGGCAAGATTTTTTGCCAAGGGCTTCTCACAAATCAAGGGGATCGACTATGAAGAAACCTTTGCATCTGTCACAAGGTATTCTCCCATACGGACCATCCTTGCTCACTCGGCACAAATGGGTTGGCACATTCATCAGATGGATTTGAAGACTACATTCCTCAACGGAATCATTGAGGAGGAGGTGTACATTGAGCAGCCTAAAGGATTCGAAATCTTCAGTAGTGAGTCGCATGTGTGCAAGCTCAAAAGAGCGTTGTATGGGCTAAAACAATAACCTCATGCTTGGTACACATGGATAGACAGTTATTTCATCGGACTTGGTTTCGCCAAGAGTGAGGGGGATCCAAACCTATACTAGATTGTGGTGGAGGGTAAGCTTTTGATCATTTTGCTTTATGTAGATGATTTAATACTAACGGGTGATGAACTGTTGATACACTCATGCAAGGCAAATCTTGCAAAGGAGTTCGAGATGAAGGACTTGGGCCTCCTTCATTATTTCCTGGGATTGGAAATTTGGCAGCGAAAAGGTGAAATGTTTGTGTCTCAAGGCAAGTATGCATGGGAGATACTAGAGAAGTTTCACATGCAAGGCTGCAAGCCTATCGACACTCCCCTTCCTGGTGGTTGGAGGAAGGAGGACGCTACATCGGCAGAGGTAGTGGATGCCATTGTTTATCAACAGTTGGTTGGTTCGCTCATGTATTTAGTCAATACACAACTAGACATATGTTATGCTGTGAACCAGCTTTCACAAGTGATGATGAAGCCTACCAAGCTCTTGAGGTATCTCAGGGGCAGATCTAAGTATGGATTGTGGTACAGACAGTCGGATGAGGTGAAGTTGCATGGCTTCACGGATGCAGATTGGGCGGGAAGCCCAACGGACAGAAAGAGCACATCTGGATGGATTTTCAGTATCGGATCTACAACAGTTTATTGGTACAACAGGAAACAAAGATCCGTGGCACTTAGTTCAGTAGAGGCCGAGTACATGGCAACAAGTTTGGCGACATGCGAGGCTATATGGATGAGGAAGATCCTAGTCGGTTTGTTTGGTTCTCATTTAGATCCTACTGTGATATATTATGATAATCAGAGTTGCATTAAACTCTCGGTTAATCCAGTATTTCATGATAGATCTAAACATATTTACATTTAGTACCATCATATCAGAGATTGTGTGCAGCGGAGGATCATGTTGCTTTCTTACATTCCTACGGAAGATCAGGATGAAGATATTCTGACGAAGGTGCTCACCAGGAGAAAATTCGAATACCATAGAGACAGGATCGAGGTGGCAGATAATCCCTATCTTGTTGAGAGAGAGTGTTGAGATTCAACAAGATGTTGAGCTTAGTGAAAAGAGTCGCCTTCACTAAGTGGGCCCACAAGCTATTTTTGGCGCAAAGTCTATTTTTAGACTATGTCTATTTTTAGACATGTCGATCATATTCTATGAGTTGCAGGATTCTATTTATGGATGGTTAGTCAAACTGGAAAAATAGATGGATTTCTATTTTTAGACATCTTGGGCAGAATCTATTTTTAGATTGCCAGTCTAAAAATAGATATGTCGAATATTATTGGCTCTCAATAATATTTGGACTCTAAACAATATCTTATTCTCTTGGAGCACTTCAGTTAAGTGCACAGATGTGGCACAGGAGCTGACAGAAGGAATTACGCTATTCTTGAGGGTTAAGTGGAGCTAATTCATGGAGGACTCAGTTAGAACTCAAGTGGCGTAGTTATGACACAGTTGGAAGAAGTAGTTATAGAGTTGTATTCAGTTTAAGTTAGACTCAGTTGAGCTAGTTGTATCTAGTCTAACTAATTGATACACTAGTGAGAGTGGAGTGAATTAATTAGTTAATTAATTCACAAATAATAACTCATTAATCAATTGAACAATACATCAGTTAACTACAGTGCATGGCAGTTTCAGTGGAGACCAATGGAGAGATAGGTGAAAGAGCAAGTGTGACTATCAGTTGTGACTATAGTAATGCATTTATTGCATCCAACACTCAGTGAAGATGCCAATGAGGATTGAGAAGTTCAATCTCGGTGAATTCGAGTTCATTCAGAGCCATTATTTAGCAGTGATTTCACAGTAGAGGCAGGCTAGTAGGTGGCAAAGATCGGTGCATGGATTTGCAAGATCGCGCTTGATTAGTGTGTAGCGATTGTATTGTACTGAGAGCTTGATATGATCAGCTTTGTATGAGGATTGTTAAAACATATATTATATACAGATATTTGGGGTTTTCAGCTTCAGGCTTTCCCGTTAAACAACTGTGTTAATGTGTGTGAATTTTTATTGTTTCATGTGTGCATTGCAATCTTGATTTAATTTCTGCAAATGATCAATGGTGGAATAGATTTTGTATTTTTCATGAAGTTAAAATAGTGTGAGATCAGGAGAATATTGGACATATAACACATAAGTTATATAATTTATACTGGCATACCCTTGCATAATTATAGTTCGACTATCCAATAAAAACATTAAACCTTATATCACATGTACCAAATGTAGAATTGAAACCATCCAAAACTTAAGTTTTAAAAACTTTTTAATTATATAATAAATTTGCAACATTACTTCACATGCCGTGCCAATTATAGTTCAACTATCCAATAAAAACATTTAACATTATATCACATGCCAAATGTAGATTGAAACCATCCAAAATTATAGATCATAACATTACTTCACATGCACGTATTACTTCACATGCCATGTCAATTGTAGTTCTTGACTATCCAATAAAAACATTAAACATAAATAACACTAAATATCACATGCCAAATGTAGATTGAAACCATCCAAAACTTGAGTTTTAAAATTTTTTTGATATATATCATGTAACATTACTTCATATGTCATGCCAATTATAGTTCAGCTATCCAATAAAAAAATTTAACATTATATCACATGCCAAATGTAGATTGAAACCATCCAAAACTTAACCTTTAAATTAACAAAAAATTATAGATCACAACATTACTTCACATGCACGTATTAATTCACATGCCATGCCAATTGTAGTTCTTGACTATCCAATAAAAACATTTAACATTAAATATCACATGCCAAATGTAGATTGAAACCATCAAAAACTTGAGTTTTACAAACTTTTTGATATATATCATTTAACATTATTTCACATGCCATGCCAATTATAGTTCAACTATCCAATAAAAACTTTAAACATTTAACATTAAATATCACATGCCAAATGTAGATTGAAACCATCAAAAACTTAAGTTTTAAAAACTTTTTGATTATATCATGTAACATTACTTCACATGCCATGCCAATTATAGTTCAACTATCCAAGAAAAACTTTAAACATTTAACATTAAATATCACATGCCAAATGTAGATTGAAACCATCCAAAACTTGAGTTTTAAAAACTTTTTGATTATATCATGTAACATTACTTCACATGCTCGGGATGCGGTCTCTGAAGTGGTTAATAGCGATGATGTGGCCCCGAGAGTTGCAGATAGGGAGGCCACACACCTTCCATGAACGTAATCCCTTTGCTAGGATTAATCTTGGACTTAATGACATTTAACAGCAGAGCACATCACAACCGAAACTAACTCCTAGGGCTTCTCATTGTGTGTGTGTTTATATCAGGCTCAATTGAATAGTTATTCATTGCCGACGATTTCCTGTTGCAGAGGAGAACTGTTAAATGCCATGGCCCCGTCTTCCCCAACGCCGGTGAGCTGGTGGTGCCATCCTGATGCGAGTAAGGCAAACGAGCGCACCACCACAGGCAAGAGAAGCCGCAACAATTGTTGTTTGGAGCTTGATGATAGCATTCATATCTCTCTCTCTGGTTCTTGCATGTCGGCCACAGTATTTTTGAATATTCTTCCGACGCACCCCCCTGTCAATCCTTCGACTCTCTGGAGTTCTAGTCCCAATTCCACTGAGAGCATGCCTAGACTAAGGCAAAGGATGCGCTGCAGGCACGGATCCACCAGAAGCACTGGGAGGCGTTCGCCTTCCCCCTCTAGCTCGCCTTCAGAGATTTACTCCCCCTCGGATAGCCTCCCCCGTCTTCTCCATGGTCGTCTGCTTCGTTCGGGACACAGATTGGACTCTCCCTCGTCCTCTGCGCTGCCAGCTCAATCCCACATCTCTCTCTTCTCATTTGATTGCTCCCTCAACCGTCCAAGAGTCTCCGTCGCCATTTCAGTAGTTTTTCTTGAGGAGCCCCAGGATGAGAAGACTGAGAATCCTAAGGATGGGCAGGGTCCTGTTGGTTGCACTAATCAGGACGAGGCACCTCAGGGTTCAAAGGGCCAGCCCAGCGGGAGTAAGGATGTTTTGCAGGGAGATTCTAGACACTGCCAGGCGGATTTGGTGGACATTCCACCCTCCAAAACAGTGGTCCACTCAGATGCAGACATCTCCAACGATCGTGATGAACCGGAAGATTATGGGTGCAGAATCGAGCAGGAGGCTCCTGATGAGTAATTATGTTCTTTTTTAATGGTTTTCTTGTTATGTCACTGCCCTCTCCAGAGGGCTTGTTTTTTGTTTTTCTGTTATCTCCTGTCATGGTCCAGTTTTTGTCAAGGACAGTTTTCAGAATTCACGGTATTTCGATCCCCTGCGTGGGATTTTTTAAATGGTGGTTGCTACGGTAGTTCCCTCTGGTGATCTACAATAGTTTGTTGTCTAAATGCACCTCTGTAGACGCGTGGGCTTGACCCGCTGTACCTATACTTTTACTTTTGTTAATAGACTACTTTTACTTAGAAAAAAAACATTACTTCCCATGCCAAATGTAGTTCAACCATCCAAAACTTAAGTTTTAAAAACAAAACAAATTATAACACAACATTACTTCACATGCCAAATGTAGTTCAACCATCCAAAACTTGAGTTTTAAAAACAAAACAAATTATATAACATTGCAACATTACTTCACATGCCATGTCAATTATAGTTCAACTGTCCAATAAAAACACTAAATATCACATGCCAAATGTGGAATTGAAACCATCAAAACTTAACTTTTAATTTTAAAAAAAATTATAGATCACAACATTACTTCACATGTCAAATGTACTTCAAGCATCCAAAACTTAAATTTTAAAAACAAAACAAATTATAGCACATCATTACATAACATGCCAAATGTAGTTCAAAAGAAAAACATTAATTTATAGATGACAACATTACTAGTAGTTCAATTATCCAAAACTTAAAAGTTTTAAAAACCAAACAAATTATATGACAACATTACTTCACATTCACATGCCAAAAGTACTAAAACCATCCAAAACTTTACTTTTTGGAACAAAACAAATTATATTAACACTGTAATAAAATATGTCCAAAAATTGTAGATCTCACAAGTATGAAATTGTATATATATATATATATATATATATATATATATATATGAATGACAATGCATCTAGATAATATGTAAAAATTTAAATTTAAGACTATCTAAATCTTGAAATCAAATCTACAAATCAGGTCCATCAAATAGAGATGGATGTAGCATCTTCCCTATCATGGTCTCAATCCGCGCACTATCATGCGAAGCATGGGAACCTGTACACAATGCACATGTACTTGAACATTAAAATTTGATGTTTTAAAAATGAGTGAGAATATATATATAGAACTTCATGTAAAAAACAAAATATAAAAAAAATCATGCAATACCTCATGAGGTTCCCTCTCCATTTGTTCACCTGCTACAAGTTCCCCCATGGGAACATCTCCAACAATAAACTATACAATATACATGTACAGTTATATATATATATATATAATATGTATATATTTCAGATGAAAGTGCACGTGTACATATATAAACTTATTTTCAATAATATTAAAAAAAAAAGGTTAGACAACTTGTTAAAATGGTTGAAATGGTGTGGATGTTCCTATCTCCGTCGCTAGAGTCTGTGGATTAAACAAATCTTCTATAGAAACCTAAAATTCAAAATTTTAGAAGTATAAAATAACTCAAGATCAAGATCTCAATTTATAATAAAACTTAAATAAACTTCAATTTATAAATTATAAATAAATTAGAAATATATATATATATATATATATATATATAAGTGAAAAATTGAATACTTCTGCAGGTGAATTTGGGACATCTCCTAAGAGTGGCTCCAAATGAAAATCTCCAAGAACTTAAAATTCAAAAAATTTAAAATAACTCAAGATATAGTTATATATATCTCAATTTTTAATGGAACTTTTTGAGGTGGAATATATATATATATATAACTTAAACATAAATTTTAAAAGTGAAAAATTGTCCATACTTGTTGTGGATGTGGCACATCTCCTAAGAAAGTAGAAGGTACATCTCCCAAGGAAGAAGAAGGTACCGCCATCCCAAAAACATCGGACGTAATCGGAATTTGTTAAAACATTTTATCAGTATATATACATACATGTACATGTGTGCACAATTATTTACTTTAAAAATATCATTTAAAAAACACTAACATTTGCCAACATATCTTGATGGTGAGACCCATCTGCATTGTTTGAACCAGAGTTCTCGAACGTGATATTAACATTTTCATCATTCATCATGCGTGACAACTGCAAATTGTGTTTTAACATATAATGATACATTTTTGTTAGATTAATGTACATACAAATAAATGTATACATGTACATACACATATAATTATTACAAATTGTACACATGTATGTCTTAAAATAATTGAACCCTAAAGTCATTAACACATACTGTTCCCGTGCCCTCTTCCTCATGAAGAATAAGGTCTTGAAAACCATTGCAAAAATTCTTTGCATATATTCGAAGATCTTCAACATTCATGTTGTCAATCTCTTCATCTGTAGAATACACAAAATTGGCACGTGCATTTTCACGTGTTCTTTGCCAATTTAGACAAACATCGACTCCACCCAATCCATTGTAAACATTGTCGATTATGACATCCCTTTCTTCTCGACTTATTTGAGAAGTTGCATCCATCTTTGACTGTAGAGTTTCGGCCTGAAAAGGTTGAATCACCAATGGTGTCTCAGGGTGAGGCAACTCCACATCTCGCTTAGCGCCCTTACGATCATACAATCGACATTTCCTCGAACCAAAAAATTCTGACGGAAGGTCATTGTAGTTGGGTTTCATTTTCAAAAAAAAATTTGCATAAAATAATTGTGCAAAATAAACAGGAACCTCGTCGTTCCATGGGAGCCTTCCATAGGCCGAAAGGTGCCTATCATACAAATAGTGAGCTATATCTGGGTGCTTGAAATATTGCACCTTCAACTTTTTTCTTTTTGGCCCTTCTTTGAAATTAAACATTGACTTCGCTATAGCTTTTGTAACTCTTTGTTTGACATCCTCACATTTATCGGGACCCATTACTGTTTCTTTTCTCTTTCTCATCACTTCTACAAATGTATCAGTCATTGGCCCAAGATTTTTGTACACATTTACTATTTCACCCAATGAATGTGTAACTATTTCGAGGCTTTGTCAAATCTCAGCAGGTAGAGTCAAAGCCACAAGATCTCTCCACAATTTTGCATGAATTTTTTGACACCTTTGTAAGGTGCATTGCACCATGTTTCTTTCCCATGGTATATTATAAATGTCGGCCGCATAAGTTGTGGTGGGTAGACAACCTTCTTCTTGAATGTAGCTTTCTACCCTGCGTCTATTTTGATCAATATTTGGAACATTTTCAGCCTTTGCATCAATATATATATATAATTTTGTATATTATAAAAAACACATGTAAACAAATTTGTACAAATTCAATGAAAAAAATATTGAAATTGATGGCAACCTCAACATGGTTGGTTAGAATCTTCTCCACCGTGAAACTGTTGAGACCCAGAATGACCCTGCTGAGAACCAACACCACCAGCTGTTGATTGGCCTTCGAGAGAATAAATATCACCCCCTTCACGCAACCTGCTACCACTTATTGATGGCCGTCTAAGGGGATTTGAACCACCACCAACCTATCGAGAGGAGGGAGAAGCTTCATAAAAAAATACGAATTTATAATCAGTTGAAAAATACATGCATACATATAAATACACATGTACATATTCATTGATTAAATTGTGTTGAAACCATACCACAACTAGGTGAAACATGGGCAACCATGGCTAGAGTAGAGACCCTTCTCTTCTTATTAGCTCCTAAAAAATAAAAAATGAAACTTATTAACAACTAATTTAACTGACAAAGTTGATAAAAAATAAACTCCATATGTACACACATGTATGGAGATTTAAGATTATATTTAAATTTACCATGAACAGCTCTCGATCCCAATCCATGATCCTCCCCTCTCGTAGAGATATGGGATTCTGTTGATCTTCATCATTCATCCTCCATGATATATATATCTATGGTGGACATTTACAACTAATTTTTTAAATAACTAATTTAAATTAAATTCAAGATAAAGTTCAAAAAATTAATTTGTTTAATTTAGTGTAAACAAATTATGTAAAACAAAACTTTGTACTAATTGATGTGTGAAACTCAATTTAAGCAAAAAAAGTTATAAAAATGATAAGTTCACAAAATTGTGTTTTACATGAAAATTAATGTAATTTAGTGTAAAAAAACTATGTAAAACACAAATTTCAAAGCACTAATTGATGTGTGAAACTCAATTTAAGAAAAAAAAGTTATAAAAATGATAATTTCACCAAATTGTGTTTTACATGAAAATTAATGTAATTTAGTGTAAACAAATTATGTAAAACACAACATTCAAAGCACTAATTGATGTGTGAAACTCGATTTAAGAAAAAAAAAAGTTATAACAATGATAAGCTCACCAAATTGTGTTTTACATGAAAATTAATGTAATTTAGTGTAAACAAATTATGTAAGACACAACTTTCAAAGTACTAACTGATGTGTGAAACTCAATTTAAGAAAAAAAAAGTTATAACAATGATAAGTTCACCAAATTGTGTTTTACATGGTGGGAGCACAGTTGTTATAAAATTAAAAAAAACACATTTTCATTCAAAAATAAGTGAAACTCCATTTAAACAAATTTTTTTTGAAGTCCCCGCATTTTAATTTCATAAAAATGTGAATTTCACCACTTGTTGCAAATGTGAAGTTCACTAACTTGCGCTTTACATGGTGTGGTGGGAGCACACTTGATATATAATTAAAAAAAGCACATGGTCATTAAAAAAAACACATTTAGAAGTACACAACACACACATATCCAAGATATGTTACAATGTCCATCAATTGTGAAGTTCACCAAGTTGCACTTTACATGGTGTGGTGGGCACACTTGGTATATAATTGAAAAAAGCACATGGTTATTAAAAAAGACACATTTATAAGTATACAACACACACATATCCAAGATATGTTACAATTTCCATCAATAAATTTTGAAGGAGAGCGTCTCAACGCTAATTCATCTTTGAGAGATGAATCTTGAATTTTTGAAGAAGAGCGTCTCAAAACTAATTCATCTTTGAGAGATGAATCTTGAATTTTTGAAGAAGAGTGTCTCAAAACTAATTCATCTTTGAGCGATGAATCTTGCATTGGCATTGCCTCGTATAATTCTAATTCATCTATTAATTCATCTTTGATAGATGAATCCTGAATTTGCATTGCCCCACGCAATAGATCAACAAACATCTTATTCACATTTTTACAATGCCTTATACTAAAAAATTGAAATTGGCTAACAATATTGTTTTCTATTCCATGCAGTTCTTTTAGACTCTCCTTCTTAACTTGGTACACGTCATTCATCTGGTTGCACACAAGTTCAGAATTGGTGAAAACTACAATTCCATTTGATCCATACTCCATCGTTGTTCCCAAGCCTTCTATCAATCCAATATAATATGCCTCGTTGTTTGTTGTTCTTCTCGGTATATTCATTTTCCTTTGGACGACTTTGCTAGTCGCAATATTGGAAAGCACATATGTAATCACTGCATTCCCTGGATTGGGATAGCAAGAAACTTCTATGCATAATTTCCATTTTTCAACCATATTTAATGGTTTTCTTATCCCTAAAAAAAACAAATTCAATAAAAATATATATATTAAATTGACATTTATTGCAAATGCATGAAATAAATGAAAAACTTATATTTAGATCGATTCCAGAGATTGAATGTAGGGACATTTACTAGATATGTCACCTTTCATAAAAGATGAGATCCAGAAGCTACCTGGCCCTTTACAGACTCTCCCTATAGAACTACCATGGATATGAAAATGAAAAACTTCTAATTAGATCTATTCTAGAGATTGAATGTAGGGGCCTTTACTGTTAGGTTAAAACTATGTTTTGTATCAAATCACTTTTGGTTTCAATGGGAAACTTTTATGGCTAATTTGTGTTTTACATGTTGAATATAAAAGGTTTTTTCTCTTTCATTTTTTGAGACCATGGATATGAAAATGAGAAACTATATACTTGGTTAAAACCTATTTTTTGTATCAAATTACTTTTTTTTTTATAAAAAATATATACATGTTGATTGTAGGGGCATTTACTGTAGGGGCATTTAGATCTATTCTAGAGATTGACTGTAGGGGCATTTACTAGATATGTCACCTTTCATAAAAGATGAGATCCAGAGGCTACCTAGCCCTTTATAGACTCCGCCTATAGAACTACCATGGATATGAAAATGAAAAAATTATAATTAGATCTATTCTAAAGATTGAATGTAGGGGCATTTACTAGATTAGGTTAAAACCTATGTTTTGTATCATATCACTTTTGGTTTCAATTTTATGGCTAATTTGTGTTTTACATGTTGAATATAAAAGGTTTTTTCTTTCTCATTGTTTGAGACCATGGATATGAAAATGAAAAACTATATACTTGGTTAAACCTATGTTTTGTATCAAATTACTTTTTGTTTCTAAATACTATATACATGTTGAGTGTAGGGGCATTTACTATAGGGGCATTTAGATCTATTCCAGAGATTGACTGTAGGGGCATTTACTAGATATGTCACCTTACATAAAAGATGAGATCCAGAGGCTACCTAGCCCTTTACAGACTCTGCCTATAGAACTACCATGGATATGAAAATGAAAAACTATATACTTGGTTAAAACCTATGTTTTGTATCAAATTACTTTTTGTTTCTAAATACTATATACATGTTGACTGTAGGGGCATTTACTGTAGGGACATTTAGATCTATTCCAAATATTGATTGTAGGGGAATTTACTAGATATGTCACCTTTCATAAAAGATGAGATCCAGAGGCCACCTGGCCCTTTACAGACTCTGCCTATAGAACTACCATGGATATGAAAATGAAAAGCTTCTAATTAGATCTATTCTAAAGATTGAATGTAGGGGAATTTACTAGATTAGGTTAAAACCTATGTTTTGTATCATATCACTTTTGGTTTCACTTTTATGGCTAATTTTTGTTTTACATGTTGAATATAAAAGGTTTTTTCTCTCTCATTGTTTGAGACCATGGATATGAAAATGAAAAACTATATACTTGGTTAAACCTATGTTTTGTATCAAATTACTTTTTGTTTCTAAATACTATATACATGTTGACTGTAGGGGTATTTACTGTAGGGGCATTTAGATCTATTCCAAAGATTGACTATAGGGGCATTTACTAGATATGTCACCTTTCATAAAATATGAGATCCAGAGGCTACCTAGCCATTTACAGACTCTACCTATAGAACTACCATGGATATGAAAATGAAAAACTTCTAATTAGATGTATTCTAAAGATTGAATGTAGGGGCATTTACTAGATTAGGTTAAAACCTATTGTTTGTATCAAATCACTTTTGGTTTCAATGAGAAACTTTTATGGCTAATTTGTGTTTTACATATTGAATATAAAATTTTTATTCTCTCTCATTGTTTGAGACCATGGATATGAAAATGAAAAACTATATAATTGGTTAAAACCTATGTTTTGTATCAAATTACTTTTTGATTCTAAATACTAGATACATGTTGACTGTAGGGGCATTTAGATATATTCCAGAGATTGATTGTAGGGGAATTTACTAGATATGTCACCTTTCATAAAAGATGAAATCCAGAGGCTACCTGGCCCTTTGCAGACTCTGCCTATAGAACTACCATGGATATGAAAATGAAAAACTTCTAATTAGATATATTCTAGAAATTGAATGTAGGGGTGTTGGGGCCCTTGTTTTGAATTTTGCATGAAGAGCAGATTTTGGGTTGCGAATTGGCACATGGTAGGCACAAAAACGGTAGGCAGCGGAGCTGTCGAGGTTGCGGAGGAGCAGGAGATAGGTGACGAGGTTGGCGCAGACAAGTGCAGAAGAAGAGAAGATGCGGTAAGGTACGGATAGTGGAACTCATGTGCAACAGGAAGAAGCCGAAAGCAGTTGAGTAAGAACAGAAGAGAAACTAATAGTTGTGCTGGCGAGTGAATAAATAGGCCATCACCCAGCAGAAAATAAAGGAATTCGTAGATACAGAGAGAGAGGAGAGGTTAGAGCAGAATGAGGCTGAAGAGAAGACGTCGTAGGGGAGCTCTGTTATAAGCACGAAGCCCTTGTATTTTCTGTGCCTCTATCATTCTGTAGATGCTGTAATATTTCTCTCTGTCCTGCGGGACCTTTGTAAGGGGATTTGGAAGCTCATTCTATCGAGAATTTTAACTCTTGATCTTCTGAATGGTTATTAATACATCTGAAGGTTTTTGTTTTACCGTATGACTTGAATGTGTTGCGTGATGTTTGTGGTACTTTAAAATTTTATTTTCTTAGTATCTGCATGATGTTTTGAGAAGATCTTCTACGTATGATGTTATGTATGCAAATGATCCTATGTTAACTTCGAGTTGCGGATCCATCCGCCGATACCGATTTGTTCCCCTCCTTCATGTGGTCGCGGCATGCCTCGAGTGATACTCTCTGCTCTTCGGAGTAGGGTGAAAATGCCGACGTGGTGCTAGACTACAGAAAACTCCCTTGTTGGCCCAATCCTCGAACCTGGGTCTTTCCCGTGAGATTTGTTTCCTCGCCAACAAATGGTTCCATTGCCGGGACCCTAAACTTCATTAGGGGAACTAGATCATGGTATCAAGGATCTTCGAAGGAGAAATACAGAGATGGTGGGATAACCACCTGAACCAGTTTATAACTCAACAAGCTGAGCTGAGAAGCCAAAAAGAGAAGGTGATCAGAGATCTAGTTCTCTTCTCGAATTCTGCCAGCGATACCTACGAGATCCTCTAGGGAAATTTCCCTAGCAAAATCTATAGCTGGTTGCGGAGGCTGTAGACCAAAGTGACTAAGGACAAATTGCGGAAGATCAGCCGCAAGTGGGTGCACGGAGATCTGGTGGCCCTTCATCAGCTAGATACCGAGTTGACCTGAGCTATAGATTTCTGGGTAGAATCTACCTTGGACGGATATATTGTGGAGTTTGTGGCGGAGTGCTACCAGTCGTTCTCCAGAGCCAAAGCTATATTCCGGTCCAGATTATGAGGGAAGCTGCTGAAGGAAATTCCATTGTGGATTAAGGCCCTGATGGTGGACGAAGGGCTGATGGAATTCCAGAAATACGGAATGGAAGTGTAAACCTCCAGTGCTGGGGGAAGGGCCTGAGGGAAAAATGCTACATGAAACGTGAAGCGGGGGAGTCGAGGAATGGAGGCTGAAACCGTAAGGAGGTTGAGGGAGCGGTGTGTGCATCGGAGGGCACAGATCGCCGAAAGGTGGCAAGAAAGGGAGATGAGGGAGTTGAAGTGACAGGGGATTTGTCGAAAGGATAAGGGGTGGCGCCTCAGAGGATAGTGGACATGGAAGGCCAGGTGGGTCCCAAAGAGAGGGGAGGGACCATTAAGGGAGTGCGGCGGGTGCATGGGAGCCCGGCCATGAGGGAGAGAGAGACGATGTCTGATGAAGGAGATGTAGACGCACGCCCAGAAGAAGATTCCGATGTCGAGTGGTATGTTGCGATGTAGCAGTTATTCCTAGAAAGGATGGCATTCATATCTCCAGGTATTTCTACTCCCCAAAGTTCAAATAGTAGGGATCCCTACCTTCCCCTGGTACTCTATAAACCCTTAAGTGATATTTTTTTTAAGTTAAAAGAGTTGAGTCGATTGAATAGCAGTCAGTTGTCAACATCAACGCTTGCTAATAGTAGCATTATCAGTGGAATACTTACGCAACCAGGACCCGAAGGGTTCATTCTAGTTACACCTCCGCAAGTGAAAATGGCGAGGTCATTAACCCGGTACCCAGAATTTTCTGGGCAGTGTAACGACAATGTGGAATAGCACTAGTACCTATGTGAAGCCATATGGAGGGAAGCGCAGATGCCAGATGTGGGAAAGCTGATCGAATTCCAAACCACACTGAGAGAAAGGGAATTGTGGTGGTTCATAAAGTGGTCAGAGGCCCACCAGAATCCAGCAATTGTGGACGACAAGCGGAACTTTTTCAGAGAGTTTAAGCTACCGAAAATGGACCAACAAGGTCTGTCTGAACTATGGGAGATCAAGTAAAGAGAAGGAGAGACTGCATGGGAGATGATGTGCAGGTTCAAATATGCGATTGGGAAACTTAGCTACCCATTCGACCCGAATCATCAAAGGGACTGGTTCATCAAGGCTCTGCTTCCCTTGACGCGAACCCTCCTCACTCAGCAAAAGATTGACAACCTGCAGGATGCATTGGAAAAGGCTATGAAGATAGAGGCGATGGCGGGCTACCCTCAGGAATATAGGGGAGGGCCAACCCCGCAAGACCCATCCCTACTGGGACTTCAACAATAAATTTCTAATCTGACTGAAAAATTTAGAGAAATGCAGCCCATACGACTAGCCAGGCTGAATTTCTGGTGCACACATTGCCTGGTATAAGGACATGTGGCGACCGAGTCTCCTCGGTTGCGAAGCTAGGGAGTGGGGACCCCGGCAGCGGCAATGCAAGGGGCTCCACCTATCGGAGGAGTTGCGCAGATAAACTCATAAGGGGTCTATCCGCCGCAACAACCGTATATCAGGTTCCCAAATCAACCAACCCAGGTCGCCACAGAGTATTGTGAAATCTGCCGAACAGTGGGTCATCAACCTTGTTACACCATTTTTTGGTCATCTAACCTATTATTATTAGATGAACCCAAGTACACCATGTAAGACCAATTTTATCCTAAGTAAAATTTCTTTCACCATATAAAATAACTCATTTGTTTATATTTCTTGGTCATATTTAACCCAAAATAAGGAACTTAATTAAATAAATCCTTATTTATTTAATTATTCCCTAAGAATAAGTTATTTAAATCATTATTTAAATAATATTCTTAGTTAAATTTGACTGAATCATCCATGAATAATTAAATAAACCATTATTTATTTAATTATATTCCCATCACTTCCCTAAAATGATAAATAAACCATTTATTTATTTATTATTTATAAATAAAGGAATTGACCCAAGTCAAGAACCCTTTTCCCTCCAACAAATATAATAAAATATTCCTAAAGGATGCTTCTAGAATTCGATTAATAATATTTTATTCATGCACCGAGTTCTAGACCGCCCCAATATTTTGTTATAAATAGAAGGGTTTTCCCCATTCATTAATCACCTTCATTGCATTAGATCACTCTGGATCTACTCTTGGTCACCATTTTCCATTTTGCTTTGTGAACTCCCATTGAGTTCTATGTTTGCTTTTCTACACCCATAAGAGAGAGAAATGTTAGATCTGAAACACTGAGGACTTTCAAGAACCCATCCCACTGAGGAGAACCGGAAGACACCTTTCTTGTTTTCCTCTCAGGTGCCCCATTATTTAATATAATACAAAATTCTTTTAAATACATTCTTCTTGTCTTGTCCATTGGATTTATGGAGCCATGTTATATTTTATCTGCTTAATGTCTTTTGTGCTTAGATATGAATTTGTGCAGCAAACTTAAAGATATTTTGTAGCCATAATCTATGTTAGGGCTATTTGTTATGCGTAGCTAAAGTGATCTTTTACGATGAAAGAATCATACTAACAATTGACGACTCCACTGGGGATCGAACCCAGAATATCTGGTTTCGCAGACAACTCCCTCCGCCCAAAGCCGAGTTTCATCCCAAACCTCCTAAGGGACCATTACGCCGAAATGTTGCCTCTGGTCGGGCTGCCCATTCCTACAGCATAGTAGATGATCTGGCCCAATCTCCTGCCGCCATTTCAACACTCGAACTCCTCCAGTCATGTCCTTCTCAAAAGAGGTCTCTACTATCTGCCGTGGGTGCTGTAGATCCTCCTGATGACCAATTGATTGTTTTCGACACCCGTCAGTCAGAACATCCCCCCCTTCCTCCTTCGGTTGCTTTCCAAATCCCCGTCAAAATCCGATATGCCCATGTTTCTCGGTGTATTATTGATGAGGAGGCTTCTACCTGCATCATGTTCGCTTCAGTTTCGAAACAACTTGGCTCCCCTGAACTGGCCGCTTCCACCATCACCCTTCGCGCGTGGGATGGCCATGCCTCCCAGCCCATTGGCCTATTTCGTAACTGTCCTATCACCCTTGCTGACAAGACTGTTTTTGTCGATGTTGAATTTATCGACGCCCCTCTTGACTACAACATCATTTTGGGGCATAGTTACACCTATGCTATGTCAGCCGTCCCATCCGCAGTCTATTGCAAGATGTTTTTCCCTCATAATCGCAAGATTGTCACCATTGACCAGTTGACTTACCATGAACCCAAATCTCAGACCTTCCCTGAGTCCACCATCTCTATTGTCACCAACAAGCAAACTGTTGATTCTTTGCCCAGTGTTTCCCCCGGCGTCTACAAAGACTTCTCCTTGCTTGGCACCTTTTTCGACTCCCCTCCCATCTCTGATCCTAATGTGGCGAGTGTTTGCATGATGCAATCATCTTGGGCTAACCTTACAGAGCCCACTTTGGCTAGTCAGCAACCTCAACCTCAACCATCTCCTAACCCTTCACCCCCATTAGCCACCCTTCTTCCTTTTGAATCTCCTTCTACCGCCACGCCTCATGGGTCGATTTCACCTGAAAGCAACCCCCTTGGCACCATTCCTCCTGGCCATTTCCATGCTGGTCAGATCCCTTTCCTTGCTCCCCCTCCTGGAGCTTATTTAGTCCCTAACTTGGCCACCCTATCCCTCCCCAACTTGACCTTGGGTATACCCGTCTGGTATCTTGACCCTCCAGTCACCACTCCGCCTAGTCAACCTAAACCATATATTACTTTGACCCTGGTTCAACCAATCCCTACGACTTCTTTTGCTATGTTGGTACCTCAGTCACCTCAACAAGCACCACCTCCTATTACAACCGCTTCGAGTAAAAATGGCAAAGCTCGCAGGGGGGCATCTAAGGACAAACCTACCCCACCCAACCCTGCCCCTCCTCGCCCTCCCAAGCATCCCATCCAGTGTGCTCTGTGTGATGTTGTTGGTCACTCCACTCATACCTGCCCTGAATTACCACCTCTCAAGACCATGGTTAATGAAACATTTCCAAAATCAGACATCCCAGAAGTCCATGTCACCATACCGGATTCTACCCCTAAACTTAAGAATTTGTGCACCAATCACCCTTGTTCTTTGTGCAATTTCCATGGACACTATACCCACCTTTGCCCCCGCCTTGATCAGTATCTTGCCTCTTCAGCCACATACCGCCAATTCGAAGCCGCCCTCGCCCATAATCCTTCTTCCCTCACACAGGACCACCTGTCTACCACGATTACCATTCCTCCTCCTGATACTGAAATGACTGAGACTTCAACTACCATTTCCTACCTTTCCTCATCATCGTGATTCTTGGATACCAACCCCTTAGTACCTTCCCTCAATGCTTCGCCTGATCATTCAACTGCTCACTCTGTCACCTCACATACCATTGTACCTGTGAGCCCTTCCCCTCACCATCAAGAGTCTCATCCCTCTACCTTCTCAGGTCAACCTCTTCCATCCTCTCTTCCCATATTCCAGTCCGATGAAGACATCATGGAAGCCATGACCAACCCTGATTTTCCATGGGACAATATGCACCATCGTGCATATTTCCTCCCACATCAATCCCATGACCAATATGCCCTCGAATCCAAAGACTTCATTCCTGATAAAGTCGATTGGTTCAAAAACCCCATCCCTGCACCTGATGCTTTCGAAGAAGGAAATATGGCTAATATCTCTCCCACCATCAAAATAAACATTTCTGTCAAGCCAGGTATTGAAGAACATATCACCATGGGTGCCCAATGCACTCCGGAAGAAATTGAAGCCTACATGAAACTCTTCAAAGAATTCCGTGATGTTTTCGCCTGGTCATACTCAGAAATGCCCGGACTCGATCCTGCCATTGTCGAACATCACATCGACACATGGCTTGATGCCATTCCAGTTCGTCAAAAGTTGAGACCCATCCATCCTTCTAGACGTGAAGCCATCAAAGCTGAAATCGAAAAGCTCCAGCAGGTTGGTTTCATTTACCCCATTGAATATACCACTTGGGTGTCTAACCCAGTTCCAGTCCTCCAAAAAAAAGGCACCATTCGTGTTTGCACCGACTTTCGCGATCTAAAAAAAGCTTGTCCCAAAGACAACTTCCCCACACCATTTATTGACCAAATCATCGATGAGTGTGCAGGGCACGCGATTCTCTCCTTTATGGATGGCTTCTCCGGATACAACCAAATTTTTATCCATCGTGCTAATCAACTTAAAACCGTGTTCATTAGTCCGTGGGGCACTTTCGCATACCGAGTCATGCCATTTGGCCTTAAAAACGTCAGCGCCACCTTTCAACAAGCCATGTCTTATTGCTTCCATGAATTATCCCATATTATCCTTGCCTATTTAAACGACCTTACCACACGTTCTAAACATCGGGCGCAACACCTTCATGACCTGCGTACCATTTTTCTCCGATGTCGCAAGTATAACATTCGCCTTAACCCTTCGAAATGTGTCTTCTGTGTTCCCACCAGTCATCTCCTTAGCTTCATCATGTCTAAAGACGAGATAAATCTCGACCCTTTGAAGGTTCAAGCCATTCTTGAACTTCCTCTGCCTCGTACCTTACGCTAGCTACAAAGTCTCCAAGGCAAAGCTAATTTTCTTCGCCGATTCGTTCCTGACTACGCCACTACCACACACGGCTTCCTTAGACTTCTTCAATCTCACACCCCTTTTGTCTGGGATACATACGCTCAAGAGTCTTTTGATGCCCTCAAGCATGCTCTCACATCCGCTCCCTTGATCCATCCCCCTGACTTTGACCGAGATTTCATCCTCTACATTTCCGCTTCCACATATTCGGTTGTTGGTGTCCTTATCCAGTAGGATGATAACGGTGTCGAACATGTGATCTATTATGTCAGTAAGAACCTTTCTGGTCCACCTGTGTCCTACTCGCATGAAGAAAAATTAGCGCTAGCTGTCGTGTTCTCAGTCCAAAAATTGCATCATTATATCCTCATGCGTTCCAACAAGGTTGTGACTGATTCCAACCCCATGGCTTTCCTATTGAGTCGCCGCATCCTCAATGGGAAGTACGCCCGTTGGGTCGTTATTCTCCAATAATTTGACCTTGAATTTGTCACCCCAAAAAGTAAGAAATGTTTAGTCCTAGCTAAATTCATTTTTGATTTACCTACCCGGACACTAGATACTCCAATTAATGACGCTCTTCCCAATGAACATTTGTTTGCCATCACCACCGACGATCCTTGGTACGGTGACATCCTTACTTACATGTGAACCCAAAAGTTCGCCCCTCACCTTAATCGTGATACTCGACGACGTATCCACCACCAAGCCTCTCGCTACCTTCTAATTGGCGATGACCTTTATCGTCGTGGCGTAGATATTGTCCTTCGTCATTGCCTCACCCACGCTGAAGCCGAGCAAGTCCTAATTCTTGTCACAGTGGCGCTTGTAGTGGCCACCTCTCCGGCCTCGCCACCGCCCAAAAATCCATGCGTGCTGGGTATTTTTGGCCTTCTCTCTTTAGTGATTGCATTGAAGCATTCAAACACTGTTCCAATTGCCAACATTTCGCCCCCAAGGCATGAGCTCCTCCCTCTCCTCTCCATCCTGTCATCACAGCCGGTCCTTTTTGTAAATGGGCCATCGACTTTACGGAATGTCGACCTCCATCTGCTGGTAACCACAAATATATCATCGTGGAAGTTGACTACTTCTTTAAATGGGCCGAAGCTATGCCTACGTTCAACAATACGGCAGCCACTGTAGCCCTCTTTTTCTTTAACCATGTCATTGTTCAATTCAGAGTTCAAAAACAATTAGTCTCGGACCATGGCCGACATTTCGAAGATCAGATTTGGAATGAGCTCTCCTCCTTATTTGGTTTTGAACACCAATATTCATCTTCCTATTACCCCCAAGGTAATGGCCAAGTTGAAGCGGTCAGCAAAATTCTTAAAACCATGCTTCAACGAATGGTGAATAAACACAAAACCAATTGGCATCTCATGCTCTTCCCTGCTTTGTGGGATTATCGTACTTCTGTTAAAACCGCCACCGGTTTCACTCCTTTCCACCTTTTCTTTGGCAAAGAGGCAGTCTTACCAATCGAATGTGAACTCCCTTCCCTTCATTTGGCCGTCGAACTTCTCCCTGATACCCAACCTCTAGAACAACGACTTATCATGCTTGAGCACGCTTCTGAAAATCATCGTGTTTCATTACAAACTCTTGAAGTGGCCAAAAAGCGCACCAAAGCTCAGTATGACCGAAAAGTGCATCCTCGCACCTTTCATGAAGGTGACCTTGTTCTAGTATATGACCAGGCCCACAATACTCTTGGTCATGGGAAGTTCGACTCATTATGGCTAGTTCCTTACATCATCAGTAAAAATCTTGGGAAGGGGGCATATCTTTTAAAGGACTTTGAAGGCCACCCCCTTCCTAATCCTTGCAATGCACTCTATCTCAAAAGGTATTACCCTTAGCATTTCCCGCTCGAAATGCATGTTTTACTTTCTTGTAGATAGCCAGCATATGTTTGTTTTCATCAGTCACTACTTCACCAGGACACATGTTGTCCACGAAGTCTTCCTTTCCTCCTTTTTCAAATCGGATTTCCTCACTTACAACACTTCTCCTTGGGGCACCACTTAGCCTCTATCTTTATTCTTGTCTGTGTCGATTTCCGTCATGAGATACCATTTCATACTCATGTTTTTCGGGTCCCCTTTGGACCTTTCATCATTTCAACATCATCATTAGTCTTCGTCTGCGTACCTTGGATCCAGCCCCTTTTCAGCATGTTCGTGATAAGTATACTCAATGATCCAGTGATGCCGCAGCAGCTATCGGTGATCCCCGGGCATGTGTGAGATGTCTCAACCCTCATGAGGGGGTGGCCCTGCAGGTAGCCCCCCACATGCCCGGATGACTTCATTCCCTCCCTTGATGCAGCTCCTCTCATTTGATGATATCGGCTTCAACTGCTTGCAGCGCCATTTTCGATTCACATGTCTCTATCAGATTTTGAGAGCCCTTCCCCGTGTGTAGGGGGAATTTGGGTATATTTGTATCTCATGTACTACCATATTACTGTATAAGTCCTGACGATTATTCCAGGCATCACATGTATGTGGGATTCATCCTATGATTTATCTGGCTCATGTTTCGGCCAGCACATGCTTCATTATTTCGTTCCATGGTTTTCCGGGCACCTTCCTCTTTGTACTTATTGCGTTCCGTGGTTTTCTGGGCACCTTATTCTTTGTACTTTGTCTCGGCGAACATAGGTATGCCTCCCCCGCCACCTTTAGCACAAGTACCACTTCATAAAATAGAGACTTGTTGCACCTGTAAGTCTCATCTCCTCAGGGTCTAGTCCTTTAGCACATCAGACAACCTCACATTTCTCTCTCTCACTTCCCTCTCGTTATCTAGTGATTGAGTTCTTACAACGTACTTCGGTCATACAATTTGCTCCTAACACTCGTACGTTGGGGGGCAATCTGTTACACCATTTTTTGGTCATCTAACCTATTATTATTAGATGAACCCAAGTACACCATGTAAGACCAATTTTACCCTAAGTAAAATTGCTTTCACCATATAAAATAACTCATTTGTTTATATTTTCTGGTCATATTTAACCCAAAATAAAGAACTTAATTAAATAAATCCTTATTTATTTAATTATTCCCTAAGAATAAGTTATTTAAATCATTATTTAAATAATATTCTTAGTTAAATTTGACTAAATCATCCATAAATAATTAAATAAACCATTATTTATTTAATTATATTCCCATCACTTCCTAAAATGATAAATAAACCATTTATTTATTTATTATTTATAAATAAAGGAATTTACCCAAGTAAAGAACCCTTTTCCCTCCAACAAATATAATAAAATATTCCTAAAGGGTGCTTCTAGAATTCGATTAATAATATTTTATTCATGCACCGAGTTCTAGACCGCCCCAATATTTTGTTATAAATAGGGGGGTTTTCCCCATTCATTAGTCACCTTCATTGCATTAGATCACTCTCGATCTACTCTTGGTCACCATTTTCCATTTTGTTTTGTGAACTCCCATTGAGTTCCATGTTTGCTTTTTTACATCCATAAGAGAGAGAAATGTTAGATCTGAAACACTGAGGACTTCCAAGAACCCATCCCACTGAGGAGAACCGGAAAACACCTTTCTTGTTTTCCTCTTAGGTGCCCCATTCTTTAATATAATACAAAATTCTTTCAAATACATTCTTCTTGTCTTGTCCATTGGATTTATGGAGCCATATTATATTTTATCTGCTTAATGTCTTTTGTGCTTAGATCTGAATTTGTGCAGCAAACTTAAAGATATTTTGCAGCCATAATCGATGTTAGGGCTATTTTTTATGCGTAGCTAAAGTGATATTTTACGACGAAAGAATCATACTAACAAACCTCAGATGTGTCTGATCTTGCAGAAGTACTCCAATGTTCCGAACAATGTGTACTGTGAGTTCTGCGCTTCGACAACCCACAGCACAGAACAGTGCTAAGCTCTAGATGCATTGGCAGACTGATTAGATCGGCCCTCATATAGGGTTAATGAGGCTCCCAGAGACAGAGGAGGCGGTATGAGGGGAGGTTGTACAGGCGGACGGGGTCCGCTGAGATGCTACAACTGTGATCAGGAGGGACATGTGGCCCGAGAATTTCCCCTACGCAGAAGACCATGTTGTTCAGAGCGTCGCGTGAATGCACATGCAACAGAGGATTGCCCTGAACTTATCAAGAAGTGGGAGGAACGAGCAAGGAATAGAGGCACGAATCTGGTGAATGCAGAACCTCGAGGGATGGAGACTCTGGCCATGCCAAACGTAGCCATAGTTACGTGAGGAGGGAAAAACACGGGGGAGGATGCCTGTGAGAAGGATCTGAGGTGGGTGATCAGGCCAGCATCCCCAAAACAACTGATCAGGACGGAAATACAGAAGAAATATTTCCAGGAGGCTGTAGAAACGTTTTCCCAGCTAGGGGGAGACAAAGGTATTAATTTACCTATGAAGAAGGATACCGAAGACCAGGGTGCTACGAGGGCTCTGATCGAGGAATGGCTCCACCTATTCCTCAAAATTGTTGACAACACTTCAATGCAGGAACAACTCAAGCATACCCTGGGGGAAGTGCTGCAGGGGAACGCAGGAGTGAGGGACTCCCTGGAAACTGCACCACAGTATGTACAACAGATAAAGCGGAACAAAAGAAGAATGGTAAAAGAGTTCTGGTTAGACACGCAGGTTGCGGGATTTTAAATCAGGGACACCATGCTCGATTTGGGATCTGACATCAATATCCTACCCCGGAAGACTTGGAAAGCTCTAGGGCGACTACAGTTGACTTATTCGTCGATCCAACTTAGGATGGCAAACCAATACTGCATTGTGCCAATTGGTAGACTCGAAGATGTCAAGGTATACATCATAGGGGTAAATACCTACATAGACTTTGAGGTAATAGATATTATGGGAGACAAAGATCCATACCCTGCATTGCTAGGAATCGACTGGGCTTTTGAAAACTATGTTATCATTGATATCAAGAAGGAGTTGATGATTTTTGAAGACGGGGAAGTTCGAGTCACTCAGCCTCTCGACCCGTATCAAGGTCTGAGATATACAGAAACAGTCAATAACAGGGAGGATGCTCAGATATTGGACAACCTCTATCATATGACAGCAAGGAAGAGGGAGGATTACATTAACCCGACAACAGCCAGCTCCATAAGCTGGCGAAGTATCCAGAGCTCAGAGCTGGGCTCAGAAATCGCTTGGGAAGACTGGCAGTAAGGCGGGTATGAGACCAGCACAAGGCGATGCACCAATATTGCAAGAGTCCATTGGATTGGGGCTGAGATAAGGGAATACACCACCTTGTCCAATATGCAAGCAGTAAATACCTTCATTGCGAAGGTAGAAGATAAGGCACGAGAGGAGAACTGAATACCACTCTTAGATGTGGCATTATATTCCACCTCTGCCAGGTGGTGTAAAAATCACCGCAACTCCCTGTGGCGGTGGAGTTTCATTGCGACGACTTTAAGGGCGTGGTTTAAGGAGGATGAAGGACCTCAAAGCAAGCAGAGATACCAAGGAAATTCTGATCTTGAAGACCATCTAAAATTCTGTTAGGAGTAGTGGCGGAGTGTGGGATACCCGGAGGAGCTATGGGTACATCATTTTTTCCACTCCTTGGGCACCATCCCACATGCCTGGTACTTATAAGAAGAGAGGAAGAGAGGGACCAGTTCTTGGCAGGAGGTTGCAGACAAATTTGTTCAGTGCTTCTCCTTTAAGGGGAAGACAGACCTGATATCCCAGGCATTATAGGCCATAAAAGGAATATTGTTTTTCCCCGATCAGAGCGCAGACTGGGGGCCATTGGTGCCGAACCCCGATGGCAGAAAAAATTTGGCTTGCCAAAGGATTGATAGAGAGCCAGAAGATGACAGTCTGGAGGACTTGAGGCACCTATATTTTGAAGAGACAGAAGGAGAGTGGAACATCAAAGAAGAGCCTACCACTGAAGGAGTACATCTACGTCCGTTGAAGACTAAAAAACTAAATGTCGGCATGGAAGAAAAACCCAAGCTGGCCACAGTTGGGGACTACTGGGACGAGGAGATGATGAAGGAAATTTTTAGTCTCCTCCAGGAATACGAAGACCTATTCCCTTCATCGGTTGCAGATTTAAAAGGGATCAAAGGGGATCTTAGAGAGATGAGAATTGTGTTGAAGTTGGATGCCAGGCCAGTAAAGCATCGACCTTACTAGTTAAACCCACGGATAAAGGAGAAATTCAAACTAGAGATCGAAAAAATGTTGAAGGTAGGCCTAATTTTCCATGTGGAAGAAGCAGAGTGGGTGAGTCCTATCGTGATTCAAAATAAGAAGGAAAATTCGGAGATCCGCATCTGTGTGGACTACCGAAGTTTGAACAACGCCTACATTCATGACCCATTCCCTACCCCATTTAGCGACGAAGTACTGGACAATGTTGCGGGGAATGAGGCAAACTCCTTCATCGATGGGTTCTCAGGATATCATCAGGTGCGCATCGCGGAAGAGGACAAGAAGAAAATGACATTCACTACCGAATGGGGTTCCTTTGCATATCACGTGATGCCGTTTGGGTTGAAGAACGTTCCTGCCGTGTTTTCTAGGATTGTCATAGCCACTTTCCGGGAATATATTTATAAGTTCCTGGAAGTCTACATGGACGATTGGACAGTCTATAGCCTACTGAAGGATCATGCCACCCTGCTACGCATAATGTTCGATCGGTGTCGACAATTGAAAATTTCATTGAACCTGAAGAAATGCATCTTCGCAGTTCCGTTCGAAACACTCCTATGACATGTGGTGTGCAGACAAGGGGTCTGTGTCGGCCCCACCAAGGTGGCCGTGATCATCCACATGGAAGCACCGGAGACTGTAAAGCAATTGAGATCACTGCTCAGGCACACAGGCTATTACAGGCAATTCATCAGGAACTATGCGAAGATAACTTCTCCTTTGGAAAAGTTACTACGGAAGTCATAGGTGTTTCAGTGGACGGATGACTGCAAATTAGCCTTTAATGCTTTAAAAATGAAGTTGGCAACTGCACCCATTCTAGTTCACCCAGATTGGGATAAGTAGCTTCATGTGCATATCGATGCTTCCGGTATTTTACTTGGGGTTGTCTTAGCGCAATCAGGGGAGACAATAGTCGACCACCCAATGTACTTTGCTAGTTGCAAGCTATTTAATGCGGAGCGGAATTACACCACCACAGAGAGGGAGGCACTAGACATGGTGTACTCGCTCCAGAAGTTCTGCCACTATATCCTAGGAGGTAAGTTCAAATTATTCATTGATCACTCTACATTGAAATACCTAGTCAATAAGCCAGTTTTGGAAGGAAGGATATGTCGATGGCTCCTACTCTTTCAAGAATTCACCTTCGAAGTGATTGTCAAGCCTGGGAGGCTGAATTTCGGGCCCAATCACTTATCCTAGTTGGAGTTCGGTGAAAATGAGGGTTCTCTAGATGATCAGTTGCCTGATGCTGATATTTTTTGGGTAGAAGCCATACCAGATTATTTGGCCGACATCGCAACATACCTCAGCATGGGGCAATGTCCTCAACACTATACCCCGATCCAGAAACGACACCTGATCTCCACGCCGCTGACTACCAACTGATTGTAGGGCAGTTGTATAAATTGGGGCTTAACGAGATCCTGCGGAGGTGTGTCCTTGACCATGAACGCGTGAGCTGTTCTGAGGGAATGCCATAGCGGCATCGCGGGAGGACACATGGGGGTGAAACCCACAGCCAAGAAAGTGCTACAAGATGGACTATGGTGGCTGACGATCCATGCTGACAGTAAATATTTTATCAAGAAATGCAATGTTTGTCAGAGAACAGGGATGCCCTCTCACAGGGATGAGCTCCCACTACACCCGATGAACGTTTTGCAACCGTCCGAGAAATGGGCTATCGACTTCGTAGGCCCCGTAGCAACTGTAGCCAGGCATTCAAAGTCTCGGTACATCATCACTGCCATGGACTACCTCAATAGATGGGCCGAAGCAGTGGCAGTAAGGGACTGTACGGTAGACACGGCAGCCCGATTTATCTTTGAAAACATCATTAGCAGATTTGGCTGCCCACGGAGCTTAACTAGTGAGCAAGGCACACACTTCATTAATGAAACAATCAAATCACTGCTGGACACTTTCATGATCCAACATCACAAAAGCAGCCTATACCACCCACCAGCCAATGGCACTGTCGAAGCATTTAACAAAATCCTCGAAAAGGGCTTGATGAAGATCTGCAATGCAAACCAGGATGATTGGGCTGACCATCTGCCAGCCGCACTATGGGCCTACAGAAAAATGGTGAAGCGTTTGAAGAATCAAATACCTTTCCAGCTGGTGTATGGTCATGAAGCTTTGATTCCCACTGAGTTCACCATATCGAGCCTTCTCATTGCCACATCCCTCAAGTTCTCGAAGGAGGAATCACTATAGGAACACCTGCATGAATTACAGGAACTTGACGAGGCAAGGTTCCTTGTTGAGTTTCATCAAAAGGTTCAGAAAGACCGGAAAAAGGTGTGGCATGATCACCACATCAAGAGAAAAACATTCTTGGTTGGCAGCAAGGCTCTGCTATACGATAGTAGATTTCAAAAATTTCTAGGGAAACTGCAGATGCACTGGTTGGGACCCTACTACGTCGTCGAAATTAAGGATTCCGGAGCAATTTGGTTGGCTCAACTAGACGGTACTATTTTACCTGGATGGGTGAATGGCACACACCTGAAGCCCTACCATGACTAAGTTTCTTTAGCTTTCTTTCAATAAATCTCGCACCGAGAGAAGTCAGTAGAGTAGTGTAGTTGAATAACTCTCTCGCACCTGAGATGAGCGTAGGTAGAGTCATTTTTCCATGCATAGGTCGTCAATAACTGCTGGGATGCGGGTACCGCAATGCAACCAATTGTGGTCGGGGAGGGGCGCTTCCAGCATGCCATCCCTGTAGGATACGAAAACATGTCAAGTGTTAGTCTCCATCATTTCATTCAGTACATGTGTCAGTCCGTAGGATCGCCACGATTTGCAACATAAATTGCCATAATTAGAAGTAACCTTGCAGTAATCATTTTTCCATAATCAGAAGTAACCTCAGCCGTCGCGTCTGCCCATTTCCCCACACCACCATCAACAGATGTTAGAACACACCTCAGCCGGCGACTACCCACACGATTATCATCATGGAGGGTGCCAGCAAGAATTAATTAGTTATGGGGTCTCATCAACCTCACTCGTGTCGGTTAATTACATAGCCTACATGCAGAAAGGCGTGAGAATGCTAGAGATTTCTACGTTAGAAAAATCTCAAGGAGCAAGGGAAGTTGTGAGTGTTGAATAATAGGGAAGGTTGCAGGAGGAAGCGAGCCGGGGACACAGAGGCGAAGCAGTGATACTGATATACCAGCGTAGAGCGAAGATGGCTAGAAAAATTCCATCAGTTGTTGAGCTGGAGATAGACGGAAGAATTGTGAAGATGGAGTCGTTGGTCAGGAAATACGACAATGCCACCTTGATAGACTCGAACCTCATGGACTGGTTCAAATTCCTGGCCATAAAGCGGCAAGTGTATATGGAGGACTACCAGACAGCAGCAGGGAATCTTGCATCATGAACATGGCCAGAATTCCAGGGCCTTCGACAATCCACACTGCTGAACCTGAGAGACTTGCCGGTATTTGGCACTACGGACACTTCCATGCAGTGTACAAAACTTTTACTCAGCTGGATTCAGAATGGCTCAATGTGGTTGGGGAAGGAGATCCCCATACGCGCAGAGGATATTCACCAGTTGACAGGATTATCAAAAGAAGTTCGGGAAGTTTCGACTGCATTCCAACTAGTCTCGAAGTGAGCTCGGAAGGAGGGAGAGCAGAATTTGTACACCAAATATGGTACCCGACGAGGAGGCAAGGGAGCAAGGATAGACCTAATTGATTAGGCCCTGGTTAAAGTTGCATGATACCTCATCGCCAGCAAAATGATGAGGCACTATACAAAGGGAGAATGTACTCTAGACACCATCTTGGTGGCAAAGCAGTGTATTCAGGGAGCACAGCTTAATTGGTACTCATTCATTCTCCACGAGTTGTTTGAGGCATGCGAAGACAACTATTAGAGAGCGACGGGATTCATATACGAGTACTTGATCATGGCCTTTTCCATGTTGAAATGGGCCTTCCCCGACAGACAGACATTAGCTGAGATACTAGATAGCCAGCCACTGGCGATGAAATACACCCCCTGGAGGGTATCCAGCAACCCCAGGTCGAAGGAGGCTAACGAGGAGGGGTTCCTAGTTTGGTATGGCATGATGGTAGACATGATCACCAGCCAGCAACGGATACCGGAGGTTCTGCTAGATAAGTACAGTGAACAGGTCTGGTTCTGGGTCACACATAAGCACACTCTCCTCAGGCCAAAAGGTATGCTAGCGATTCCATTTGAAATGACGCCCCTAACACTGCACATTGATGAGAACACCTTCCACTCAGAAGTCTGCGGATGGCCAAGAGTGCAGATGGAGGTCCAGGAGGGGGAATATTTCTATGAATTCGAAGGAATGATGGTTGTGCCGCTACCAGGAGAGACACCAGAGCAAATTGTAGCCAGGGTGATGGGACTACAGCTGAATCCAGTCATCGATCGGCTAAATGACAAGGTACATACCCTCAATCATACTATTCAAAATATCGCCAATGAGTCTCCTGAATTCCAAGCCTCCTAGTCCACCTCACTCCCCCTCACGACTCCTATTTTCACCCCACTGCCCAATATCAGGATTACTACATCGACCCCAACGCCCACCACGCTGGTGCGGAAGTCCAAAGCTGCAAAGCCAGGTGCAGCACCAAAACCAAAGAAACCCAGGGTGGAAGTCTCCAGCTCCGTGGTTGACCTCACTGGTGAGGATCAGCTGTGACAGAGCAGCTAGGGAATCTCGATCAGAGAAGAAACCTTTGTAGAGACCCCGGTGACTAGCACGCTTCCACCCCATAACCCTCTTTTCCCACTTAAATTTTTAAACATTCGTCCTCCCACCACCTCCACTTACCAACTGCCACAATTCACCTTGTTTCATTAACCTCACACCTCCGACCCATCCACTTCATCCGCCACAGTGTCCGACCCCGTCATCAGTAGAGAAGGACCAGTGAGGACCTCGGGACTGAAGTTAACTTAGGTACTACAGAAGTACCCGTGGTTAGCCAAACCCCAGCCCCCCAAGTCACATTCACTAAACTTACCAGTCAGGAGGAGCAGGTTACAAGAGACAAAGCTGCCCAAATTCTAGTGCAGACCCCGGCACAGCCCACTCACATGACCCCCCCAGACACAGGGGTGGCACCTGAATCACGGCCCGACACCAACATGGACGATTCTAGAAACCAAGCCAAGAATCTAACCCCACCGCCATCACCAATAGAACATTCATCTAAGTTAGTAGCCATCAGCCAACCCTTACAAGCAAGGCTGCCAGAGCAGAGCACGTCAGGAGCAAAAAGCATGGAAACATGGGGAATGCCCCAACTGTTCCACTTCATACATTGGGCAGCACAGGTGGCCGATGGGCTCCACGCCGAACTCCAACAGAGGTGTGCGCAGGTGACTCAAATATTTCGAGACATCTGGCCTACTATAGCGGCCTACGACCCCCAGGTACCACCAATGGAAGTCCCTGAAGAAGTTGTGGGTGACCGAGCTATCCACATAAAGGTGGCATGGGACAACCTTCGGTGTGAGAAAATTGAGCTCAAAGAAGCTCTAGCGTCCTACCCAGCTCTGCCAGACCCCCAAGTCACTTATGCCAACCAGGTAACAGAACGATGAGAACAGGTTTTGAGAGTGCAGGAAACCCTGAGTACTGCGGCTCGGGAAGCGTACGACCTACTTAAGGGTATACAAGAACACACGACGGCTTTGACTCTCAAAACCCAACCATTGTCTCTACAACTTCTACAAATCAACCAAGAAATTCATAATACAAAGGACCCAGTTGGCCTTGATCCGCTATATTCCGCAGCCGACAGCTTGGAAGTCCAGATTCAGCAAATCGAGGCCAGTTCAGCAACAGACAAGCAGGCCTTCCGGGAGCTCAGGCAGCTGATCCTAGCAAGTGCTCAGCAGATGCAGCAACTGGTCGCTCAGGACAGTACCCAGGTTTCAATCGTCTTTGGCAAGCTCCCGATGGAAGGGGGAGAGGAAGCCGTCACTCGGATCGCGGCCGCAATAGACCCAATTCTGCAAGAGTGGCAGAAGTTTGTAGCTTCTTTCCAGGAACTGAAGGCCGCAACCCTTACAAAGGTCCCTAAGCCTGTTGGGGCCCTTGTTTGAGCAAAAAGAGGAACGGCCAAGGCGAGAACAAGTGGATCTATGGACGTAGAGACAGTGATCTGTGATTGACTCGGGATGAGTCAAGAGACTATGGTTGAGGCCTGTTGGGGCCCTTATTTTTAGTTTTGCATGAAGAGAAAATTTTGGGTTGCGGATTGGCACATGGCAGGTGCAACAATGGTAGGCAGCAGAGCTGCCTAGGTTGCGGAGGAGCAGGAGATAGGTGACGAGGTTGGCGCAGACAAGTGCAGATGAAGAGAAGATGCGACAAGGGACGGATAGTGGAACTCATGTGCAACAAGAAGAAGCCGAAAGCAGCTGAGTAAGAACAGAAGAGAAACTAATAGTTGCGCTGGCAAGTGAATAAATAGGCCATCACCCAATAGAAAAGAAAGGAATGCACAGATACAGAGAGAGAGGAGAGGTTAGAGCAGAACAAGGCTGAAGAGCAGACGCCGCAGGGGAGCTATGTTCTGAGCACGACATCCTTGTATTTTCTGTGTCTATATCATTCTGTAGCTGTTGTAATATTTCTCTGTCCCGTGGGACCTTTGTAAGGGGATTTGGAAGCTCATTTGATCAAACAATGTAACTCTTGATCCGCTGAATGGTTATTAATACATCTGAAGGTTGTTGTCTTACCGTATGACTTGAATGTGTTGCATGATGTCTATGGTACTTTAAAATTTTATTTGCTTAGTGTCTGCATGATGTTCTGAGAAGATCTTCTAAGTAAGATGTTATGTATGCAAATGATCCTATGTTAGCTTCGAGTTGCGGATCCATCCGCTGATACCGATCTGTTCCCCTACTTCATGTGGTCGCAGCACACCTCGGGTGAGACTCTCTGCTCTTCGGAGTAGGGTGAAAATTTCAGCGTGGTGCTAGACTACATCGGACTACTTTGTTGACCCAATCCCCGAACCTGGGTCTTGCCCACGAGACCTATTTCCTCGCCAACAATGGGCATTTACTAGATTAGGTTAAAACCTATGTTTTGTATCAAATCACTTATGGTTTCAATGGGAAACTTTTATGGCTAATTTTTGTTTTACATGTTGAATATAAAAGGTTTTTTTCTCTCTCATTTTTTGAGACCATGGATATGAAAATGAAAAACTTCTATTTAGATCTATTCTAGAGATATGGCTAATTTTTGTTTTACATACATTGAATATAAAAGGCTTTTTCTCTATTCACAGCAAAAGAACTACTCTAGAGGGAAACTTGAGAATATGATGTCTTGTTTGAGGTGGAATGTGGGTCCCTTAGACTAGTGGGTCTCATGGACGTTATTAAAATATATCTTATCATATCATCATATCATTTCCTCATTGACATAATTTTTAATAGAATCATATATCACTACTTGGAATACCATTAGAAGACTGATAGTGGGATTATAAAACACATCCTACCCACTGATTGCTAGTGTAAATTCCTAGTAGGATTCTTTGACCGTGCAACTCAGAATATGACTTGTGGTTGTGGAGCACACATCTCCACTACTCCTAGTATCTTTTATTATTTCCGTAGGAATGTTGGTCCTAGTACCAATTCCAAAATGGAGATATTGGCTTTATGGGAACTCTTTTATTGTGCTATGTGGATATATGTTAAATCCTTAACAGTCTTTGCTGACTCTAAATTTTTTATTGACTGGCCAAACTGCAGGACATGCTTCAACTCTCCACATGTATCAAATTGGTTACAACGCATACGGGAACTCACATAGCATTTTGAGGAGCTCACATTCACTCACATCCAAAGAGTCTAGAACTCCACAATGGACAAATTATCAAAGGAGAGCCTCACCATGTTGGTGGGCGTGATATATTTTTGTTGGCCGGATAAATCATTCTTGCGGACAAGACCGATCTCCCTAGTGTCATAAGACAATCTAGCAACAAACGAACAACTAAGTTTGTCTTTCTCTAGATATATTCGTTTTACAAATAAATTTTATGAAGGTGTCGATCCTACCTTAGATCCAAATGCTTATTTTCGGTCGCAGTGCTTCCGTTGCATCAATAATCCTTCGTCGCAACAAGGGCCCTTTTGTCACAAGAAAGTATCATCTTTCATTGATCTGCAATCACAAACAAGAAAATATCAATAGCACCTGTATAACAAATAATCATAAAACATACCTATCATAGTGATCAAGGAATCTATGAAATAAACGATCAAACGACAGCTTATTGAAATAAACAATCGAACGACAATTTATTGAGAAAAACGGAACTTGATTGTATTAATCTTAAAATATACAGAAGAACCTTACAACCTTAGCCTTGATGTTCGAAAGGCCTTCCCGGGGTCCGAAGCAGGAATCTCCTCTACTTTGATAAGTCTTGCACTCTTCCTCCAGAAGCATAAAGAGGTATGTGATATTTCCTCTCAAAAGCTCAGTAGAAAGAAGTCTAAATCTCAACAGCACTTCAACTCAAACACACCTGAAGCTTGAACTCTAATCTTCAATCTCCAAATCTCCAAAAAACTTAACTTAACTTCTTGAACTTAACCCAAAAGGCTACCCAATGCCTCCTTTTATAGAGCAGATGAGGAGGTTAAGATTCCACCTTTAAAGGGATAGAACCCTCCTTTAAAGGGATAGGCTCCTCACATCAAGGGATTAGTTCCTTAAGGTGTGGGATACATGCACCTTACTAAAGCGTACTCATCCCCAAAAAATCTCATCCAGAACCTTCTAGAATTGACCAAAATTCAACTTTTTAATCTTTTCTTTCGCGCTTTTTGACTTTACAGGGGTACCGCAGGCATTACACTGGAAAAATGTGTTCTAGAACGCAGTTTCTCTTCACATTACCTGCGTACCCTAGCTAAAAACGCAGGTAGGCTTCAAGTTATCTGCGTACCCAAGGCTTTTTTGAGTTTTAAGGGTTTTTCCTCCAGTTTCAGGGCTTGGAATGAGGAACAAAGGTTATAAGACTTGCAGAGGAGGCATGTATGAGTGTTACTGAGCTCATACAGTCAGCAAAATGTCAAGGTGACAGTTTTCAGTGTAACAAATTGCCCCCTAAAGTGCGAAGTCTGAAATAGATGAAGATGAAGTCTGTCATATATGAAGAGTGAAGTACTTTATCATTTCAAGGATCATCCTGTGGTCACCCCAGTCAGAACCTGTAAAAAAATTCAATGCAAAATATATATATGTAATCATATCATCGCTGAGGTAGGCATTCCCATACGCAGATCAAAACTAACTAGAAACTAACTCTAAATTGTTCTGATACAGGAATGATTTTGAATACATCATAGTATAGACATATGTCGACACAGCATGGACGCAGCCATCTGTTTATAAATAGTCTATTGTATAAATGATAACAAAATTCCTCGCAACCTGGATGGTGGAAACTAGATCCAGGGTCTTGATTTCCGCATCTCGAACTAGTACGATTCTATCCATGTGAATAAATGTGTTGAAGTCGAACATGGTAGAAACCACTTGATTACCAGTCAATGATGTGAACTGTTAACAAGTGTGAGAGAAACCACCAGTAATTTCAATGGCTCTCAAAGTACTCAGTACAATCCATGAAATGTGAATGAATGAGCTGAAGTCGAACATGTCACGGAATCATTCGATCGAAGGTCAATGATGCAACCTGTCATCGAAGGCGAGAAACCTGCCATTGAGGCATGCAGATTTCAAGGTACTGATGATTTCTAGATCAACTTCCTAGATAATGAGCTGTCGTCGATATAAAGTGATCCGTTGTAGGCAAGCCCACAACACGAAATCATAGCTCAAGTTTTGAAAATATATTGGCAAGGACTGACTCAGGGATGGTCAAAAATGGATGACAGATATTTTGCAGATGAATGGTTTATTTGAACTATCCTCTTGAACACATAACGACACTGCAGATGGCTTGGTGAAAATTGACCCAAAGCTAATACCCAGAAACCGGCTGAAGACTTTCAATATGGTTTGATTAACTGTTAGGCAAATGATTTCCCAACCCAGGTGGACAAAAAGTGTCGTGATAGAAGTGAAAGTTGTGGATTTTCTGTATAAGAGTCTCCTAACAAACGAGGTTATTTTTTTCTCTCTTTTACCCCACCATTTCTGGCAAGTACCTCTTTATTTTTGACAAGCTTGAGGAGGATAACATTTGCTTGTTTATAATCCCATCCTTCCGATGAGTCCAACTTAGTTTAAGATTCGAATCCTAAGAGGGAGTGGTTCGTTTCTGTTGAAAATTGAACAGGTCCTTTACTATTAAACTTTAACGAGTCCAGTATAGGAGAAACTCGGTGTTTTTAATTTTAAGTCGAGAAGAAAAACTTAAGCTTCAGGTAAGGTGTACACCGTAAATTTAGTCTCTCGAGCCCGAAAAAGGATAAAATAATGCGGGAGAGAACTCTATTGACCGTAATTAGTCAACGTATACCTTTTTCATAAATAGTCCATTTCAGTCCGTAAAAGGGGTAAACTTATACTGAAGGGACGACTGTTCATTTACTTTAACGAGTTCGAATAGTCAATTACTCGGCAATATTTTCATATTTAGAGAGTCTGAAAAGGGCTTAAAAGAGAACTCAAAGGTTTCACTTTTTCGGTAAGTTTTAACGAGTTCGAAAAAGGGATAAAAATGTACTCATGGTTTTCACTTTTTCGTAAGTTTTAACGAGTTCGAAAAAGGGATAAAAATGTACTCATGTGGCCGACTTTCAATTTAATTTACGAGCAGGAAAAGACGGAAAGAACTCGGCATTTTCATGTGTTTTACGAGAATGAAATATAGCAAAATAATCTCGGGATTTTCATGAGTTTAACGAGTCTCGAAAATAACCGAAATTGACTCAAGATAGGTTTCATTTTTACAAAAGCTTGAAACAGAGAAAAACTATGCTTCAGAGTGGTTTCATTTTTACACAAGCTTGAAATAGAGAGAAAACTGTGCTTGATGCCCCCTAAGCGTAATTGCTAGAGCGCATGCCCCCTTAGCTTCATTTCATTCAACTAAGTACACTAGTAATAAATAGCTGGATGGAATGAAGGTTCATTTACGAGATCATATGAAAGACCCGACCTAAAAACTAACCTAAATATATGACTTAAAATTTACAAGGTCTATTCAAAGACTCGACTCAATTAGGGGAGGATTTGTTTCATTTTTTAACGAGCTTGACACAGGAAAAAAACTATGCTCATGGCAACGTGTTTCATTTTTTAACGAGGTTGACACAGTAAAAGGAATTATCCTCAGCTAACTACTTATTTCTAATCTACCTACGTAACCTACTGATTCATTTTTTAATGAGGTTGACACAGGAAAAGAACTGTCCTCATACCTAATTCATTTTTTAATGAGGTTGACTTAGTAGAAGGAACTATCCTCTGACCAATTGATTCATTTTTTAACGAGGTTGACATAGGAAAAGAACTGTCCTCATACCTGATTCATTTTTTAATGAGGTTGACTCAGTAACAGGAACTATCCTCTAAACAACTGATTCATTTTTTAACGAGGTTGACACAGTATAAGGAACTCTCCTCACCTAACTACTTATTTCTAATCTACCTACGTAACCTACTGATTCATTTTTTAATGAGGTTGACACAGGAAAAGAATTGTCCTCATACCTAATTCATTTTTTAATGAGGTTGACTCAGTAACAGGAACTATCCTCTGAACAACTGATTCATTTTTTAACGAGGTTGACACAGGAAAAGAACTGTCCTCAGACCTAATTCATTTTTTAATGAGGTTGACTCAGTAATAGGAACTATCCTCTGAGCAACTGATTCATTTTTTAAGGAGGTTGACACAGGAAAAGAACTATCCTCAGAAACTACCTATTTCTAATCTAGCAATCTACTCTCTACAATCTACCTACTATTTCATTTTTTAAGGAGCTTGACACAAGACAAGAACTCTGCTCCAGACACCTGTTTCATTTTTTAATGAGGTTGGCACAGGAAAATGAACTATCCTCACAGAAGCTTGTTTCATTTTTTAAATGAGCTTGACACAAGAAAAGGAACTATGCTCTCGACTAACTGATTCATTTTTTAATGAGGTTGACACAGGAAAAGAACCATCCTCAGACACACTGATTCATTTTTTAACGAGGTTGACACAGTAAAAGGAACTCTCCTCAGACACACTGATTCATTTTTTAACGAGGTTGACACAGTAAAAGGAACTCTCCTCACTCTCACTGATTCATTTTTTAACGAGGTTGACACAGTACAAGGAACTCTCCTCACATCACTGATTCATTTTTTAACGAGGTTGACACAGTACAAGGAACTATCCTCACTCTCACTGATTCATTTTTTAACGAGGTTGACATAGTACAAGGAACTCTCCTCACATCACTGATTCATTTTTTAATGAGGTTGACACTGTACAAGGAACTCTCCTCACACTCACTGATTCATTTTTTAACGAGGTTGACACAGTAAAAGGAACTGTCCTCATCGCCGACTGATTCATTTTTTAACGAGGTTGAAACAGTAACAGGAACTATCCTCACACTCAATGATTCATTTTTTAACGAGGTTGACACAGTAAAAGGAACTCTCCTCACACTCACTGATTCATTTTTTAATGAGGTTGACACAGTACAAGGAACTATCCTCAGACACACTGATTCATTTTTTTACAAGGTTGACACAGTAAAAGGAACTCTCCTCGGACTCACTGATTCATTTTTTAACGAGGTTGACACAGTACAAGGAACTATCCTCAGACACACTGATTCATTTTTTTACGAGGTTGACACAGTACAAGGAACTCTCCTCGGACTCACTGATTCATTTTTTAACGAGGTTGACACAGTACAAGGAACTATCCTCAGACACACTGATTCATTTTTTAACGAGGTTGACACAGTAAAAGGAACTATCCTCAGACACACTGATTCATTTTTTAACGAGGTTGACACAGTACAAGGAACTATCCTCACTATGCATGTTGGAGGTTTCCTCAACACAACTAACACTTACAGCTATGGTTGACTGGTTGACTTCTTTCTTATCTTGCTTCTTCTTCTTCTTCTTCTTCCCTTTCTTCTTCTTCGCCACCTGGTTACTAGCGTCAAGGCTTTTACCAAGCGAAGAGGAAGAAATGGAGGAAGAAATATTAGACGAAGAAGGTAAAGGGTCAACAGAAGGTTGGTGATGTTGAGATGGTGAACTCTGTTTAGGTGAAGCATTCGGTTGAGGTGGAACAATTGAAGTATTCAGGGCCAACGAAGTTGAAAGTAACCATATCGGTAAACCTATTGTAAATCCAGGTAATGACAATGTAGCCATATAAGGAGGACCAACATTTCCAAAGCAAGGAAAAGTACTAGGATTCTCGTTAAGAGGGGTTCCTTGGTTGGTAAATTCTGGAACAGTTGCCATTATATTCAACTTCAGTGAATTTTATTAGCAAATTAAAAACTAAAATTAACAATTCACAATTCACACTTAACCAAAACTGAATGCAATCGAATATGATAATGTAATATTTTCAATTCGATGAATCCTAACTAAAGTAAGGAGAGAGTTTCCATTCACTTCCAACAATGCGAAGATTGATAACTAAGAGAAAATATAAGAAATTCTCTAATGCACTAATTTGATCAAGAAAAACTAATGAAAATCAATCCCAAAACAATTTTTTATATTTTTGTGTTTTTAAAACAAACATAAAAACATCTAAATTCAAATCAAAGAAAACTGATCTAAATCTACGATTTATTTTTCAGAATGTAAACTATGCAATTGTAATCTATGCACAATTCACTTGAAAAGTATGCAAATGTAATCTATGCACATTTTTCATTCATATTATGAAAATGAGAATTCTAATTATGCAAATGTGATCTATGCAAGAGAATTCTCAAACACAAGATGATTCTAATGTAATCTAAGAACCAATCAAGTGGAAGTCAAGAAAATCGGTGAGAGTTCCAAAGATCAAAAAACTCTCAAAGGCGATTAACATTCATACACAATTTAGCCCCCCCCCCCCGGCGAATGAGGGGGAATTTTTTTTGCAAAAACAAAAGCAAAAAGATGGAAAATTGTGAAAAGACTGAGACAAACCTCCAAGTAATGAACAAAGGAAATCAAATTAAGAATTTCTCAAAAAAGAGACTCAAAACACCCAATTAACTTAATGGAGATTGATGAGATGAAAAATTGCTGAAATAAATTCAGAAACAAGAGATTTTTGACAGAAAAATACAGATCTGGGTAGATGCTAAGAATCCTAAATTAAATCTAAACTAAACTGAAAGAAGAAATCTAAGTTTTTCAAGACTTTTAACAAGGTCCGCAGGTCCCAGAAGTAACAGGTGCGGTCCCGCACTGGTTACTTAAGGAAAGTGCGGAGATGCCCGCACTGTGTGTGAAGACAAAGTGCGGTCCCCTGAAAACTTCAAGAAAACATAAAAGACTTCAAAACTTTCAAAAACAGAGAAAAACTAAGCTACCCAGGCAGATATCCATCAATCAAAAACCAGGAAAAAATTTTCCTCAAATCAAAATAAAAGAGAACCAAAAAAACAAGTTCTTTCCCCAGCGGAGTCGCCAATTTGTTGGCCGGATAAATCGTTCTTACGGACAAGACCGATCTCCCTAGTGTCAGAAGACAATCTAGCAACAAACGAACAACTAAGTTTGTCTTTCTCTAGATATATTCGTTTTACAAATAAATGTTATGAAGGTGTCGATCCTACCTTAGATCCAAATGCTTATTTGCGATCGCAGTGCTTCCGTTGCATCAATAATCTTTCGTCGCAACAAGGGCCCTTTTGTCACAAGAAAGTATTATCTTTCATTGATCTGCAATCACAAACAAGAAAATATCAATAGCACTTGTATAACAAATAATTATAAAACATACCTATCATAGTGATCAAGGAATCTATGAAATAAACGATCAAACGACAGCTTATTGAAATAAACAATCAAATGACAATTTATTGAGAAAAATAGAACTTGATTGTATTAATCTTAAAATATACAGAAGAACCTTACAACCTTAGCCTTGATGTTCGAAAGGCCTTCCCGGGGTCCGAAGCAGGAATCTCCTCTACTTTGATAAGTCTTGCACTCTTCCTCCAGAAGCATAAAGAGGTATGTGATATTTCCTCTCAAAAGCTCAGTAGAAAGAAGTCTAAATCTCAACAGCACTTCAACTCAAACACACCTGAAGCTTGAACTCTAATCTTCAATCTCCAAATCTCCAAAAAACTTAACTTAACTTCTTGAACTTAACCCAAAAGGCTACCCAATGCCTCCTTTTATAGAGCAGATGAGGAGGTTAAGATTCCACCTTTAAAGGGATAGAACCCTCCTTTAAAGGGATAGGCTCCTCACATCAAGGGATTAGTTCCTTAAGGTGTGGGATACATGCACCTTACTAAAGCGTACTCATCCCCAAAATATCTCATCTAGAACCTTCCAAAATTGACCAAAATTCAACTTTTTAATCTTTTCTTTCGCGCTTTTTGACTTTACAGGGGTACCGCAGGCATTACACTGGTAAAGTGCGTTCTAGAACGCAGTTTCTCTTCACATTACCTGCGTACCCTAGCTAAAAACGCATGCAGGCTTCATGTTACCTGCGTACCCAAGGCTTTTTTGAGTTTTAAGGGTTTTTCCTCCAGTTTCAGGGCTTGGAATGAGGAACAAAGGTTATAAGACTTGCAGAGGAGGCATGTATGAGTGTTACTGAGCTCATACAGTCAGCAAAATGTCAAGGTGACAGTTTTTAGTGTAACAATTTTCAAGTTTACAGGAATGATATTTACTTGGGGTATGGGTACATTCCCCTGTATTCTTATGTTTCTTCAGTTTTTAGTATTCTCTGGAGCTCTAGATTATTGGCTCTCTATTTACATTGACTATTCCTACTTAAATTTTTGCGCAGGATTTCTGATATGTTATCTTTTGCACATGTGGTGCCTTGCTTTCTTCTTCCACATGTTTATATCTTTGTACTGTGTTCTATTTAGCTGGTTTTAGCTTATATGCCTCTCATAGATCAGTTTTTGAACATTTTCTAGTTCCTTCAAGCTCTCCAAACCACTTGCCTATCTATATTGTGATTTTTAGTATATCATTTGAGCAACATTGCTCACTTGTAACCTATAATCATGTAACTATTTTATTTAACATAAAACTGTGTTTCTCACTTGCCTGAAAATAATAAAAAAAGCCCTTGCTTTACAAAATAAAACACAATTCACCACCATGTAGTTACACCATAAGAAATTCCCTTTAAAGCAGACATTTAAAGCAAAAAAAAATTTCATTTAAAGGAGAAATTCTCTTTAAAGTAGACATTTAAAGGAGAAATTACTTGCCTGGAGCAACTCCTGAGCAGCGGTGCAACTCCTGAGCAGCAATTCATGGGCGCGGGTTCTAAACCAGCAACAGAGTACTAGAGTGTGAACAGAGACGCACTAGAAACCCAAACAGACTATGCGAACAGAGATGCGCCACAGAAACCCAAACAGACTATGAGAACAGACTACACAAACAGAGACGCGTGAACAGACTATGCGAACAGAGACGCGTGAACAGACTATGTGAACAGAGATGCGCGAAAATGAAAATAGTTCACGGGTGATACATTTATAAAATATGAGTTCGGCCGAACTTTTTTTAAAGTTCGGTCGAACTATTAGTGCCGGTTTTCCCATCTCCGGCAAAAATTATGTTTGCCCACGCCGTTAGTGTGACGTCAATCTAAACGGCAGAATGAGTTCGGCTGAACTTTCCTGGACAGTTCGATCGAACTATCCAATAGTTCGACCGAACTTTCTCAAAATTTCGGCCGAACTATTGCCGAAAAAAAAAAATTATGCCCCCGATTGTCACAAAAGTGTAACCCAACTTCACATTTTCACCCGTATATTCTTTTTTACACACTACGATAAACAACTATTTTTACCTAAAGATAATTACTACTTTTGGTCTTTGAGTATCCTGTTCAATATGGATTGAATATTGCCTTGATTTACATTCAACGTTGCAAATTTCTATTTAAAACTTGATTAACCAATGCCTCAGCTAACATGTTTAAATTTCTTGAAATGTGTTGATATTCAACGTAATCAAACTGTCTTTCCAAGAGACGGACCCTTAAAATCATTCTTAATAATAATGGATTTATGATTGTATAAACATCGTTCAAATGTAATACAATGAGTTGTGAATCTAACCTAACAATAAAACGCCAAATGCCAAATGCAATGGCATCAAATAATAGTTCAATGAATGCGATATATTCTGCAATATTGTTCATTGTTTGACAAAGGAAAATCCCATGAATAGAAACTAACTCATCAGTGGGTGAATAGATAACCCAAGTAACAAAAGATAAGTTTTGTGTACTGCAATAGGCATCGTCAGCAAAGCTAATGTAAGTCTTAGGGAATATCAACATCTGTAATATCAAGATTAATCAAGATAAGCAACAAAAGAAGTAGAAACTCGCCAAGAAAAATAACTAATCTAAGCCACACTTTTCCTAAAAATGTAACTAATGTATAATGAAGACCTCCACAAGATAAATCATGCATAATATATCTTCAAATAAAGACCATTTCAGGGCTTATCTAAAGATACACCTTCATAATCAACTAATTCATAAGCCCCTTTTTCAAGCACATGCTTAAAAATATAAGGGCAACGCCACATTGGTTCAAAGTTACCAGTGCCTAGTTTATCGTGAGGTTGATCGTATACTAAGACTAGGTCACCTTCTGAATAGATATGAGGGTTAACGATTTGATCATATTGCACCTTAACACATTTTTTATGAGCTTCAGCAGCTAATGCATCAGTATGAGGAGTCTCATCTAATTTTTCTAAGTATAAGAAGTGTTTTTCCTTTTCAGAGGTGGTTGATAATAACTCAATGGCTAGTTTGAGCGATGGAATTTCACATTCAATGCGTAGAACAAATTCTAAACCATAAACAAGTTGAAAATGAGTAAACCTTGTAGATGTTTTTGTGGATTTAGGGTATGCCCACTGTGTGTAATAAAGCATGGTGTGCCAATTCAATTTATGACTTCCTACAATTCGTTTAATCACATTGGTTAAAAATTTATTTACAGCCTCAACTTGGCCATTGGCTTGTGGGTAATAAAGTGCATAATTATCATGGTGTAGACCGAGATAAGCATAAATTTTAGACATCATAATTTTTCTAAAGTGGCTACCATGGTATATATTGATGGATTGAGGGACACTAAACCTAGCAATCACATGATTGAATATGAAAACAACTGCATTTTTTCCGTCAGCCTTAAATGTAGGCATCAACTCGTCCCATTTGGTAAAGTAATCTACAGCAAGAATAATATACCCATGCCCCCCAGCTGAGTGACGGTTACATGTAATTAAATTGATGCCCCATTTTGAAAATGAACCAAAAACTATGATTGGGTGAAGAGGAGCAGGAGGTGCACACATCTTTCAATCAAAAAACTGACAATTATGACATTTTCTAACCACAAGGATACAATCTTTGAAGAGTGACAGCCAGAAATAGCCAATGTGAAATATATTTTGGGCTATGGAAAACCCAGACATATGAACACCACATGCTCTAGAATGGCAGTCATTTAAAAATCTATCGGCTTCTTCATGAGTTGAACAACATCTAAAAACATAATCGGCAACACGTCGGTAAAGAGTATCACCAACAATATTATATTGTTGAGACTAGTATCGAATCCTACATCGATCAGAGTGTGAAATTTCAGGCTGAAAGGTTTGGGTTTAAATATATATAATGATATCTCCATATGAAGGATCCAAAGTGTTGATCAGAGACAGAGATTCATCGGGAAGATGGTCTTCTGCCACAGTTTCAGATTTAGTGTAGGGACATAAGTTCAGCAAAGACTAGTGATTTCTTGGATTTGGATTTAGATTTCCACTTAGAGTATTTTTCCCCGAGCAATTTTTTTGCTAAAATGTACATCATAGAGTTGAAGTCAAATATCATAGTTTTTTTTCATAACAATATGTAGTGACGAAATCTTTGGACATCTTGAACGGGTGCCAAGGCCAATTTCTCTACATGTGAATACTTGATTTTTATCGGTGTAAGGTTCCAACTTAAGTAATAAATCACATGTTAATTGTTTAAGTCATCCTCTTGAACTAAAAACATTCCAATGGTGGAATCGGACACAGCCAAATGAAAAAAGTAATCCCAGTGATAATCAGGTGGATGCAACAATGGTGCATGGGTTAACTCGTGTTTAAGTGCATCAAAATATTTATCGGCAAGCTCATCCCAAATAAAAAGATCATCATGTTTTAATAACCGAGTGAAACCCTTAGTTAACTCTGCATAGTTAGGGATAAAACAACATAGAAAGTTTTCTTTCCCTTGCAAACTATGAAGTTGGCGAAGAGTAGAAAGAGGAGGTAAATTGACAATGGCTTCAACCTTCAAAGGGTTGACATGAATGCCTTCTTTAGAAACAATTAAACCAAGAAATCATCCTAATTGTACACAAAATACACATTTGTGTGGATTCAAACGAATATTGTAATGCCTACATCACATAAAAAAGGCACGTAAATGTGTAGGATGATCTTTTCTACGCAAAGAATGAGCAAGTAAGTCATCCAAGTAGGGTTGCACAGTATGTTTGATGTCGTGAAATGCATAAGACATAGCTCGTTGAAAATTTTCTCCAGTGTTTTTTAGTCCAAAAGGTAATTTAAATTATTAAAATGTCCCCCATGGACATATAAATGCAGTTTTGGGCTGATTGTTAGGGAGTATGTTTATTTGATTGTAACCAAAAAATCCATCCATAAATGAAAATATTTCGTTTATGGCACAATCATAAAAAATTTGGCCAATGTAAGGGGTGGGATAATTATCTTTGGAAAAATCTTTATTAATATCCTTATAATCGACACATATTCTGATAGTTCCTTGTTTCTTGGTTACTGGAACTAATTTAGATACCCAATCCATCAATGGAATAAGATAAATGAATCTTGCACGAAGTAGTTTTTCAACTTCATCTTCAATAGCAGCAGCTTTTCGTAGATGTATTGGACGTAATCTTTGTCTAAAAGGTTTAACATCCGGGTATGTCTTAATTTCATGAATTACAATATTAGGATCAATTCCTAGCATTTCTTCGTAAGACCAGACAAAAATGTCTCATAATTACTGGAATAGAGCTTTGTACATATTAATTTCATCAATTGAGCATGAAGCACCTATATGAATTTTTTGAGTTATTCCTGGTTTGATTGATATGTCAATTGGAATTGTTGTGGAAATATTTCCTAAATTTGCCTCAAAATCCGAATAAAGGATTAACATAGGATTTTGACGTTCCTCAACATAGTCAAACAGAAATATCGTTGAAAAGTCATTTTCAACTCTATCAAGGTTCGATAGAAAAGAGGATCGATGATGAAGATCATCCCAAGGTAATTCATCCAATGACAAAATTTCTTGAATACTTTCATCACTCGAAAATATGCATTGAAAAGGATCATAAAAAGGTGTTGTGGTTGAACTTGGTAGTGAAGAAGACTCATCACTAACCACATTCACTTGATCAGTATCATTTTATGAAATTTCAGAAAGCGATCGCACCTCTACATATGTTAATTCATATGGACTCAAAGGCATTTCATTGCCACAATAGTCCAATTCAAATTCTGAAGGCACAATCCATGGGTCAGCAAATGAAATTGTGTTTGATGTAATCATGTTGATATTGGAAATAGTTTGAAGCACATTAGGAGGAGGTATAGTGAAATTTATCATAAGAGTGTAATCCTTAATTAGTCTTACCCCAACACCTTCATAAGGGATAACCATCTTTCCAACATGTTGGATACTATCCGTAGAGGTAGGATCGAAAGCGTAGTAAGACAACTGACCAATTTTAAAAATATTTCCTTTATGAGGAAACATGATTAATCGAAAGACTGATGAAACAACAACGGTCATAGCATAATACCAACCTCACCCTAACATAAGGTTGTAGTCAAGGGGAGCATCAACGACTTCTACCTCAAGCGTAACGATTTTTCCTTCTACCTCTATGGGTAAATCCTGGAGTATTCCAAATGGATGAAATCCTCTTCCATCAAAGGCTTTTAGAATTTTGGGTGATTGATTGATTGGTATAGAAACAAGTGTTTTCCAACAATCTAATGACATAATGCACATAGATTCTCCCTCGTCAATCACTGCGCGATAAGATTTCCTAGATTTGACTAAAACAAGTATGTGAAAATCCATTTGGTGCGGGAGTCTAGGTACAAAGTTCTCGAGATCAAAGAAGATAAGATTAGAATATTGAGGCCTATCCCTCCAATATTTGATAATAGTAACTTCCTCTAAGCTGGACAAGACTGCACTACTTCGAGGGTCGACATTTCTGAAGGTGACATGGCTATATCTTCAACAATATTGTAGTTTTGAGCATCTCTCGCATGTGGATTGAAAGCCAATTTTCGAAGCACAAATTTGGAAGGAAATTTAATTACTAAAGCAAGACTAGGTTTCTTGATGTGTAATGGTTTAGAAATAGGAGGAGTTGATATCATAGGTTGATTGGATGTTTCAGTTTCATTTCTAGTTACAGGACTCTTAGATCCATAATCTTGAGATCGCATTGAAACCATGACATGGGGCATCATCATGATATCCGCTGATGAATTGGAAGAAGATATGATCATTTTTTTGTCTTGTGATGGGAAAGGATATTTAAGAATAGTGGTTGTGGGTGAACCTTTGACAAATTTAGATACCTCAGCCCGATGTGTGCACTCTTTTGTGTAGTTATCCTCATTATAGATAAGATAGGGATAAGGAGGTTTCCTTTTTTCGTCAGATGGTTTGGTTTTTTCTGCTTTCTCTTTTGAAGAATTTTTTTGTTTATTTTTACCTTTCCCTTTCTTCTTATTGACAGATGATTTGGTTATGGCAATAGATGAGTCTACGACATGGATTTCGGCAGAAGTTTCTAGAGAATATTCTCCTTTGGGTGAATCAGGTAAAGTTATGATTGGAATAGTATATTTGTATTGTTTCTTTTTACTCTTTGATGTATTAAATATACTAATTACACCATCTATATCATGAGAACTAGAAGGAGTTGTATTAAGTTAACCTGGATGAGGTAAATCAAGAATTTTTTCATACAAAGTACCAGACTATGTGTAAACAAGGTCTAGATACTGGGTGTGAGCGATAACCTATTCTTCTGTTACAATTCCTCCTTTAGTTACATCTTCAGTAATCTTAGGGAGTAGTGATTTTATAAACCATTCAACCAGAATTTGATCCAGGATGAAAACTTTGACTAAACGACATCTACGTCGCCATTCATGGATGTGATCTGAAATGTACGCAGACGTACTTTGTTTAAGTGAAGTCAAAAGTTTCGTGCCATTATCATAACGGACTGGTAACTGAAAATGAGTAAGAAAATCAGTTTCTAAGGCATTGAAATTGTTGAAAGAACCTCATGGTAACTCAATGTACCACTTTGCAGCTAAGCCAATCAAGTTCTTTGAAAAAGTATTAAACGTATGGAATCATTGATCAAATATTTGGATGCACACCACCAATGATAAGTCATAACATGGTTCGAGGGGTCCTCTCCTAGTTTTCCTTCAAATTTCAGAATGTAACTGGGAAACTTAGTAGGCATGGCCGACCAAAACAGAAGATAGTAAACCGGGTCATTTGTTAGCCGAGACAAGTCTGGAAAATCTAAAGTTGCTATGAAAGGTAACCACCTGTTAGGGTCTTGTTGAGCAAATTGATAACCCTGAGGGATGAGACTAGCACTTGGAGGAGGGTATCTAGGAAAACCTGGGATAGCTTGAGTAGTTGGAATTGGCACACCTCCAAGGTATCCAGGGATAGCCATACCGAGTTGGGGTTGAGCTGGTATCTGAATTGTATAACTAGGGTATGGTTGGCTCTGGAAATATTGATTTTGTCCCAATTGTCCATATTGTAATTGGCATTAAAATGGTTGGCCTTGAAAAAATTGACCTTGAAGAGGTTGACCTACCAAGGGTTGTCCCTAAAGAGTTTGACCTGTAAAAGGTTGCCCCTAAACAGGTTGACCTAAAAAGGGTTTTCCTTGAATAGATTGACCTACAAAAGGTTGACTTGTTTGCATAGTTTTTGTACTAGTTTGTCCCAAAGATGCTTGAGGAATCGTTTGGCCCTATAGGTTTAATTTGATGGGTAGTAGTTTGAGAGATAGCCTGTGTAATAGTTGGCGTTAACATTTGAAGGGTCATAGAAATAGAGACTTAGGGAAATCTTGGGATAGGTGTCCCTGGTTGTTGAACATATGTTTGCACAAAAAATTGGATAGGAGTACTATGAGTACTCGGACAAGCTTGCTTAATACTTGGCACATATGTCCTTGGGGTAATTTTAAGTTCACCTTGAACAAGTTGTTGGACTTGGGTGTAACCAAATAGTCCAAGTGGCAGAGCAGGTTGATTATAAGACATTTGCAGGGTAGGTTGAAAATATTGTTGAGTAAACAAGGGTTTCCACATAGTTTTATCCCTGGATAAGGAGTTCCCATTGGGTGTCTTGACACATAAGGTTGACCATAATGAGTTTGAGGCATTAGACCATAAGGTTAATAATTACCAAGAATCTGCTACCCTACAACTATTGAATATGTTCCAGTAAAGGGTTGTCCTCCCTGAAAATGTTGTTGCCCTTGAAGAGGTTGAGCTTGAAGAGGTTGCTACCCTTGAAAAGGTTGTTTCGCTTGAATACGTTGCTACCCCGCAGGCGCTATATAGCCACCTTGTGAGCTAGCTTGAGGGGTATTATCGGAAAACACACACACACACACAGATATATATATATATGTGTGTGTGTGTGTGTGTGTGTGTGTGTGTGTGTGTTTCGTAGTAAAAGGTTGGGTGGTAGACTCAAATAAGCTAGTTCACATAATAGAATTTTTAGAGAGAGGAGATGCTCCTGAAAAAGTCCTAGAAAGTGACTGGAAAATCGGAAAAGCAAAGATGACATTATTCAATGTCAGGTAGAAGGATTTCAAGGTTGAGGAACATTATAGAATCTAAATTTTTTTAAAAATATCTAACGTCTAGAAGAAAAATCAAATTTCACACTCAAGACACTAGCAGAATGTGCCTTCGTGCGCATTTTTTAGCGATAGGTGCGCCTTTGCGCGGCTTTCCCTAAAAAAGCCACACGGACGTGAGAGTGGTAGAAGTCACTTTCTGGGACCACAAGGCACACTCCAGGAAAATGATCCCACACTTGAGGCCGCCCAAGGACAGCCGCCTAAGCCTCCTTGGACCTCAAGGGAGCACACAATGGAATCATGTGGCACATAATGGAATCAACCCCCTCTCTTGGGTCACCATCCATCAATGTACCGAGAGAGGGAAGGAGAGTTTGAATTCATCTATAAAATGCCACCAAGAGATGAACAAAGGGAGAGAACATTGTTGTGCTGGCCAAAATTTATTTTAAGCAATCCAGCAATGTGTAATCCAGAGCAAAAGTAGAGAGGGTATTCAGTTTTTGGTTGTCCAACAACTCCAATCCTTTGGAGTAGAGAGAGAGACCTTGCGCCAGGCAACTAGGAGGTAAAGAATGTCCTTGCATGGATCTTATAAATCCATAGTTATAAGGCCCTTTGGCAAGTGTGTAAACGTACTATCTCTTTTTCCTAATAACACACAATAAGAGGGGACATAGATGCCACCGTTAGTATTATTGTGTTGTTTGACTCTATATGAGCTTTCTTGTTTTTTGTTTAGTTTAGTCTTGTTTTCTCTCTACATGTGCATACTATATCATTATCTAGTGTGTTTTGTTTTATGGCATGTTCACTAACCTGTTAACTCTTTTGTTTATCTGCTTATGACCATGAAATTAAGAGGTAGCGACCACTCCTCTTAAGTAAGTGTGGATTGGTACACTTGTGCACCAAATACACCAACACAGGATTGGAAACTCCACTGATTTTAATTTCTAGTTAATGTGGTTGTGCCTTTTGCAAAGACCATTTTCTCTACTCTGCAGTTTGGCTTGAACAACCCCTCTTCTCTTCTTCTCTGCCAATTCACCCTCAATGAGAGGTCAAAGCTCAGAAGCTCCAAAATAATTATTGCAGGAAATTTTCACACATTTAACATGGACATACATGCTTGACCACGCACGTTCAGCAGTGACATACGTAAAGATTTCATGCCTGTGTGAGACATTTGCACGTGAAAACCAGAGGAAGAAATTTCTACTATTTCCCTTAATTTCCTGTTTGTAAAGTGACTGGCAGCCCATAAGAAATCTGCCAAAACCATGTGAGGTGTCCCATGACTGGTTAAAACTCACGGTTGGCTGCATTTGAGTAGTTCTAGGTGTTAATTTTAAAATTTCAAAGTTTATTTTCGCAAAAAAAAACAACAACAACATAGTTTAAGTAGAAGGAAATTTATTTGCAATCTGAAATAACTTTTTTTTTGCGATCATAAACACCAAAAACACACAGGTAATTAGCAAAAGTAAGTGGCCCTAGTCCACACATGCTTAGCTACATTTTTTCATTTTTCCTAGTTTAAAGTCATTAATTTTAGTTTAATTTTTTGGCACTAGGAGTTGGGACTAGGATTTAATTATCCTTAGAGAGAAAGTAATCTCTGCTTCCTTTGCATCTTTTGGTGACTCTAGGCAAGCATATTAACACTCTCTACTAATAATTTTCCATCTCCCTTTAGTTGATCACTTAGATTAACTAGGCAACATTGTAAGCAGCCCATATCTGCACATGATTTTCTTTTGAGCAAGGAACAGCCAAACGTAGATTAATAGGAGATTTGAAAAGGATCACCACATGTCCACATGTTAAAACTATGTGATTGTTCACCTCTTTCTCACACACTTTCACACCATAAGTGAATCAAAGCCACCTTAAAACTAACTTAACTAAACTCATTAAATCTCCCTATAGGGGCCACAAGAGAAATTATAGCTTAAGTTAGGACCAAGGGGGTAGGCATCCAATAAGCTGCCTTGGTCAATTTACATCTTGAAAATTAGAAGTTGAATTTTTAGGGGGATTTTAAATCTGTCTATCTGCCCACAGAAAAGAAAACCCAAGCGCCACAGAGACCTGATTCAGAGGGCACTAAGCTTAGGCCTAGTGCATGCGGTATTATTCGAGGCTACCTGACCCATCTAATACTCAGTATTGATAGTTGATTTACGAAGAAGCTCAAGACTCGAACGCTCTCCTGGGACAACGATACTTAGTGGCCAAATCTAGGGCATCCAATCCTATAGGTGACGGTGTAGGAAACACTAGATCCTCTACCTTCACCTTAGTTTATTTTCTTCGGTTGACTTAGGGCGTCACCAGCTCTTTCGGGACGTTGTGCCAACATTCGCAAGATATCGTCTCAAGGCCCAGTTACATTTGAGAGTGTGAGGATGATTAGATCTTCTAGTATTTGAGTATCATACGTGAAAACAACAAAAAACATATTTTTTGATTGAATGGTCACATAGGATTAATCTAAAGGGAAAATTTACCTTTCATTTTTCGTTTTGTTTTATGTATGCGATCGTATTTTTTCTTTGATTATAATCTCTATCCTCTCAAATATTTCCAAAACCATACCTAGACGACACCATCATGGACCCAATGGGACCTCGTCAATCTAAACGTCTTTTGGACCTCCCTCGATTACCGGGAGTGGTTCGAGGTCTTTCTTCATTTAGGCGTCAAAGACGAACACTGCCGCCCTTATCGATTCATCCTTTGTTGGGGCATCATTAGTTGGGAACCCTCATCGGTCACCCAACTCCACACCGGTTAACACCCCCACAGGGTCACCACATTCCACTCCTCCCACAACCCATAAGGGGCAGAGGAGCGCTACCCATTCGGCAAGCCAAGTGAACTCACATTCGGGTACATCGTAGACAAACCCTATACCTAACCAGAACACTGTTTCTTCATAGTGTGCAATGGCTCTCAACTCGCAGTCACCATTCTTAGCTTCGTTAAACTTGCCCGATCTAACCAAGTTAACAAACAACCCTATTGAACATAACCCTACATGGCCACCCATGCCCACAAAGCTCCCTTCGGACATTCCAAAGTTCGAAGGGAAGCAAGCGGAAGAACCTAGAAATCACATTATGAATTTCCACCTATGGTGTTTATTGAACAACATCATTAATGATACTATTCAACTGAGACTATTTCAATGCACCCTAGGTGGGATAGCCGTGAAATGGTATGTGGAGCAACCATCTGCTACATATGTAACTTTTAGCACCCTCGCTACTACATTCCTTACCTATTTTCAGTTACCCACCCACCACGATTACGAGATGGAATTATTGACCCACTTTAGGCAGACACCCGTCGTCCATATCTCAGACCATCTCCACGAATGGTGGCGACATCGTAGTTTGTTTAGAGCCAAACTCAAAGATCAAGTTTTGTTAGACCTGTTCCTGAAAACTCTCACTGTAGAGATTTAAAAATATGTGGAAACACAAAATCACATATCAGAAGAGGACACCATCAACAAGGCCCAACAACTCGAGTTGATCTACACACAGTCAGGATATATTTACAATATCCTTGCCTAATGCCCCGTGCCTGCAAACTTACAAATAATTTCTAGGCGCGTCGAACTCCGCAAATTTTTTGATTGGGTCATTGACCCAAAATCACCTAATAAACAGTGTTAAGTACCCCAGTTACGCATATGATTCTAACTAGAACATCCTGAAACCTAGCTACCAGAGTCATCATGTGCTCACCTTCTCAAATCATGACTAATAGAGTGGCATCGTACCACCATCAACAGGGAGAACCATATCCTCTGGCTCAGGGAACCCAATACGCAGCTAGACATGCTGACGAAAGAGCTCCCACCCAATAGCCATTCATAAACCAGGGAAAAGGACCACAATATGCCCAGTCCCGAGCACAAAACCCACCCTTGTATAATAATGCATTGGTTAACTTTGTGAAACCTTCCCAAGCACAACCGCACCAACCATACAATCAGGAGAATCCTAGCTATCCTCCTAATGCGACAAGAAAAAAAGGAAAAAACAAACCAAAGGGTAATCCTAGACAGGGGGGAAACAATCAACAACTCCCTCCGAGATCTTAGGCTAGAGGCAACTCCAACTGAAATCAAAACTAGGAGCCAAGAAACTCCCAAGGTCAGAATAAGAGGGTGAATCTTCGAACCAACCATTCTTGATCAATCTGTGGTGAGTACAGCCATTACACTCACCACTGTCCTGATCTCCCTGAGATGAAGAAGCTTCAAGGTAACCATGGACAAGGGGGATCCTCATAGCAGATAGCCATCATGTAGGAACCTTTTCCCCATAAAGGGACAGTTAGCACCAAACAGCAGAAAACAGCTCCCGACGATTCCAGAAAAAACAACCACGAAATCTACATGACTGGCGAAGAGATGTTTTTTCAGACACGGAACTAGAACTATGATACCCCACCAGACACCAATTCATTGGGGGCTAGTACAAGTGCACCCACAATACCTTTGACCATATAAAATATACCTATTGAACCTTTGAAAAATATGGCTAAGGGACCAACTAGGCGAGTAGGAAACCATTCCAAAGCGGCCCATAACTATATCATTGCAGATGATTTAGCCCAATCTCATGTCAACTTTGGAGGTATTACAATCGTGCCCAAAGCAAAGGAAAGCCTTACTTTCCACATTAGGCGCCATCAACCCTGTAGATTTCCGCCTAATGGGTTTCGATTTAGATAAAGCCACCCCTAGGCTTCCTTCGATGGTTGCCTTATAGATACTGATGTTAGTTAAAAACATGATCATTCACCGATGTATCATTGACGAGGGTGCATCCAAATGCATCATGTCAAATAACATCTAGCAAACGTTAGGGTCTCCTGAGCTAAATCCATCAGACATCATGCTTAGAGCATATGACGGATGCCCATTAGCTCCAGTCGGTCTCTATCAAAATGTCTCGGTCTGCTTAACTGGAAAGACAGTCCTTATAGACATTGAAGTCTTGGACGCTCAACTAGATTACAATATACTCCCTGGACAGATTTATATGTATGCCATGTCAGCCATAGCCTCCTCTGTCTTCTGAACTATGATGTTCCCCCATGAGCCTCGCTTCATTATTGTCGACCAATTTACATACCATGACAAGCGACCCCTAACAAATATTGATGGTTCCCTACCCTATGTAGACACATTTGTTGACACACTTACACGGTACCAAGAATACGACCCTACCTATTCAAACCGCCATCCATCCTTGGGTCATTCGTAGGAGACCCCCCTGTGATACCAGAAACATCATCTGATGTCACAAAGGCTCTTGTGTGCATGTTTTCCACATCAAGCACTAAAGCTAGCCAAAATATGGAGACGAGCAGTAACGACACCGAGTCCTCATCCACGGAAGCCTCTCTAGCCTACGTTGTCTCCCAAAATCCTTTCCTATATCCCCTAGCTGGTTTTGTATCCCAGCGGGTCTTAGCCACCGTGGTGTTACCAAACGTATCATTTTCTATCCTAGTTTGGTACCTGGTCCCACCTAACGTGACGGGAGCCATGAACATCACCTCTACAGGGTTAATCCCCCTCAATCCTAAGGATACCCCACCTATTCAGGAGACTATCGTAAACATCCATGCTAAGGCAATTCCCATCACAAAACCGATGGTTACGCCGAAGAACACCAATAAAAGATGGAAGAAGGTTTAGAATCCCACCATGCAATGGGAGTTACAATCTTGTGCCATATGCGACATAGTAGGCCACCCTACCCACATTTTCCTAGAGCTGGACGATTCAAAACTACTCCTGAGCTCTGCAGCAAATATCACGACCACAAGTTCCCATAAAAAAGAACCAACCACCAAAAATCAAGGCAGGGCATTGCGTACCAATCACGCATGCGCTATCTACAGCCATTATGGGCATTGTACCCATCATTTCCCAGAAATTCCGCGATACAAGGACACATTACATGCCATTGAGCAATCCTATCAAGAGGATCCTACATTCCAGTCAACTAGAGAAGAACCTTGCGTCATTCTATACCTGCAGGAGGAAAGATAGTCACCTAAAAGACTGTAATTTATCTTCCCCCCTCCTATCATACATTGTGCACAGTGCGATGAACATGACCACTTCATCGACGAGTGCGCAGCCCTAGAACTCATCCACAGGTGGTATCTATTAGAGCACATATATTATGTTGGTTTGCGAGCAAAACAATTTACATGTTTGTTATGTGTTGACAACTACACTTTAGAATAGTTCCATTGCATCCCTCGATTTTTCTTAGCACTAGATATTTTTCACTCATCCATAGTTTGCCTCTCCCTAGAAGATGACTCGAATACTAAATCCATGAATAGCTCGACAACACAAGAAGATGTGATGAGTAGATCCATCCTCTTCCTATCAGCTGAAAAGCGGCCATTTAGGGAACACTTAGTCATCCCCAACCACCCTCCACGGAGAAGACCAACATGTGCGTTATGTAACACATGCAATCATGTGGTCACCACTTTCCCTAAATTAGAAGCGCTACATCACTGGTACCCAGTCACGTCATCAAACAAACAGGATGGGAACCCCATTTCTAGGATGTTTTTCCTAGTGTGTCAAGGAAATCACCATGAGAAACGTTGTACCTATATCTCGCAAGTCCACCCTCTAATAGACGTGATACATCTATTAGAGACAAAAATTTAGAATATTATCAATACAGAACCTAAAATCCAACATGGAAGGCATATTTCCCACAGGCAGTCTACTCCATACCCATTTTGGCATATTGGGAAAGTTAGGAAGGTGCACCAACCAACATGACCTAGGTTCAACCTAGGATAACAAGTGGGCTATGTGACAGAATTAGCCACCATGTCAATGCAAATAATTGAGGCACCTCGCATAGCCCGCATGTTAGTCTCTTCCCTTTCGCAAATACATCTCTCTAACTAAGAGAAAATCACGCACTGTTATTGCCGAATTTTTTCACACTTTCATCATACAATAAAATGTGATCATCTCCCGAAGCTTAGAGCGGCAAGAGCAGCATTAATTCTACACTCCCCAAGAGATTTAGACATACCCAAGCCACATACTCAGAAATGGCAGTGGAGGACCCTCTCCTCTATGCCCAATCCCCTCCGAGAGTCCACTTCAGGGACAAAGAGTAGTGTTGATTCCCACACAATCTACTCAGTTGGAACAGTGGTATCGTGCACCATTTGCACTGGCCATAACCAAGAAGCAGAGGAGTGCCCACTAATGGAAAAATTTAGGCACCTTTGTACCAGGCACAGCTTCCATCTGTCAGAAAGTGCCCAGCCTAACGAGGAACCTAGACTTGTGCTCACGCAAGCCCCCATGATGGAAATTGCTCCCCCACCAAATGTCAACGACACGATACGCCATATACAATTCATATCATCATGTATTGGAACGAGGACCTGTATTTTCTGCACATATTGGGTTGCCAACCCTCTTCTCGTCAGGAAAAAATAGGGCACCATACACGTTTGCATCGATTTACGCGATATCCCAAATTTACATGCCGCCATCAAAGTCCACGATGATACCCAACCTCTAGAACAACAACGAGTACAACTAGAGTATGTTGACAAAGTCGATGACAGTCATTGCAACACAATGAGGCCCACAAGAAATGGGTAAAATAATTGTTTGACCACCACATCAACCCTCATTCATTCACTGAGGGAGAGTTAGTCCTCCGCTACGATGTCACCAAAGAAGCCCTAGGGCCAGGAAAGTTTGAAACTATGTGGAAAGGTCCCTACATCATAAAACATTGTCTCCTCAAGGGGGCATACATATTGACATAGCCTGACAAAAAATTCCTCAGAAACCCCATCAATGCCCTTTACCTCAAGAAATTATACCCATAAGGGCCCACAAGGTCCACCCCTAGATTCAAAGTACACATACCAAACACTTTAAATTTTTGACCAAAAGACTTGTAACAAAATACTCTCTAGTGTCACAATGGATTCTCAACCCGATCATTACTTTGGATTTGCTGATGGAGCGTCGTGATGACCTGGAAGTTTAGCAACAACCGCCTCGGTCATTTACCACCCTGACCGATCGTCATTTTTCACCAACAGTGTATGCATCAACTCAGCGACAAACAATCAGGCAAAATATGACGTCATCATCGCACTGATGTGCAATGCCTTCAATCAAGGCATACGCCATATGCATATCTACCTCGATTCCCAATTAGTGGTATCACAGTTAAATCAAGCGTTTGAGGTACGAGATTCACATCTGTTTAGAAAATATTTGCGTGAAAAAATATTAAGCCATAAATTTGATCACATTACATTCATACATGTACCAAGAAATCAAAACCAAATAGTCGATCACGTAGCTAACAATATCCTAAACTCGAATGCATCTAGGATAAACCATCATACATAAAAACAAAAAATATAGAAAACATAGATATCCGTCAGCACAACACATAATCCATAAGCAGGGGACACACCATGTAGATTTGAAAAAAATATCTCTCTCATATATACCAAAAAATATGTGTCTAAGTACAAAAAATATAGTGTCTTCGACCCGTAAGTCTGCCCAAATATACAAATATACAAGTCAACAAAATAAGGAATCATCCTCATAACGGGCGCTTTCCCTATGTACAATAAAGCCTCTAGTGTTGTGCCCCCCAGGCGGGGCACCTGGACCCATAGCCGCTCCCGATACCAATAATGGAGCCGCTGTCAAAATAGAGATCACCACCCGGCGCAAAGTCGGTCAATAGCCCCTCTCCCCGGCCATCAAAATCTATAACCATGTATCATCGAGGTCATCCACAAAACCTTGAGTAGGAATCCCCTAGGTCAAGCGGTCCATTTGACCCCATGCATCCTCTAAAACTCAAGCTTTGACCTCCAGAGCAGCCTCGCCACCAGGTGCTCCACCCTAAGGTTGTGCTAGAGCTCCTCCCTATCCCCCGCTTACGCGAGGAACACCTCAAGGCCTCCAGATCTACTCATGTACCACCACCCAAGCCATGGGACATCCGACCTCACCAACATCTGCAATAGTAACAAAGCTATGTCAGTGTCATCATAATACACATATAAAACATAAATATTGAAGCAAATGAAGAATAAAAACAAAAAAACATACTTGTTGGCCCCCATGCGTACCCAACAAGAAGACCCATGTCTGGGTCTCCACGGAAGTCCATCCCTGCATAAGGGAAGGACAAGAACATCTAAGGATTGGCCTCCAACCAAGCCTCTGTGGTGGTGTTCCAATAATGCCCCACCCTACCTCTACCATCGCGAGGCATCACGAGGGCACACCTCCTCATACGAGACTCTTGAGGCCCCCCAGTAGGCACAACCCCTGTAGGCCTCAGCAGCACCACTCACTCATAGATGATGCTACACAAAATAATAGCATATGTAAACAACTTCGATCCATCTCAGACCTTGGAAAGCTAAGCCAACATCCCGTCATAGCAGTGACAAGCGAAATCAAAGAAGTGACTAGCCCTCAGCCGGCACAAAACACCAATCTGTGGGCTCGACGCCCAATTGGGCGCAAATGACCCCAATAGTATCACAATAGTGGCCATAGCACACTTCTCAGCCAAGTCAGTCACCGTGGCTATCTGAATACACCCCTCCATGAGAGGCGCCTCGCCATAATGGCCCGCCGAAAACCACTGAAGATCCACTCTCCCAGGGAGAAGTAGATAAGGAAGCGCCTGACCCTGAGGTAGTATCCCAGTCGAAAAATAGATATATGTCTCAGGAAAAATAGTCATGTTTCACCCCTGGAGCACCATGACCTTGCGTCTCTTGTTCAAGCATCAAATCAAGTAACGCAAAAGACGATCATGTGATCGTAAGAGGTCATTCTCATGAATTTGAGAAGACCCCAGTGTGCCAACTACTGTCGTGCATTGGCATCAGTTTCCAAAGCAATCTAGAGGTCAGGCCAATCCCTCTCCCTCCACAACATCCTGTCATCAAACAGGCACACATTAGTAACACTAAAAGCACCAAAAATTGATAAAATTTCCATAAATTAAAAAAAAAAAAATTGCTTTGGCTCTCCACGCGATTGTTCCTCAGACAGGTGCCAAAGATGTGGGTTTGTTTTTCCCTCCAGAGTAGCCTCGCCACCAGGTGCTCCACCCTAAGGTTGTGTTGGAGCTCCTCCCTGTCCCCCGCCTATGCGAGGAACACCTCGAGGCCTCCAGATCTGCTCATGTCCCACCACCCGAGCCATGGGACGTTCGACCTCGCCAACATCTGCAATAGTAACAAATCTATGTCAATGTCATCATAATACACATATAAAACATAAATATTGAAGCAAATGAAGAATAAAAACACAAAAACATATCTGTTGGCCCCCATGTGTACACAGCAGGAATACCCATGTCTGGGTCTCCACGGAAATCCATCCCCGCATAAGGGAAGGGCAGGGACATCTAAGGATTTGCCTCCAACCAAGCCTCTATGGTGGTGTTACAATAATGCCCCACCCTACCTCTACCACCATGAGGCATCATGGGGGCACACCTCCTCATACAAGGCTCTTGAGGCCCCCCAGCAGGCACAACCACCGTAGGCCTCAACTGCACCACTCGCTCATACATAATGCTCCACAAAATACTAGCATATGTAAACAACTTCAATCCATCTCAAACCTTGGAAAGCTAAGCCAAAATCCCATCATAGCAATGACAGGAAAAATCAAAGAAGTGACCAGCCCTCAGCCGGTGCAAAACACCAATTTGTGGGCCCGACACCCGATTGGGCACAAATGACCCCGACAGTCTCACAATAGTGGCCAGAGCACACTACTCGGCCAAGTCAGTCACTGTGGCTATCTGAATACACCCCTCCGTGAGAGGTGCCTCGCCACAATGGCCCACTAAAAACCGTTGAAGATCCACTCTCCCAGGGGGAAGTAGATAAGGAAGCCCCTGACCCTCAGGTAGTATCCTGGTCACAAAATAGATATACGTCTCAGGACGGATAGTCATGTTTCACCCTTGGAGCACCATGACCTTGTGTTTCTTGTTCCAACATCGGATAAAGTAACGCAAAAGACAATCATGTGATCGTAAGAAGTCATTCTCCATGAATTTGAGAAGACCTCAGCGTGCCAATTACTGTTGCGCATTGGCATCAGTTTCCAAAGAAATCCAGAGGTCAGGCCAATCCCTCTCCCTCCACAACATCCTGTCATCAAACAGGCACACATTAGTAACACTAAAAGCACCAAAAATTGACAAAACTCCTATAAATTAAAAAAAAAAATTCTTTGGCTCTTTGTGCTATTGTTCCTCAGATAGGTGCCAAACATACACGTCTATTTTTCCTACAGACATGGAAAAGGCATGTGCAAAGAAAGTACAGGCGCGATAATTTTGCGCAAAACCCTTGGTTCTGCATGAAAATTGTGCGCATGTGCCTTGACCGCCCGCGCAGTCAAGGCAGAAACTGACCTGGAATCTGTACAAACCTATTTTGTACGAACCCTAACACCGAAACACTAAAAAAAATAGAATCCAGGATGTCATGGGGCCTACCTTGCTCAAGAATCGCAAGTCCTGGGCACTCAGGCTAACCACAACGGTAAGAACAGCTCCACAAAAGCCTTTGACCTCTCAAAACCTCAAACACTCAAATGTCACAAATGAACTGAAATGAGCCATATTGGACTATATGTCGCCCTTTTCAGAATGTTTGGGGGACCATAACGCTAGCTCAGAAGGCCCAATTGTAGGGCCGAAAGCAACATTGTGATCAACACTTCATAACGCCCAAAGGAGGTGCCACACATTCACACCTCCAAAAAAATAAATTTTTAGTGTCGACAAGTATGCCCTCTCTCATCTTCTTTTCATTTAGCACATGTCTTTCAATAATATTTGAATAAATAATATTCTTTCGCTTGGGGTATTTTTTTGCAAGTATTGAGGAAACCATCAATCGCTCCATCCACTGAAATTTCCAAAGAAGGTATCATTCTACCCTCAGCGTGATAGAGTCCCAGAAAAACTCTTCATATCGTGACATCATTTCTCCATAAGAAATTAACCATAGGTTCCAAGCACCTGACCATGTTTATCGTCGCCCCACCTTGCACATGATAAAGATCCTTGTTGGTCGATAAAGCCTCCCCATCCATGGCGCCTGTCACTCAAAGTAGACCATATAGCAGAAAAATCATGACGCCATGGACATACCACTTTAGTCTAGGAAGCACTTCATGCCCATTCACCCACCATGCATCAAGTCAAGTTTTACCATATCAAAATAAAATCCCTTTCCCAGACTACTAGGTTTTGCAAGCAGATCGAAAGTGCACCATTGCGCCTTACATTTGTCCTACCATACCCCCATTGGCATAGCCCATCTGCAATACTTTCCATCTACTTCATCACCTCCACACAAGAGACCAACCAATGGGGCCCCCACCCTTAGCAAAAACACCCTCCTCACATCATCATTGAGGGAGCATTTTCATGTTTTGGGGCACCCATCTCTGTGTTTTGTACAATCCAAATACCATTGTTTCATTCTTTTGGTAAGTGTACAAAAAAAGCAAATGGTGCACAATGTCCCCCACTCATCCATCCATTTTTCTCCCATGGAAGCAGCCCCTAGTCACCCTTGGTCAGAGTATCACACCTTTCACGCATAAGACACCATGACATTCATAACCAACATATACCCACCCTAGACGTCCTGCCAATGCCAAATATTTCCCCATCAGAAATAGTTATGACTGCTGCCAAGCTGCGTTTTATACTCCAACTTTGGTCCACTAAATCCCCATCATCAGTTTTCAGTCACCCCTCGCCATCGTGCCTATGTTAAACCTATCACATCCAGGATCTTGATCCCTTGCATCAATGACTCTCTCGTTCAGTTGAGGCTTCCTTTTTGTAGACTTCAACTCATATTTTCCAAAAAGGAAGCAGTACCCTGAATTTCCCCTCACCATAAAAGGGACATCCTCAGGTGGCACTGTTGGAATATTTATTTCCCACATATGTCATCGATCCCCCTGACATTTGACTACAACACAAGCTTTCATGTCAAGATGGTATCGTACCTTATAACCATTTCACTTTGATCAAATGCATCGAAGACCCTTGCCTTTATAAGCATCTCTTTCAGCAATTCTTACACGGGAAGGTCCCATTCATATACCCATGCGTACAATCATAATTTATATGTCATACCATACTTACACATGTGGGTACCACATTCCACCTATTGTCAAAGAAAAAATGCCTCTGAGGGCGTCATCAATCGTCATCATCAACTAGCAGATCACTACCATACTAATGACATAGACAAAATTTGTCTCTGTCAAATAGATTTGTTTAGCTAGCCAAAGCATCACGAGCATGGGACATGCCTGCCTCGTAGAAAAATTTCATTTATTGTATCATACCATTTCTTTCAGGGTTCCCACAGGACATGGTCTCACTTCGACTCGTTTTAAGGCGTTTCCAACTCCTTGCTACACGCAGGTCTCTCTCTATCTCCGCACAGTACACATAAAAGAAACTATAATGTATTTCAAATATACAGTTCTTCCTAGACCTCACACATTAGGGAGCAACTGTTATCATTGAAAATCAGACAAGCAAAGATAACATTATTAAATGTCAGGCAGAAGGATTTATAGGGCTGAGGCGCGTTACAGAATCTGAAAATTTTTAAAAATCTCTAAGGTCCAAAAGAAAAATCAAATTGCGCACTCAAGACACTAGCAAAATGTGCCTTCACGCGCATTTTTCTTCGATAGGCGCACCTTTTTGTGGATTTACCTCAAAAATCCATGCAGACCTTAGAGTGGCGGAAGTCACTTTCCGAGACCACAAGGCACACTCCAGGAAAATGATCCCACACTTGAAAATGCCCAAGGACAACCGCCTAAGCCTCCTTGGACCTCAAGGGAGCACAAAATGGAATCATGTGGCATACAATGGAATCAAACCCCTCTCTTGGGTCACCATCCATCAATGTACCAAGAGAGGGAAGGAGATTTTGAATTCATATATAAAAGGACACCAAGAGATGAACAAAGGGAGAGCACATTTTTATGCTTGCCAAAATTTCTTTTAGGCAGTCCAGCAGTGTGTAATCCAAAGAAGAAGTAGAGAGGGGATTCATTTGTTGGCCATCCAACAACTCCAATCCTTTAGAGTAGAGATATACCTTGCACCAGGCAGCTAGGAGGTAAAGAACGTCCTTGCATCGAGTCTTAGAACTCCATAGTTCTAAGGGCCCTTTGGCAAGTGTGTAAACGTACTATCTCTTTTTCCTAATAGCACACTATAAGAGGGGACATAGACACCACCGATAGTATTATTGTGTTGTTTGACTCTATATGAGATTTCGTGTTTTTTGTTTAGTTTAGTATCTTTTTCTCTCTACATATGCATACTATATCATTATATAGTGTGTTTTGTTTTATGTCATGTTCGCTAACCTGCTAACTCTTTTTTTTTTCTTCCTGTGACCATAAACTTAAGAGGCAGTGACCACTCCTCTTAAGTAAGTGTGGATTGGTACACTTGTGCACCAAATCCACCAATATAATATATATATATATATATATATATATATATATATATATATATATATATATATATATATATATATATGCTCCGTAGTCAAAGGTTGGGTGGTAGACTCAAATAGGCTAGTTGACATAATAGAAGTTTCAGATAAAGGAGATGCTCCTGAGAAAGTCCTAGAAAGCGACTGGTACCCAGTAGGAACAGAAGGACCACCATACAAAAAGAATTCTGGTGAAGAAGAAAATATGGATGACTTGGTAGACATGCTCTCAAAAGCCATGTTACTATACCTGGGTAAAGGGTAGAATGAGATTCATTGTTGTGGATGTCTGTAAGCATAATTATGTAAAAAATAGACGAATTGGAGATACCAAGGATCCGGTTGAAAGGGACTAAAAGGTAAATCCAAAGGGTATATCGGTTCACTATACCTTAGATCTAAATATTCTTGATGAGATGGAATTTCAATTTATTCTTCTTCGTCAGAGATTTCTTCAATGCTAATAAGGCCAGGAGGAAGATCCTCAGTGATGAGAAGATTTACTCGAGGTGAACCAAGACGACCAGGAATCGTGGCTATAACATTCGAAGGTGACTCAGATGAAGTGGAATCAAACTCAGGTTTGGATATTTCAGGTTCAGTGAGTTGTGTATCTGAAAACTCATTAGTGACAGATTCAAATGTAATTACTTCAGCAATTTTTGGTTGATCTTGTTTTGTTTTACTTATCTAACATTGATTAACTTCAAAATCAAGATGTATTATGATAGATTATTCTCCTTGTTCAAAAAACTTGGTTCATGATCATTGAACCCTTTCAATTTTTATTTTTTCCAATTGACTGGGTGTATATTCAGGGGGTGTCCCCTATATTCTACGTGAATGTCTCAGTAATTCAGCCACGGTTAATTTCTTTAACACACGAAATTAAAAAATTTCAAAAGAATCACACCTAAGGCCTCTAAAAGTAATCAAACAAATGAACACGTGATAAAAAATCTAAGAAGAAATCCACACACAAAAATTATGTTTCCATAATAAAATCACTAGTTGGTGATTAAATCCAGCCTCGCAGAGATTAATGTGGAAAATTAGCGGTTAGAACAGTTACCCTCACAACCTGCTTAATGAAACTATCTGGTGAAAGTAACTTCAATATGCCATCTCGAAGTGAATACTACCCTCTGGAAAGTCCAAGTGAGTCTAGTCAACGTCTACTCCAGGTACAGTGGGACCTTCCCCCCACCGTCACCTTGGGAAAAATCCTAAATATTATAGCCACTAAGTTTACCAACTAATACAATTGAACCTGGGGGAATAGTCTGTGGCCCAATATAGACGCAAGGGCAGAGTATCAAATCTCAATCCCCTTGAAATATCCTCAACATGGTATATGCGAGGCTTACTAACAAGTGAATCTAGGCTTCTCGATAATGGTTAATCTGAGGTTTACCGTTTGTAATATGTGCACACATTCTATCTTCACTGATGAAGTAGGTACAATTACTCCACTGGTTCTAACATGACCTTGTGCTTGACTCTTTTAAGAAGAGCTTTCTAGAGAAAAATTGCAACAATTGGGCTTTTCCCTACCGCAAGATGCTACTTGTTTTTTTTATCTACTTTGGAAATTTAATTACTCCCTATTCCAAAGCACTAGTCCCGAGCTATATTGGTGGAATGAGCCATAGAAAATGTAAAAATATCTATATCAATTTTTATTAAGCGTTATATTAATTTGGATGTTGTTTACGCGGAGGGGTATTGAAATGAAACTCAATGATGTTTTGACTAACTCAAAAAATTACTCCAAATGCATCAATAATGAATATGCAATTCTATGTTTCGATGAATTCTTATTAAAGAGAAAGTACAAGGATTTTTTGAACTCAAAGAAGTACAAATTTCCTAAAACATCCCATAATAATTATCTTTCATAAAGAAACCAATTACATTTTGAAGCATAACCAATATCACTTTATAATGAAAATATTTGTTGATTCAAAGCCAAAATATGCAATTTTATGAGCAAACAATATTCAATTCTTCAAAACAAAAAACAACTAGAAAAACCCTAGAAATTGTAAAAACCTTTCAAAAATTAAAAATAGTAACTAATAATTTAACTAACGATACCTATGAGTGTACTTTCATGACTTCTTTCATCAAAAAGAAAAATAAATCTTTTTTTCACTTTAACAAGTAGAAACAATTTCATAAAATATTACTTTTGAGACAAATCAGACATTACTCATCTGGAAGTTTTCCTTTTGCAAATGAGAAAGAAACAATCACTCAAACAAGCAATACTAACAAGACACCTGGTAGCTCTAGAGGGAAATGACAAAAAAACAGTGATCTAGGCAGTGAATCTCTTTTCCCAAACAGAGCAATTCATCAAACCAAGGCAAACCCTACCCGAAATTGCAAAAAGGATGATATATCAAAAGGACTCTAAGGTAATTAGGAAGAGTTCACAAATAGGCTCTGAGAGTTTGTATAAGTCAAATTGAACCTCTAGAAATTTGTTATTGGACTCTAAGAGAGAAAAAAAAAAAAATTCAAAAATTCTCAGGGGGTGCGCAGGTTGTTAGTGAAAACCAGTGCGCATGCACATTGTTTTAAACTAAAAAATTGCGCAGGTATGCACTCTATTTATCTTAGAAAACCACGTAGGGTAGATAAGCTTTTAAAGAAATAAACACACGTCATTCTATTTCAGAGGATCTAAAAATTCATAAACCCAACAACACTCATACATAATCAAACTAGAAAAATTGGAGATCTAAACCAAAAGAATCAAGATAAAACTAAGTGTTTTCCCCAGTGGAGTCGCCAATTTGTTTTCTGGATAAATCCCTCTTGAGGACAAGAGCGATCTCCCTAGTATCCAACATATAACTAGAAACAAACATGTTGGAAATGTTGTCATTGATGGAAAAGGAGGCAGCAAAGACAGAGACAGACAAAGAAGGCAGCAGATGCAAAGATAGGAAAAGAACAGCAGCAGGTAATATGTACAGCGAAGGCAGAGGCAGGCAGAGGCAGCGAATATAGAGGCAGAGCCATTATCATAAGCAGAGGCAGAGAAATTTTTTAATTCCGATATTCGCTACCCCATCTGGAGGATACATAAACATAATTTTGAGAATCGTATAACCCAAGCAGCAAGTATATATATATATATATATATATATATATATATATAAACAAATTAGAATCACCTCCCCCCTTTGGAAAGATACACTAAATATTGGAGTAGAAAAGTATATATATATATATATATATATCTCATTCCGGGAATATGCAGCGCATTAAATATATTGCGCCTTATGCACAAAGGTTCAAAGCATATATATTAATCTCTGTGGAGCACCTTTTTAACAAAGAATCAAAGTACCATAAGGTGGGACCCTCACCCAATCGCATCGGAGAATATAAGGGCAGCGGAACAGGTTATCAATAGAAAGTTGCAATTGCGATTGAAGCCTGGACCCGATGGGCATATAAACTGTGTCTTGATAGGTTTGAGTTCTGGCTTAATCGCATTGGCTCAAAGCTTATATATATATATATATATATATATATATATATATATATATATATATGGAGTGCTTTGTGGACAAAGAACCAAAGGTCTTAACGCTTGGTTTTAAAACAAACAAAGTTTTATATGGTGGGACCCTTTCCCAATCGCATCGAAGAAAAACTGTGCAGGGGAACATATCGACAAGAGTTATGATTGAGTTCCAGACCCGATGGATATATGAACTATGATTCAAATGTATTTGAATTCCGGCCTAATCGCATCAGAGTATTGGAGTATGGGCATCGAAACATGCAAACTCAAGTTGCGATTGCGATTAATCGCAATCGAAAAACTTAATAGTGGTCAATCGCATCGGAGCAAGGCAGCTTGTGATTGTGATAAATCGCAATCAAAAATCTCCGGAGGAGCAAGGTCGTAATGTTTAGAAATCAGCGTTGAGACGGTGCGAGGAGGAGAACCCTTTTAAATAATAAAAGACGACGGAACGCGAAGTTAGGCAGAACCCCGAGCCAAAAGGGTAGAACCACGAAGAGTGAACAGTAAAGGTGGTTTATGGTTTTCATTGCACCACCTTTACACGGTGGGTCGTATTCAAGAGATTGGGAGCGATTCCACAGGATGGGCGACACGTGTCCCCGAGAAAATTTGCAAAACTGCTATCACTGCGCGCCATCGCGCGTTATTGTTCACGCATCTTCGCAGAGCGATATACGTCTGATCAAATGAGGCAGCTCGACGTGATAACAACCGTCGGATGGAGACGACCGTTAACATTGGGGCCCATACGCATGTATTAAGATCTACGGATTTAAAAAAATTTAATTTAGTGGGTCTATTCAAAGGTTGCCTCCGCATATGCCTGGAGCATTGAATTTTATTTTAAACCATAAACAGTTGAATATAAAATCCCAAGTCGAAGATTGAGATATGAAGTTTAGAACGAGCTAAGTTGGTGATATTTGCCATGGTCATGCTCAGAAATTATAACCAGAGTGTGGACCAAAAACAAGTGTTGTTAATAAAGGGAGAGTTAAGAAAAAATTCACCATATATGTGATGTGTGGAAACCTGGTCATTTAACCAATGTTAAATTAATTGGTGTGAGTTGATCTAACTATGGTTTAAACCATAGATTCTTCAAGGAGAAAGAGGAAGTATGAGGCCTGACAGAGGAAAACAAATATCGCAGAGTTGAAGAGATGTACAACAAAGGGATTCGAAAGTGCAGTGAACAGGTGGAATATGTAGATGACAGTGAACAAAGAGTATGCAGAACTGTTTCTTAATAGTAGCAGGAAAAGACAAATCCAGTAAAGCCAAAATCCAGAAAAGGAGCTAAGTGAAATTGAAATGTGTAATTAAAAATGTGAATGTAAATGTTGTTATTAATTTTATTGTTTGTGATGAAAAGGCAAGTATCCTAAGGAAAGAAAAATCCCTCTATCGCATGGAAATTTGTACATATTATTATAATTTTAAATTGAGTTGGATAAAGGAATGAGAAAACAGAAGTCAAAAGGTCAGGACTATTCACTTCAAATTCCCTGAGGAATGTAAAGAGTCATGTAATGAACTCTATATATAATATCACATTAATATGCACAGAGAGGTCAGAGAGAGTAAATATAGAGAATGCACAGTACAGAAGAGTGAGGCAGAGAAGATTAAGAAAAGAAGAGCAGAAAGAGATGCTACAGAGCAGAGCTGATATCTGAGGTAAATCAATAAACATTCAGTTTGATAAATTGAGGAAGTTTGAGCTTCCATATCAAGTTGCAGCTTGGTAGCTATCAGTTGTAGCTGACTGAGGTTGGAGCCTCCTGTAGGTTGGTGCCTGCAGAAAATTGAGGGGACTTGGTGCTTCCTAGCAAGTTGTAGCTGCGTAACTGGGAGGTCGAGCCCCGTAGGTTATGTCGTAAAACAAGTGGTGAGAGGGAGTTGAGTTTGCCTGCCAACAATAATAAGATGTGGTTTTCTCCCTTTATGGGTTTCCACTTATATCTGGTGTCCCTGTGCATGATGTTTTTGTGTTGATCTGATTTATATCATCTGCTTAATATCTGCTGCTCTCATATTAAGTCTACTGTTATATTATATTAATACTTGCTATTCACATTCTAAGATTACTCACATATTAATTTGGACATGAAATGAAGGTGTAAATAATTTTTAATGAAAATTTTTAAAAGTCCATGAATGTGTTAAACTGATTCACCCCCCCCCCCCCTCTCAGTTTAACTAAGGGTTCAATAAAACAACCATCTGAATATCTCTTTCCCTAGACTATTAGCATTCATATTATCAAAACTTATAAAAGAGAGGGTAATGCTCCTACCTTTCAACAAGATGTTTGATGTAGACCTTGCCTTTTGTCCCAAATAATTCCTTCAACAATGAGAAGAACCTGCAATCACAAGCATGCAAAGAATCAAAATCACCTATAGTATATAATAATCCAAACACAATTTTAACTTAATGATCAAGGAGATTAATAATTGTCATTGTTTTAACGATTCTAAAGACAACACAATGAGAAAAAGTATCCATATGTATTATCAAGAATATAAAGAGCAATCTTACAACCTGAGACTTGATGTCATATAGATTTCTCCCGTATGCCTTCACAATCGTGCTCCTTGGTTTGACAAGCTTTCCTCTCTAGAATGACCAGCATAGGTTTATCTTTAATGAAATATTATGTGTACATATGTACAATATACCATCTATAATCTACCCCTAACCCTAAAGTTTCAACTAAATTTATAGGAGAAATAGAGGAGGTTTCAGATCCATCAATAGAGGGATGAGATCCTCTAATGAAGGGATTAGGGTTCCTTCATCCAAGGGGATAAGTTCCATGATTGGAGGGATATAGCTCGAAATGGCATGACTCATGACGCTTTTAGTTGGAAGAATATGTGCCCAACTATGCTTCTAGAAGTTACTTTTCACTTTTACTTTCTTTTAAATGGGGTGTGCAGGTTTTATGGGAAAACGAAGCACATATGTCTACAATTAAGGTTAGGAATATTAGCGCATATGCAGGAAGTGACCACAAAAAGTGCGCAGGAAACCTTTACAAGTCGTTAAGAGCTTCTTCCTAGTTCCCAAGACTTAGTTAAGAAATATAAGTGTTTTGACTTCTAAGGAAGCATTAGTATGGATGGTGATAGATACATATCGATAGTCAAATTTCATGGTGACAAATTGACTTGTAACAAGAGGAAGGAGAACAAGAAGAGGAAGGCATGATCAAGCAAATGATTGGGAAAACACATAGAATAATGAGTCCCACTAGTAAGCCTGGTGCATGAGTCATTACAAGAGCTAGAGTATTGGATATATGGCCATCCTTTGAACAAGTATATCACTCCGATCACAAAATACTTAATCATGAAGTGACCAAGGGAAATGGACTAGAAAATCATGAAAAACATCAAACTCCAATGCTAATTAAATAGCTCAATTTCCCTCATCCATGTAGGATTTGAATGTCACAATATCATATAGGAAAAATTTATGTTTAAATGGCTAATTAGGACCCCATTATAAGGTTTGATGACTATTAGTCTCCTTCCCCTAAGTAAAATCTATTAATATGTACATAATTAGTAAGAATAAGGTTGTTGCATGACAATCCCATTCTCTAATATATAGTGAAAAATGTATCTATTGTCAATGATATTATTTAGATGAAAATCCACTTCATGTAAAGGAAATATTAAATAACAACAAAAATAGAACTAGAAGCTCTCTAAATTATAGAAGAGTTGAAATCCCAAGAGGAACATAAACAAAAATGTAAAAAAAAAACTTGACATAACAAAGAGAAGAGAACTAGACATATCTAGAGGTCAATTATGGACAAAAATGTCCAATTTTATGGGTCTTTCATATGTAAACATCCATCTTCTTACTAAATTACTAATGTTCCTCTCTAGCCTTGTCACCATCTATAAATTCCACCTTCAATCCCTAAATTTTTTTTATTAGGAAATCATACTTGTTTCCTAACTACTCTAGTGTTAATGTTATGTCACTTTCCTTGCTTTCCACTATGTCAATAAATAAACTCTTTTACATGCCAATAAATTTTTTCATCCTCAAGAATGCCCTAGATCTAGAATAACATTACAAACATCTTGATCAATGATGTGGTCTACAATTTTCATCCCTTTGTCTTCACTCTAGTCTCTCATCTTCTCTAGGATCTTTGTCATGATAGCTAAGAAGAAGCAAGTAGAGATTCGTTATGGAAAAAAAATCAAAGATCTTTGAAATTTTTTCTAAATTTTTTCTATCTTTCTTCTTGTTATTTCTATATTCATATGGTAATCCTCTACGTGGAGTGTAACTCATTCTTTTACACCAACAATCTACTTGAGAGAGATAAAAAAATGCCTAGATGGGACGTTAACAATGTTGCAACTAGAGAAGTTCATGGATATGGTGACCTTCCTCTAGAAGTAGGTCATCTACGAATGTCATTTTGGTTATGTAGAGAATGAAATGAAGTAATAAATATAAAATAAAACACATAAAGATATTGCAAAGAGCCCAAAAATATATCAAAACCCAAATTGTATTCATTTCTGAAATAGAAAAAGACTACAAAATGGAGGCAAGGAAATATAGCTAGAATGGTGATAGCTTATCATTTAAGAGAGATGTGTTGAACATAAACATTCACAAGAGGAAATTTCAAGAGGAAAAAACTTCATTTTAACATAAATTATGATGCCTAAGATGAAAAAACCTTAAATAACCAAAACCCTAAACTAGGAAGAATATGGCAAAAGCAATTCCAACCCAAAGAGATTTGTTGATACGTAAACTTCCTAGGGGCGGAAATTTTTATAAAAAATAAATTTAAGGTGTTTTTTAGTCTATTATAAATCTCAATCCACACTATGTGTATTTTGTGGACCACAAATTTTCTTATGTCAACTATAAAAAAAACATGAGGGAAATGCTTGAAAAATACATTAAAATTTTAGGACCTAAAAATCTATAGTAGAATTTTCAACATGGGGAACCATTATGATTCAATGGAACATGTGGATGGACATCAATATAAACTTGGATCTGTCTCCCCCTCAGGAATAAATTCCTCCAATTACATCAAGTTCCTCCATTAGGTGGGAAAACTTCTATTGAATCTATCTCCTAGTGAACCACTTGCCCTAGTGAAGGAGCTACCCTTCATTCACAACTCGATAGAGTTATAAATTTAGTTAGAAGATGACATTCATATTGGTACCCATGATCCAATCAACTATTTATTGCTAAATGCAAGAAGGATTGATATTTGTAGGTCTGAAGTGCTTCACCACCTCTAAGGTGTCCAAAAAAGGTGGAAAATATGGTTGAAGTAGCTCCATATTAAATACAAGTTGCAAGTTGAGGAAATTAGATTTTTGATTTGAAATCATTCTCTCCCATTACCTTGGCGATGGTGTAAGTATCATATTGAATTTGGTGAATATTCTAATTGGTTCCTATGAGGCATTATTTTTGAAAATGCAACCATAAATTATCTCCAACCTAAAACTAGTGTGGAACACAATGTTAATTGTGGTACTATTTGTACTTGCATTGGATTTTTGTAAAATATAATGAAATTAATTTTGGATGTGCTAGATGTGTTCAATAAATTTTGCTTCTCTATCATCCTTAGTATAAACATGTGATTCTTCATGCATATGTGTGATGGGCAGAACTCCGTTAATTAGGACAACAACTAAAACCTAAAGCACACTTGAAAAGGTTCATCGAAAATAGAATTATGAAGGGGGTTATATTGTACCTATGTTGATCATAAGGAATAATTTAATCCCATGTGTGTGCACGTTTGGAGTTGTAAATTCTCAAGGTATGAATAATCATCCTATTAACAACCTTAGTCTACCCATAATTCTGGGAGTGGAAGGAAAATGATTTGATTAGCTCAATGCCTATTATTGACCATAGGCTCGATCAAAAGGTTATTAATAATATAATGTCCCTATTTGAAATATTGGATTATGGGAGGGCATAATGAACCCAAACATGCTCGAAGAGGAGCTTAGAAGTGGCCTTTATTGATATTCTTAGATGGTGTCAAAATGACCATCTTAGAGAACCAATCAACAACTAGAAACACATATTAGTTATGATATTTGGTTGAAGGAAGTGTAGACACATGGTCCATGAAGACATAATCCCAAGCTCTTTTCAAGGTAGAAAAAGGAGTGTACAACCCTTGCTTCTTGATTGCAAGTTTGGAAATGACATAAGTATTGCACATTTTGATATACTTGTTGGCATCCCATTATAGCTTTGGATATTATAGTTACTTTTGTATGATCACAAATATCTTCTCTACATTAAATTTCCCTACCACCCCATTGTAATGCACCACCAAATTTATATACTCATGTTCACTTGAAGGAACACAAAGATGGTTTAGATGATATAGAAATTCATCTTGAATATAAAATTTTAAGAATCGTTTACCCATTAGAGAAATTTTGAGGTCTAAAATGGGCCTCTTAAGAAAAATGTGCAACCAAAATAAACTTTATAAGAACCAATAGGATTCAAGATGATGATGTCAACCATGGGGGATGATTTACCATTTTTGGGGTAAAAAAGTAAAAATATAAAAATATAATAAAACAACAAAACTATTTTTCAACTTGTATTTTCAACTTATCTCCCTATGGTTTTACTCAAATTTTGAGCGAGAGTACTCGTTGGATGCAAAATTTAATTCCTCATCCAAGGAGTACCCATGTTGCATACTTTCGACAAACCTTGATACATGAAAAATGAGAAATATATAAAAAACATTATTGCAATCACGTTTTTCATGTATTTCTCATTTTCGTGTAGTAGGATCCATAAAAATTATGCAACATGGGTACTGCTTGGATGAAGAACCAAATTCTACATCCAACGAGTCTTCCCTCTTGAAATTTGAGTAAACCCATAGGGAGATAAGTTGAAAAAGTATTTTTTTCTTTTTTCCCTCTAAAATTTGATGATGTAACATAATCTTATTTTCTTATTTCCACTATTATTTTATAATTTCCTTAGGAGGCCCATTTTAGACCTCAAAATTCCCCTCCCCTAAAATTTGATAGGTAACAAAAATTCAAGTTTTTTGTCATATAATTGGGCCATTATGACGTCGTGTGTCCACGATATTGACTATGTCAATGCAAAATGGAATTTGTTCTACCATTGTACTTGATGTTCAGGTGGAACTATTGCATGCACATGGACCAATTTTAATGAAAGTTGTTTTAAAAATTTGCCTATGTTTTCGTGAAATGTAAGGGCGTGTAATCATATCCTCCACCAATATTTAATGCATCCATTTCCAACAAGCCTACAAAATGGAGTGCATCTCATTTTCATCAGTGGGGTACCTATAAACCACATTAAAGAGTGTCTGACTATGACAATCCAAGACATGTCCATGCTTCATGAGGACTACATTGACAATATACCTTAAAGCATTTTTCTCAATATAGAAGGGTTGTTATAGGTCTAGTAGAGAAAGTATTGGTGATGAAAGAGGCGGTCTTTCAAATTCTTGAATTATTTCTATTATGAGTAGGCCTAAATAATGAGGAAGGTTGGAAGAATGGAGTATTTGGCGACTTCTAGGGAATTCTGTAGGTTCTCTCCACCATTGTTGTGAGCCATGGATTGGAGATTTGATTCATGGGGATGCCATGGTCTAGAGCTATAAACCTCAACAATCCTGCACATGAAAACAATCAAGAATGTTATTGCCCATGGAAGAAAGGACATCCTCCTGTGGATTTTTACTCAAGGCCTTGTGAAATTTCCACGATTGCAAGAAATTGGAATTTAATCTTCTATCTACTGTAAATTATTTGTCTTTTGTAATTAAATTGACTAAAAATAACAATTAAACCACTATTGAAATCTTCATAGTTAAAAAACACCGCAAAATATAAAAACTAGAATTGAGAAAATATGCACACACAATAAAATGACACCATTATTTTTGGACAAATGTCCTTGGAAAAACCTCGAAGGGAAAACTAGTGCATCACATAAGGGTTTTTTTATTATTCATCAATTTGAGAGAATTTACTACTGGTTTCTGTATACTGGAAACCCTCCAAAAAATACTAATCTACATTGGCAAAATAATCTGGAGACAAATTGTCTCCATCTATAACTAGATTTGGCCCTCTCCTAACAACTTGCACTCTCCCGGGCTATTCACACTGCCTCTAGGAAATGTGCATTGTTGATTTCCAGAAATTCATTTAGCCCCAAAATCTGCCTCCAACAAGTCATCCATCCTTATAAAATGATTTAGGCCCACTTGCTCTTCCTTCAAATGATAGATCTGGTCTTTGGCTCACTGAATGATCTCCTTGTTGGAAATATTGAGAGGGGGGTTGAATCCATATTTATTTTACAATTGTTATAGTATACTAGCTAAGATCTGTTAGTTATAGAACACACAAATGTACAATAAAACAAATAATTTTATTAATGAAAATGCTGACTTCAATCCTAAATTATAGGCTCTAAATTAGTCTTCCACAAGGCTTCAACTCTATGTGAGGACTCTAATAATCCAGGGCTTTGTTGTAGCGGCTACAACAACCCTCCAAAAATTTTCCTATGCTTAAATTTTAGAGCCTAACCTTCTTTTCACAGGAGCTCATCTTGCACTATTATCAAGTATTTTTGTTTTGATTGAAACTTATCTTTTCATTCATACTTGTGTTCGGTCGCTTTTACACTTCATTGATCTTTCTAAGTCACAAGTTAACCTCCAAACTTAGTCTTCTAGCAGTTATGGGCTTGCCTTCAAAAAATGCACAATCCATGAAGGAAAAATTAACCTTGATGATTAGAATTACGCATTCATGACTGGTAGTAAACCTTGATATTGGAAACTACGCAGTCATGGTTCGAATCCTAACACTGATCCCAGAAATTTCACAATCCATCACTAAGCTCAAAAACTGCGTAGTGCACTAAGCTAGAAAGTTGCCCAGTTCCCCAGAATTGTGAAATATTTTCCGACAGTGTGCATGGAAGTTTCCTGAAAAAGAAAAAGAACTGAGAAAAGAAAAAAAAGCATCCCTAAAAATAGGGATTTATTTTTAGTACCCCGAAGGAGACACACCTGCTATTTTTGGAAACTTTCGCCAAGTGTCACTCTTTCCTTGATTTTAGGCATGCACGTCATAAACCCTACTTAATTCAAATATATCTAATCGATGCCCCTAGAGCTCATTTTAATACTTGCTCTTGGAGATATAGCATTCCCTAGGATATCAAGGAACCTTCGGTGCAATCATCATCGCTTTTTCGGGTGAGTTTTGCTTTTATCACCTTTTTTTGTTTTTTCTGTCGGTTTTTGTTGTTTGGATTGTGTGAGTGTTGTTTTGCTATTTTATTTGCATGCATGCTAGCATTTCAACTTACTTTAGCTTGTAGAATTTTTTTTTCAAGTTATCTTTTGCCTTTCACAAGTTTCACATCAGTTTATTTGTTTTTGCACTGATGGTCGTCATTGCGGTGACTCTCTTGATCGATTTGATTACTCTCCTCTCTGATTTTATTTTCTTCCCATTTATTCAGTTTATGCACTTTATATACCATGATTCATTCACACTCTGTAAAATTTTCACTCAATCTCACACCATCTCTCAGATTTTCTCATTTTTCACACTTCCATTAGGTAGATCTGCACTTTCCTAGGCTAGTTTTCACTTTGCTCGGCTAGGAACTATGCAATCCTAAGGCTCAATCTGAGAGCTTGGCCTTTGGAATTACACAATGTGCAGTACAAGCTAGCCCAATTGTGCATTGTGCAATCCCAGGATCAGTCTGAATCCATGGGCATTGAGACTACACAATGCAGTCTCTCCCAAACCATTGCCCAGGTTGAACTGTGCATTGTGCAGTATCAGACCTCAAACTTCATCCCTGGTTGTTGGGACTGCACAGTGCGTAGTTCCCATAGGCATACATCCCCTCTTGCAAGTTAAAATTACACAATCCTTCCCATTAGATGCCTAGTTTGCTGCTTGAAAATGTCTTGAAAGTATGTTTCCTTAAAATTAATGTTTGCTTTCCATGTGTGTCTTCTCTGTCCCATAGGTACAAAAGTTTTTTAGCACCTCTCTAACCGTCACTATTACTATGGCATGAAAGATAGTTGCTTCAAAATATTCCACTAAAAGAAGTATTGGGGAAGAAGTTGAGCAAACACCAGTAGACTTGCCAGCAAATGCAGACACTCAAATATTTATAGAAAATGAGTCAACACTAACATGACAACAATTCCAACAGCAGTAGCAAAAGACATAAATCCGGTACAGGACAAGGGGAAGAGGAAGGTTGTTGATAGTGTGAAGGAGGAGCAAAGCTGGAAGATGAAAGCAGATCCAATCCTTACGAAAGCATGAAAATACTTGCAATTACAACGGTGTGGAAATTTCTCGTCATAAGGGTGATGAACATGGGGGGATTTTACAAAAATAAATAAATAAATTTAACATTATTCTTCTGTTTTTTATGGTATGGTTGTTTTTATCCATACTGTTGTGCTATTTTGTCTAAATTTATTCCCATATGTAGTATTATGTGAAGGGACAAGAGCATAAAGTATGTAAACTCATCAAATACTTATATGGTCTAAAACAAGCACCGTGAGCTTGGTATGAAAAATTTACTAAAGCATATTCTAAAACTAAATATCAAACACTTTAATCTTGATATAAAACTTTCATTGTTAAGAAAGTTAGTAAAATTTTTGGTTGTCTTGTGGTTTATGTAGATGATTTGTTGATGACAGGGAATAATGAAATTTATATTGTATCCATAAAGAAATAGTTGAAGAGAGGATTTGAGATAATATTTTTAGGCATTGATGTAACCCAACCTTCAGAATATATATTCCTCTCTTAAAATAAGTACAATGAAGTATTATTGAATGAATTTGGCATGGTTGAATGCAATCCCTTGTCCAAACCAATGGAAAAAATTTAAAGCTCACATCTAAAGAAGGAAATGAATTTGAGGATGCAACTAAGTACAAATAGCATATAGGAAGTCTTATCTACCTCACCACTACCGGAAATGACATTTCATTTTTTGTTGGAATCATTTCCAAGTTTATGCAAAAGCCTTGTGAGGGCCATTGGTCTACTACAAAAAGATTTTTAAAGTACTTGAAGGGAAATCAAGACTTTGGATTCAAATATACACAGGTGGATGAATTCAGCTAGATTGGATATTATGATTCAGACTTTGATGGAGATAAGGAAAATGGAGTATCTACTTGAAGTTATGTTATGAGTCTTGGATCAAGAGTTGTCTCCAAGAGGTCGCGAAAACAATTAGTTCTATAAGATTCCACAACAAAGGAAAAATATGTGGCAGCAGCAGAGGCAACCAAGGAGATTATGTGGTTTAGGAAAATTATTGAATATTTGCAAGAGAAAAAAGTACAATCTATTCCTCTTCTATTTGACAATATTGTTGTAATTAAATTGGCCATGAATCCAAAATTTCATGATCGAACCAAACATAACTATACAAAGTATAATTTGATTTGAAATCATGTAGAGACTGAGACTATTCACCTAAGGCGTTGTTCCAAAAATGGGAAAATTGCAGACATCTTCACCAAATTACTCAGAAGGGAAAAGTATCAAAGATCCAAGATGATGCTTGGATTCACAAACATCCATTTAAATTATGGGGGAAGGGGGGGATGTTGGAAACCTAATCCTTAGGGATTAGGAAAAACTATGTAAATAGAATATGCATAATAGGAAAATAATCTAGAATTTGAATCCTAAGGGTCACCATTGTAAGTGTATATTGACACTTATCTTAATGGAAATTATCAATTTGGGAGTTACCATCCCGATATGACATTTTTACTATCCCTTAGAATCACAATTGTCTATGACTTCACAATGTAGAGATATCATCATTGGATGTGTGCAGTGGATTGAATGTGAATTCTATAATGGAAATTTTTAAATCCATACTTATAAATAAGTATAGAAACTTTGGTGAATTTTGCTAATTCTTAAAATTCCAACTATGAAATATTTGGTGATTTTTTTTTCTAATTCATATTTCTAATAATTTTATATAGTTTCCATAAAATTATGATGATTTTTAAATTAAAATCATTTTATTGTATTGAATTTATGGGAATCGATTTTAGAAAAAAATGGAAATGGGTGACTCCCTTTCTTTTGGGAAAAATATGGAAAATTAGCCCAAGCCAAACTTCCATTTACATAGCAATGTTCAAATGCAATGCCCCAAATTGAAGAGGAAAGTAGGATCTAGCAATAAGTTAGTTAGTAAGTAATATGACCTTGTAAATTTGGCTTGAAAACCTATTAATCAAGACTTAGCCCAAAATATAAAAACTAAAAACACACAAAAATGCCTCTATGATAAAATCCACATTACATTACATGAATATATTTATTGCTAGAGTATATTGAGATTCTTGCATTCTCTTGATCCAAGTAATTTTATCTTCTTGCATATTCTTGATCCAAGATTGGAGTGATTTTTTCTTGGCATCTAAGGTGGCATAGAAAAATTATAGTTCTCACATGTGCTCAATACCTTTGGAATATTTGGAGGTGTTGGAAAAGAACATATATGAATGGCTCTTAAATTAGAGTTTTTGCAATAGAATGATACTTACAAATCTAAATGTTTATCATGTCTTGGAAAAACAGCTCATTCTCCATCATTTGATCCATTTAATTTCTCAATCCTTTCCTCTTTTCAAGATCATTTGGGGTTTTATCAAAAACCTCTATCCTCTCATGCTTTTCAAAGTTTATGCAACTCTTTCAATTATTGTTATTCATGCCTTGCACATGGTTTTAATTGTTTCTTTTATTGTCATTCCCATTCTATTTAAGCCTTTATTTTTTGTTGTTGTTCATATTCATCAAACCTTGCAACTCGCTTCTCATATTCAAGATACTATGTCTTTTTGCATTAACTCTTAAGTTTCTTTTTTCCATTTTATTAAAAATTTTGATTTGTGAATGGTTCTTGGCATGGATCACATATTTGAATGGTGGAGATGTAAGAATTAAGAATGCTAAAGAAATAATAATAACAATAATATAGAAAAATGAGCTAATAGAATTTTTATTTCTTTAACCAAACCTATCTTAATAACAAAATTGTCTTAAGTTTGATTTCATTATTATTTAATGAGTCTCGAATTTTATTGGTTGGTTTTTGAAATGATTAAGGATAACAAATAATTAATTTGATGAATTTAATCTAATGTAATCCTTGTTTATATAAATATTTGATTAAATGAAAATCAACACTAGGCTTTATATAAATTTGATGTTTGATTAAATGTATAAGTAAAAATCAATGCTAAAATTTATAAAAAAATTGATGTTATTAATTTTAAAATTTCATTTAATATCAACTAACCTTTATTACATATGATAAATAAACTATACATCAAGTTACATTAGTCTTAATTTATAAAATTTTAAATATTTAGTCCATTTACTTTCTTAATTCAGATAATTGAGTTGAGCTTATAAAAAATTCAGATAATTGAGTTGAGCTTATAAAAAATTTCATATTTTCTTAGTTATATCTGAGATCACTTTAATATGCACATCAATTTACTTTCTCAATTAATTGAATTGGGCTTATAAAACCAACTATACCATTGGAATTAAATCAAATGGAAATTTCATACTATTAGAAAAGGTAAGGCCAATTATTCATGGCATATATCTTCAATGCTTATAACGTAGATGTCATACTTACACTCCCACAACGAATTCCTTTGAAATCTGCAACAGTGATGACAGAATCTGTTTGAAGATATCACAGTTCCAAACTTGTTTTCTGTTCTGCGAGTATCCTTAGTAGTTCCAAGGCTCAAATAACGGTTATCCAATTTCGTTTGTTAATCAATTTATTTTAAAGAATAAGGATGAATTTGGGTTGGGGCTAGTTTATATGTTAAAGGAAAATTTATCTGCACCCAACTACAAGATATTGTCCTCAATATAGTGCTAGATTTTGTTAAGCATGTCACCAAGATAGTGTTAGATTTTTGTTAAGCTTGGATTTTTCTTGAAACAGTTTTTATCTCTGACAATTTAGCTTTCACTCTTAAATAGAATTCACACAATTTATTTTATTTTTACTCTTTTTTCATAACTAAGATAAATTTAGTCTGGAATCTAGGCTACATATTAGAAGAAAAATGATCTACTCAAATACAAGATGATGTCACTAGGATTATACAAGATTTAGTCTAACTTAGATGCTTAGTGGAATAATTTTTATCTCCCCACAATTAACTTTCACTCTCAATTATTAAACATAAAACTTTCTTCCAAATATAATCTCATTTTTATGAGATTTTCAGAAATTAGATCACTTACCTTTCCCACACAAAACTAATCATAAATTAATCACCTATATTTAATTAAATTATAAAATTAGAAATTTAATAAGAACTAAACCATGAGGAAAAAACAAAAACCCACACAAAACTAATAGACTAATACAAAAGAGATGTCATTATAATTAACAGACAGTTAATTAATAATACAAAAGAGATGTCATTATAATTAACAGACAGTTAATTAATAATTAATTGCTGAGAATGTGTTTATTGATCAATGCAAGCACAAGCCACCCAAGAGTTTGTCCATGGTTAACCTTCAAAACTACTCATTTCGCCCATAACCTTATCATCCATAAAAGAGTAAGTCCTTATAATCCATAGATGGAGGTGTGCTCTATTTGATGGGGCTATGGATATTGCATTTTGAGCTAGTGTAAATAAATTGTCTCATATGTAATAATAGAGTAGCCATCATAGTGTAATCTCTTTTTTTTTCAGCTTAATTATTTAATTTGGTGCAAAAGTCCTTGAGTTTTCTTGAAATTGGTCTCACCGACTGAGCTTATTTGTGAACAACGAACTTTTTGGCTACTTGTATATTGCAAGATATTATAATCATAAAACTATAGACTAATTAATCATTTATTCTATCTAATGCCTTCTTTGCTTTTCTTTAAAACTTTTCTATAAAATTGGATTGGGTTTAAAACATGGCAGGATTAACTTTTGAAAAAGGACTACAATTTATGAAGATTGAAAGGTAAATTTAAAACATGGCATGATTAACTTTTGAAAAAGGACTACAATCTATGAAGATTCAAATGTGTTTTACCTATTTTACCTGTCTGTCACATCGTGTAAAGTTATTTAACTTAGCATTTTGTCATTTAAAGTAGTTTAAAACAAATCTTTTGAAGATTAAACCCTCAAATATATGGCGACTAACTCTCAATGATTTGATTTGTAATTTACACTCGATTGAATTGAATTTTCAAGAAGCTTTGATGTATTTTTTCAAGCGTTTGATAAAAACTCTACAAAACCAGGAAAAATGTATTTTAAGAATTTTTCACAAGGCTTAGCTTGAAATTTCATATCACCGCTTATGAAAATTAATTTGAAAATTTCACTGAAACTATACTTTTGAGTTTTTCAAAAGTGCCAAAAAGCCATAACAATTTTTTCAGAGTAAAAAAATTTATCAATATGCCTTTTAGATTAAAAAATTCAAAAGAGATCATTTATGCCAAATAAAAAGTATCCATTGTGAATCAAAACAAAGAAGTATCCATTATAATAAAGCAATTCTCTGTAAAATTCGACTCCATTTCTCAGCATGACTTTCACTAGGGTTAAATCAAAAGAATTTTAAGTAACTCAATGAAACCTAATCATAATGTTAAAGTTTAGAAAAAAAAGTATTCGAAAGCCTTAAAATATCGTGGCGTGTTATACCTATACAAACAATGACACATTATGAACCACTAATTTTCTAAAATGATATTGATATTTTTAAATATTAGCATATGTAGAGTTCATTTCAAGGTTTACTAAATAAGTTTTAGACTTCAAATAAATAGGTCACCTCATTCTTTTATTTTTTGGTAAAATTTTCGGGATTTCTATTTTCTAAATGTAGTAAATTGGTTAGGTTAATTAGAAATCTAAAAGGTAGATTTTCTTTATTACAACTTTAACCACAACATAAATCATATCACTAATTAATTATTTTCCTTTCTAATTTTTTAGTTTCAAGGTGTTAATTGCCAAAAAGTGTCTATAGCATTGAGGGTGTTGCTTCATTGCCAAAAAGTGTCTATAGCATTGATGGGGTCAAGTTGATACCATAAATATTTCTCTACAACCAAGTAGTGTCCATAGCTTTGGTGGAGATATCTACATCCCCATAATGATTGTATTCATTTCGTCAATATCATATCTCAAAATATTTTAATATGAAAGATTAAGGGGAATAACATATTTTATTGAGCTATAAGGATGATATATGTTTTAGGAGATCTCATTGAAGTTGCTTAGGTATTAGAGTAATTCCTTCACACAATTAACTTTAGATTTTGGTTTAACACCTTTAACTAGGTTAGCTAAGTTAATGTATATGTATGAGTTGGTCATTTTGACTGAAAATTTCCTAATTGTCAAGGTTTTGAGATCACCAAGCAATTTATTAGTCATAAAACTTGTATGATACCGCATTATTTAAGTTTTCAAACTTCTATTTAGAATTCCTTTACTCTATATTCTAAAAGAAAATTCCGAAAGTATTACATAGCTTTTAATAGCTTGTAATAAGTACCAAAATTTAAAGATTTAACCATATCAAAACAAAGGTACAAATAATAATATTTTAAACAAAGGATTTCTAGAAACAAACTGTACAAAAACAAAGTGAACAAGAGGACAAAACTAAAATGTGGAAAGTTAAAATAATCTTAATAAATGAATAATTCAAAATTGGTCAACGAAAGACAAAGTAAAAGATATTATGTATAGGTAGACTGTTTGAAGGCAATCTGTGAAAATAAATTTTTAAATTTGGCCATTAACCAGAGGAAGGCTATGTATCTTTTTATATTCTTCAATCTTTAAATGCTTCTGTCGATTTTTTCCACGATCTAAAAGGGCCAAGCCACAATTGTTGAAACTTTGTATGTTTTCCCTCTTGTCTTGTTAATTCTATCCCATTTTAAGATAGATCATACCTAGAAATCCTTATTGTCATCATTACGTTTATTAAACCAACATTTAATGTACTATGAATGGGCAACAAACTTATATTTAACCTTTTCTCTTTCCTCCTTTAACATGAGCAATGTGTAAATTCTACTCTGAAGATTTGAAGAAGGTTTTCCTTAGGTAGATTGGGAAATACATAATGAAGGTGGGAAGATATTGGGAGGTAGAATTTCTTCCTGACTTGCCACACTAGTAAATTTGGAGATGTCCCTAAAGCAACTTTTGATGTTATTTGATAAGCCTACAAGGAGTTAGACAATGCTTTGTGCTAGTTCCTTTGAAGTCAAATAATGAAACTTAGAGAAAATGGGGAGTTCCCAAGCCTTGAAATCTTGGAGCTTGTTGAGAGATCAATCTTGACAAATTCTCTAATAATATTCATGAGGATGATGGATGATATGTTGCGATCATACACAAATTCTTTTATGATCATACATTTAAAAAACATTTCCATCTTCAGCAAAATTTAGCTAAAACATTTGAAACACATTCAATAGGTCCTCAACACCTTATAATAACACAAGTTATATACCAATCTAGAGAATTTCTCATTCAACTTGTTGAGAATTTATTATCTAGGATACATTGTGGATGAACGATGGTGTGTATATGGATCTAACCAAGATCTAATCCATTTGTAATTGGTTGGCCCAATAACTCTAATTGATTTCTATGGGTTCTTAGGCCTTTCCAACTTCTAATGTGGGTTCGTGTTGGGGTTCTCCCATATCAATGCACCCCTAATCTAAGTGACTAAGTGTGGGGCCAAAGAGAATTTTATTTGGGCCTAGAAATAATAGAAAACATTCGAGGGTTTGAAATACCACCTATATTCAACACCAATACTTTCTCTATTAGACCTATAACAACCCTTCTATATTGAAACTAATGCTTCAAAATATGTTATTGGTGTAAGTCATGACTAAGCATGGACATATAATGGCTTATCATAGTCAAACACATCGATGTGGTTTATAGGTACCCCACTAATGAGAAGAAGATGCACTCTGTAATCTAGGCTTGTTGAAATCATTACATCGTGAAGGAGGATATGATTATCAACATTGATCACAACCCCTTATTTTTTATGAAAGCACAGGGAAAGTTCCAAAACAACTACCATCAAAATCGTTCTGCGCACATGCAATAGCTCTATCTAAACATCAAGTATAATGGTAGAACAAATTGCATTGTGCAATGACTTATCCAATTATTATGGACACAAGATATCATGATGACCTAAGCATATGACAACAAACCTGATTTTTTTGTTACTTATTATATATTAGCTGTGCACAAACCAATCTCAAAAATTTGTATCCTAGATGAAATCCTATGTTATCCAACCCATCTTTGTGTTCCCTCAAGTGAACATGAGAATCTAATTTTGGTGATACATTATAGTGGGGTGGTAGGGCACTTTAATGAGAGAAGATAGTTGCAATGATACAAAAGTACTTCTACTAGCCAAAGATTTAATAGGATGTCAAAAAGTATATAAAATGGTGCTTTACCTATGTCATTTCCAAACATGCAATCAAGAAGCAAGGGTTGTACACTCCATTTCCACCTTGCAAAAAGCCTAGGACTATGTCTTCATGGACCATATGTCTATACTACCTTCCACCAAGCATCAAAACTAATGTGCATTTCTACTTGTTGATTGGTTCTCTAAGATGGTTAATTTAACAACATGTAGGAGGAGAAACAAATACCACTATTATGCTCTTCTTTGAGCATGTTTGGGTTCATTTTGGCCTCCCACAAACCATTATTTCAAATAGGGAAATTATATTACTAAGTAATTTTAGATCTAGCTTGTGGTCAATGAAAAACACCAAGCTAATCAAATCATTTTCCTTCCACCCACAAACTAATGGGTAGACAAAGATTGTTAATAGGATGATTGTGCATATCTTGAAAGTTTGTAACTCCAAACATTCACACACATGGGATGAAATTCTTCCTTATGTTCAACATAGTTACAAAATATCCCCCTTCATAGCTCCTCTTTTTAAGAATATTTTCAAGTTGTTGGGAAGTGAAAAAGGTATGAAATTACTGTGTATCTTCTCATTCTTTTACTATAGGCGTACTCATTTTTACCTTGGTAAGGTAATTTATTATAAGAATTATGAAAGAATTGGAAAGGTTTATGTTTATTGTAAAAAGATGACTAAATATTGATTTTTGATTGATAAAAAAGGAATTAGACGAAGTGAATAGCTGTACCAAAGGTGAGGTTGAGATCAATGTAATTGCTGCTCCATCAGCATCAAACCACATCCAGCCAAAGGCAAGGAGGTCTAAACGAATTTCCAAGAAAAGGTAGGGGACAGCTCAGCTTCGGTCAAAGTAAACAAGATGATAACTAAACGAAGGGGAGCGAATCCCTCAAGATCCTTTGATCCTGAGGGATCGTTGTTCAAACTCATCTTATTCCTTGTCTTGTCTGTCAGGGTCTGATATATAAAGCAATGTCCTTTAGTGATCAAGGAGTCAGTCAGTTGATCGAAAGTTCTTATATTCAAACATTTCCTTTGTAATATTATGTTTATTGACTCTCGGCTTTGAAAGAATAGCCTTTGTAATACTTTATGTTCGATTAATATCAAACACACATTTCGTTTCATATCTTAAGTTCTGAAGTAGCCCGACAGTATTTCACTGGTGCTAAGGGCCCTGCTCTAGTGGAATTACCTTGCTGTTTGTATTCTTAATATTTGCTAACTGTTGTGTGAAGCTGTGTTTAATGTTTATTGCAATTACAGAGCTTATTGACTGCTGTTAGATTGAATTCATATTCATTAACAAATTGCATTGCTATTTTATCCTTTGCAAGAAGTACATTCGATATTCATTTATCTTGCTATCGTTATAAAAGCTTTGTTGTTCTATATTTGATTCTAGTTGATGTTCTATTGGCTTATGATTTGTTATAATTGATTGTTGTGTAGTATTGGCTGTTGACAGGATTGAAGTATGGAGATTAGTTGCTTGATTGCGTTAGAATTATAATTGTTGTTCAATTCATGTTGTTGTTCCATTTCTGTTTATTGTTTATTCCTGATTTATAGCTTCAGATTAGCAGATAGATTGGTTACAATTGTTCTGCATAGGAATTACAAGTTGTTGTTCCTTTCCAGATTTTGTTCCTTTCAGTTATTTTCATCAGCAAGAAGATTGAGTTTGCTTTCATTTCGATTTCTTTAAGAACAAGACCACCAACTGTAGAGGACACTAGTTACTACTTCCAAGTTCCCAGATTGGTTATCTTGCCTTAGTGTGTTTTCAGTTACATCAATTTCTAAGGGAAAGAGTTACTGATACTGTATCCTTGATCGATGGTTTGCAGATTGATGTAGTCAAGATTTCAGAGCATTTCCATTTATGTTACTGTAATTAGATTTCTTTACAAGCATCTGCTTATTCTTGTATTTAACATTCTGTACTACATCTTCATAGCATTACTCTTAGTTAATTGCAGCCTCAAACAGAGTACACTCTTGAAATAAAAAGTCGCTCTCGAATTGACAATTAATGTAGCCTAATTAGGTGTTCAAAATATACCTTTTTATGACCCAACATTTTGGCGTTGTTGCCAGGGAGAGTGTATGCCATTTCAAAGGAGTGATGCACAGCTGATTTTTCTTCTGCTTGCGAAGAATTGGGTATTAAAGACGGAAGGTAAGAACCTGCGCATTGGGTAAGAAACACACTTGCTCGTAGCCCGCTTCACAGCAAAAGTAGGTAAGCTTCTTTCTTTAGGTAGGAATGAAGGTTTGTTTTCTTGAATGAATAGACCAACTAAGCAAAACAAAATTCCTCCTAAAATTGAAAAACCTAGGGGACCGGTGACCCTTGGGCGGACAACTTTTATTGACGAAATCCTTAAAAGAACTGAATCTCATCCATCAGTAGGATTTAGAAAAGTTATCTCTAGAAATTCTACTAGTTCCCTTCAGGCTACAGAATCACCATCTGAAGCCTTTGCTGAGATACATAGTCAAATAGAGGGAATGGAGCAAGATTCCCAAGAAATTGAGAATCCTTGCATAATTTCCCCTCAAGAAGGGAACTCTAGTAATCTCCATGAAGGAGAAGGGGAAACAAGAGAAACAGGAGACCCAAAATCTCCTATTAAAATAGCCCAAACAATAAGCAGCCCAGATAAGGGAAGTGATGTTAAAATTATTCAAAACCAAGGTCCTGAATCACCTCAAATAGTAGGTCAAAAAGGAATACTCATTGTTCCAGATAAGGGGAGTGTTGTCAAAGCCATTCCTGCCCCTGCTAGTCAGCCTAGAAATTCCTTGGAGATCCCAGAAGGATATTGGCACATTTTTTACCAAATGGCCCAGAACCAGCAGACACCCCAGCAAACCTCTACGCTGCAATATCCTATAGTAGATACTGCAGTCAATGCGCCTATGAAGGCCATTCCCCTTCAACATATTCCCACATTTCATGGCTTAACATCAGAATATCCAGACGCATTTTTGTTTGAATTTGATGTGCTATGCAGGGGATATGATTATACCACCGATCCCCAAAAACTAAAACTATTCCCTTCAACATTAAAAGGGGAAACCTTACGATGATTTATGGGATTAGGTAGGGGTGTCATAACTGATTGGGATCAGATGAAGGCTGCATTTTTAAAGAAGTATCAAGATTATTGTAGGTCTCAGGAACTAAAAGATGAAATATTCCAAATGACAGCAAAACCAAATGAAACCTTGGAAGAATATGTGGAACAGTTTCAATACAATCTTCAGATATCTCCTTATGCATCCTTACCCTTACTTGATAATGTGTTGAAAACTACATTAATTAGGGGAATGAAGATCAATGGGTTGAAACATTGAATATAATGGGAAAAGGTGATATATATCAGGAAAGTTATGCTAACATCATTGACTTGTGTATCAGGAGTTCGAGGGGCAACACAAGGCTAAAATCAACAGAACGTGATATGATTACAAGAGAAAATAAGACCTCTAATGAAGGTGTGACTCGTGCAGAGATTGGAAATCTGCTAGAAGATTTTAAGACAGATATACTTGGGACTCTAACAATGCAGTTCGATAGTATGCAAGCCAAACAAAAGCAAGCAGAAGTAGAGCAAAATTTGGCAATATTCTGTCCCAGATGCAGGAAGAAACACAGCCACAAAGAATGCCCGTTGGATGTGATCAAAGTCTGTGCCATTTGCACGAAAGATCACCCTACAGAAGGATGTCCCTCGCTTCCTAGCCTAAAAGCAGTTTATAAGGAGGCAGAAGAAGAATCAGAAGTGGTATGTCTGCTTAATCAGCGCCGACAATGGCAGCCACGACAATCAGGTATGCCAACTGATCCATTTTCTTCTTTTCAGCCTCCTTAATACAATGCTCAGCAATATAGTGGAATGTGGCAAAATCAACCACCTTTCCCCAATTGGTCATAACAGCCATTTCCTTCAACATCTTGGCCAAATCAAACAAATCAAAATAATTGGCTTAGCTTTCCTTTCTCCCCACCATTTTGGAAAAATAATAACTATCCTACACAATGGTCCCCCTCTACTTCCCAGAGTCAGACCTGGCAGTCAAACTGGCAAAGACCTACAAATCAGCCAGCTGGAACAATTCCTCTCTCTCAGCCTACACTGCCAGCTCCCTATACAAACCCCCAGACCAACTTAAGACCACAACTCCCAGCCCAGCCCAACCTAAACCCAAACAATAGGCCAGTTCAATTTGTCCAAATAATGGAACCCCCAGAATTAGAAACTGAATTGAGGGAGTGCAATGACCTTCAATTAAGGTCTAGGCGCATAGTAGAAATAGAGAAAAATAATAATGTTCATATTGAAGATCTGTTACCTGTAGAACAAACATTGCAGAAAGAGAAGGAGGTTCAACAACAAGTAACAACTTCCTCTCCACCATTTCCAGAACGATTAATCATACCACGCCCATTAGAACATCCTAATTTTGATATTTTTGGAGAATTAAAAAATTTGTGTATAAAAATCCCTCTCCTCCAAGCTATCCAAGACATTCCTATATATGCAAAAACAATTAAGTAATTATGCATAAAAAATCCAAAGAAGAGAACAAACACCAATCCAACTGTCCAAATAGTCGGTACTTTATCTGATTTATTATCAGGAATGGAAACACCCGTAAAATATGAAGACCAAGGAAATCCTATAGTGACAATGCAAATCCATGGACAATTGTTTCCAAATGCCTTAGTTGATTTGGGAGCAGCAATCAATATCCTAACAACCACCACCTATCAAAAACTTGGCATTACATCGTTAGAACCAACAACAACCTTATTGGAATTGGCTGACCGATCAGTAGTCAAACCAAAAGGTACACTACAAGATGTAATAGTATCTGTAGATTCTTGGGAATATCCTGCTGAATTCCTGGTTATCAATCCAAAGAACCAGCTAGAAGGACACCCATTAATCATAGGTAGACCTTGGTTGGCAACTGCCGATGCTTATATTGGATGCCGACAAGGCAACATGACAATAACAAGGGGAAACTATGTCAATAATTTAGCTTTATATCCCCCAGCCCAGCGAAGTCTATCAATAATCAAAACAAAAAAACAACCTGTATCATATCTTATGGAAAATATGATATCACCTCTAACTATAGAAAATGCTCTTGATTTTAAAGATCAAACAGAGGATGATATCATTAATAGTTTTATTAATAAACCACAAATCAGATCCCATCTACAATGTCACATGATCAAAGCAGCATTTGATAAAGAAGAAGAAGAATATCCTTTGAAATACATTCCTGATCAAGTAATACCCACTACTTCTGTGTAAAATATCAAGATTGTAGAAATTGAGCCGGGAAAAACTCTAAACAATAACAAAAATCTGACTGTTGAACAAGAAGAGAAATTGGTCCAATTATTACGAAAATATAAAGCAGCCTTTGCATGGGATTACCCCAATATGAAAGGAATTGACCCTCAATTGTGCACACACCACATCTATATTGAAAAAGATGCAAGACCCATTCACCAACCTCAAAGAATACTAAACCCTCACCTCAAAGATATTGTGAAAGCTAAATTATAAAAACTATTGGATGTTAATTTCATCTACCCAATATCTGATAGCAAGTGGGTCTCTCCATTAGTAGTGGTACCAAAAAAGAACGAAAAGTGGAAAATATGTGTAGATTATCGTGAACTTAACAAGGTAACACAGAAATACCACTTTCCCCTTCCTTTCATTGACCAAGTATTAGACACATTGGTAGGAAAGAAATTCTTTTCTTTCCTCAATGGCTTCAATGGGTACAATCAAATCCAGAGTGCCCCTGAAGACCAAGACAAAACCACTTTTACCTGTCCATGGGTGACATTTGCCTACCGATTCTTATCTTTTGGCCTATGCAATGCCCCTGCTACATTCCAAAGGGCCATTCTCAGCATCTTTGCAGACTTAATAAATGAAGGCCTCGAAGTATATATGGATGATTTCACACCTTATGGGGATGATTTTGAGCCTGCATTGGAAAATCTAGAAAAGGTATTGCAAAGATGTATTGACACTAGGCTTTGTTTAAGCCATGAAAAGTGTCATATGATGATGATCAAAGGAGTTATCTTAGGGCATTATGTTTCAGCAGCTGGAATTCAAGTGGACCCAGCTAAAATTCAAATAATATTGTTAATACCCACACCCACCACACAAATAGAGGTACGTAGCTTTCTTTGATTTTCTGGTTACTATAGAAGATTTATAGAACATTATTCTCGAATAGCTGCACCTTTATATGCACTAACTGGAAATGTTGATTTCATTTGGACAGATAAATGTGATAATGCTTTTAATGATTTGAAGAAGCTTGTTTCAACAGCCCCAGTGCTGAGGGGCCCAAATTGGAATTTGCCATTCCAAATTTCATCCGGTGCCTCAGACAAAGCAATTGGAGTAGTACTTGGGCAGGAGGAAGACAAGAATCCATATGCAATCTATTACATTAGCAAAAATTTATCCCCTGCTGAATTAAATTATACTGTGACTGAGAAGGAATTTTTAGCTATAGTACATGCTATAAATAAGTTTAGACATTATATAACTGGGTATCCTGTAGTACTATACACTGATCACTCTACCATTAAATTTTTAGCAAATAAACCTGTTACAAATGGAAGAGTGACAAGGTGGTTGATTTTATTGCAGGAATTCGACATTACAATCAAAGATCGACCTGGGAAAGAGAACCCTGTAGCTGACTTTCTGTCAAGAATGCCAAAGCCAACAGATACAGAAGCAATTGAAGACCACTTCCCAGATGAACATCTATTCGTTGTTACTGTCAGAACACTGTGGTATGCTGATATAGCAAATTATTTGGTAATAGGTAAATCACCTAAACATCTATCTTTTAATGAATGAAAACAGATAATACAGCATAGTACCCGATTCTCTTGGATGGGGGGCTACCTATTTCACACAGGGGGAGATATGCAAATAAGAAGATGTGTCCGGGAGGATGACATATTTGATATTTTGAAAGCATGCCATGATGGGCAATTTGGCAGGCATTTTGCAGATCGTAGAACTGCCCATAAGGTTTTACGAACAGGTTATTATTGGCCTACTATCTTTAAAGATGCCAAAAAATTTGTGTAGGCCTGTGATAGCTGCCAAAGGGTAGGTCGCCCTGGGCAGTCTGATGAAATGTCTTTGAACCCTCAACTATTGATTGAACCATTTGAACGCTTGGCGCTTGATTTTGTTGGCCCTATTAGCCCTCCCTCAAACCAGAAAACATACATCCTAGTTTCAACTGAGTAAGTCACTAAGTGGGTCGAAGAAGAGGTACTTTCAAAAGCTACAGAGGACTCTATAATACAATTTCTTTTCCAAATCTTTGTGCGATATGGCCTCCCAAGGGACATAATCACAGATGGAGGACCACAGTTTATAGGTAATAAATTAGCTGAAACACTACAAAACTACCACATTCAGCACAAGATTACAACCCCATACCACCCACAGGCCAATGGCCAAGTAGAGAGCATGAACAAAGTGATTGAATCTATATTGACAAAAACCGTTGCCTCACACAGACGAGATTGGGCCTATAGATTTCCAGAAGCATTGTGGGCATATCAAACAATGTGGAGACCCACTAAGGGATATTCACCATATCAATTGGTATTTGGAAAAGAACCCATCTTTATGATAGAATTTGAAATTCAGACATTAAGAACAGCTCAAAAGGTGGGTCTAGATCTAAATGAAGCCCAGGCCAAAAGACTGCAACAAATTAATGAATTAGATGAAATTAGGCTCTCTGCTCTTCAGCACACAGCGTTAATCCAACAATAGAGAGAAAAATGGCATGATGCCCTTATCAAAGAAAATATCTTCCACGAAGGAGACTGGGCACTCCTATATGATTCTAGGTTTCAAGATTTTCCGAGGAAACTCCAGACACGATGGCTCGAACCATATGAAATACAAAAAGTGTATGATAGTGACACTATTACATTAGCTACCATTGATGGATCTAGGCATTCCTTTAAGGTAAACAGTCATCAAGTACGATTGTATCATAAACTTCTTACCCAGGAATCCTTTTACCAACAGTTACGAGAAGATTCTACCATGAAAGTTCTCACTGAAGGGGATAACTCCTCCTCAGCACCAGTTTATTAAATCATTTCTTTTTTAAATTTTGTACATAAAGATTGTTCATTTATTTTGATTGTTTTCTTTAGGGAATTCTTTTTTTAAATCTCTGTTTATTTCGTTTATCTTCAGTTTTCGTTGTTTGTTTCATGGAATTCTGTTTTTTTTTTTTTTTAACTCTGTTTATTTCGTCTGTTTTGAGTTTTTTTTGTTCCTTTATAAAGGAACAACACTTTTGTTGTTCCTTTATAAAGGAACAACACTTCTGTTGTTCCTTTCGAAAGGAACAGCAGTTCCACATAGTGTTTTCGCTGTTCCTTTTGGAAGGAACAACAGTTTCACATATTGTTTTTGCTATTCTTTTTAAAGGAACAACACCTTTTGAGTGGATCGTTTTTTGTTTTAGATTAGCATTTTGAGAATTTCTGATGACTCTTCTAAAGGAAAACATATTATTCATATACAATCATACAAATTCAAGCTTACTGTAATCAACAAATCAAAATAAATCGTCATTTTTAAGAAAATTGTTTAGTAATGACAAAAAAACAGGAAAAAGAGACATAATCAATAACATAATTATGTTGTTTTATTACCATTGAATTAATCTGATCGATTATCCTTATCATGATTGGTTCTTTCCCATATGTTATAACTTTATTTTATTTTTATTTATGGAGTAGGAATAATAAGGGCATATTCTTTTCTATTGAGATGTTCAGACTTCTTCCACCATCCCTACTCTTAAGGAGTGTTGAGTCAACCTTTATGAATAACTAGGAAAGTGCTATATGAAAAAGAAAAAATATTTATATGTTCCACTAATAATTTTATGATTTGGCAGATGGAGGATAGGGGGTCTCATCAAGAGCTAGCCTACCATGATCATAAGGAAGTCAGTGAAGTGGCATTCCTATCATGGCCACCAAACCAGGGATATGGTCCAATGGACAATTGAAAAATTAAGAAGTACTTGGAACAGGAGGTCTCATCACGAGCCGACCTGCCCACTTTTCACTTCTTCCCGGTGAATGGAATTGTGATTTATCTGGTCACCAAGCTAACACAATGGCCTCCATTATGACATTTACTAAGCACTTCCTCAGCATAAATAACGGACAATGGTTCCAAGGGTGAGAAAGAAACTCTGTCAAAGTTATGGACACATGTGGGCAACAGAACTCTGCTGATGGTATTGGAGTCACATTTATACACATCAATAGTCATATTTAACCCTTTTTCCTATATCTCTATTTAAATATCAAATGAAAGTATGAATCCTTAACCTTTGATTTTGAACCTATTATACATGAAAATCATTACAAATCGATCATATTAGTTTGAAGTGGTAAATAACACATTTGTACTTATGTTTATCTTAAGCTGTCCCTTCTCCTCGTATTTGAATCATTACAAAATGATTTTATATCTATTACCGATTTATCACACGCATTGATTTCAGTAATTTCTATAATTTGATTGAATGTATAATAATTATGCCTACTTTTTCCTATTGTACTACTGATGTGCCACACTTGCTTCTCTCAATTGATGGTCGAGGGTGACCTATCATCCATCAGGGGGGGCGCGGATGTCTACATGCAGATCAAATCCCGATATTTCTTTACCTGTATGCGAACCAAATCCCTGCATTTTAGGGAATAACAAAATTTTAATGACACTATTCCAATTTAACGTGTTGTGTTGTTCCATTGCAATCACTGTGTGTTTGGAAAGAACTAACAGAGTGCAGAGACGATGGGAAGACGACCAATTTGCAGTGAGACACAGGTGCTGGTCATTTCTAATGCTGCACGAGAGATTTTGGAAAGACTAGGATGGATTACATATTTCACGAGGATGCAAAAACCTCATGAAGCAGTGGCCACCGAATTCTTACAGAACTTGCAAGAAGGGTTCTCCATGGTTAGAGGAAGACAGATAGTTGTATCCAATGAAATAATTGCAAAGGTGTCTGGCATACCAGCACAAGGAACTATATGGACACAGAAGAAGCTCAGGCTTCGAGAATCCATGAAGATTTTTCAGGATGACGGACAAACATTAGTTGTCAAAGGCAAAGGAGTCCAACCAGCATCATTGGGAGAACCATGGACGGAATTGGCCAAAATAGTGCAGGCCTATATAACGTGCGATGAAAGGAAAGACGTGGTAAGACCTCACCACCTTAAGTTACTGGCTGTATTAAAACAGAAATGCACTGTCAATTTGCCTGCATTTTTAAATTCCATGTTGCATGATATTGCTTGTAATATAAGAAAATCTCAACACGCAAACATGGTGGTCAGCCACCATTGCCTAATTCGATTAATAGTAAGTCGTAGCCTCGCCCAGCAACAGACCAGCTGGGAAGATTTGATATTATCCATTGATGGTGGGTTAGCCTTACCTGCCCCGAAACGGAAGAGAATGGCTGGCTCAATAGCTAAGCCATCAACTCACAGACAGTCCCTCCGTTCGAAACGAAGTAGGGGGATGATGGAAGAACTTTCAGGCAGCAGTAGTCAGCCCTTGGAATTGCACATCTCAGAGGATGAACAGCCTCCACAATTGGAGGGAGTAAGCCCTCGTACTAATGAAGAAGAAGAAATGGAGGGAGAAATTCGCTACTCGGACGAAGAAGAAATAAGTCACCACGACAGTGGTGAAAAACAATCTAGTGCAGAGGAAGGAAATACTGAGGAAGAAGAAATTGAAGGAGAAATTCGATATTCGGATGAGAAAGAAGGAAGATATCATACATGTGAGGAAGACGAAGACAATCATAGCAGCAATAAATAAGGAATAGAGCCTCCCGAAAATGTTACCGTAAGCCCTTTACAGGAAGACCAATTGGCCCAAATTCTGGCCAATATGAGTGACTATGTGCAGCCTCATAGCCCTTTGGACCTTAACATTGATATTATTCAGTTGTAGGAGCACTCTGCAGTTAAAAAAGATACAGCTGAAAAAAATTTGGATGAAACAACAAACCCTAGCGAACCTAGGGTTGCTTCTCCTGAAAGGCATGAACAAGAAAAATGGAACACCGAAGTAATATCCCAACTTGGAAGCCCTCAGGAGATTGCAGAGTCAACCGAGGGTATGATTCCCGAAGAATTTGGCCAAGGGCATATGAATGTGGAAGAAGAACTCCAAGTAGAAGATCAAGAAGAGAACTTAACTGAATGCATGGCTGATATGGACCAAAACCCTGATGAGCAAACGGGTTCAGATAAAGAAAAAATTGTTCCATTAAAAAAGAGGAGGAAAATAACTGAGATTGAAAAGCTTTGCAGGGAACGAATGAAGCTTCATAAACTCGTAGAATAGCTCAGGCAAACCATTAGGGTTCTGAGAATGAAACAAATGCCTAAGCGAGCCCCCAAGAGAAGAACCATAGCTACCAAGCGAATTTCGAAAAAGAGAAAGGTGACTGCTAATAGGAACCCCCAAGTTGTAGAAGAAGCCATGCCTGAGCCTAATTATGGAGATACGGAACATCAAAAAGCTGTTCCAACACAAGATGTTCCAGAAGGACCCTCTTCAAGTGAAAACATGCAAGCTAGTAGTAAGCATACTTTTAGTGATCCGACACTAGCCAGACTCCAAGAGGAGTTGGCACAGGCCCGAATAGAAAGGAAAAGGTTGGAACAAGACACTATCCCAAGGAAGAGATATCAGGAGTTGCAACAACAAATGAAGATTATTCATGAAGCAAAAGCTTAAGCTCACGAAAAGTGTCGAAAAGCAGAGGAAAAGGCTGACAAGGTAATGAACCAATTAAAATTAGCCTACCATCGAATGGTCACTCTCTGCTCGTTGTACACTGATGTCTTAGCTTGTAGATGCCCCGCCAAAAACTATGCTTTGTTTTTACTAGAAAGATATTTACAGCTAAAGATTAAGGTAGTTAGGGCAGGGAAATCCATAGAGCTAAAAACTATAGATGACTTTGTATCATGCTGCAAACTTTATGGGATCAAAGTACAATGCCTTTTGTGTGAATTTTATTTGCATAATCTAATACTTGAAAATGATTGTGAGTCAAACCCTAGCCCTTTTGTGGGAGATGTTCAATATCAGACATTCATTTCCTTTGCTATAAATCAATTAAAATGGCTTAAAGCCTATAATGCTTTTCAAAGACAGGAAAATGAATTAGATCTGTGGGTTAGGAGTGAACCTCAGAACCCACTTCAATTTTGGGCTAGGCAGAAAATTTTGATGAAAAAGGAAGGTGTTATCCAAGCATTGGGGCCTGTCCACAAATCGATCATCTTGAATGGGACATATTATTTCTTATCCATTAAAAACCAAGCTTATATAGCAGCTAAGGTCTGATGGAGAATTTCCAATCAGAACGTGCAAAACAGAGAACCATTTAATTATAGAAACTTTGGGCTAGCTGCAGACCGCTTGATTTCCTATAGTAATCTCATTTTAAAAGAAGGACCATTCTGGCTAGGATGTAGGTTCTGAAGCCTTATTGCATGGTATCATGCTTCAAACTACAAATCCATTTACGAACTCCCCGAAGGACAAACAGAGCATGTTTTTGAGGAATTAGTTGCAATGCATGGTTTTAGGCCTTTTTATGACAAACCTTATCCGGCTTATTCTTTGATTGCTCTCCATGTGAACTATAATTTTCATGAGGACATGAAAAAGATTAAGCAGGGGGGTATGTTGGGCAGTGAAAAAGGTATGAAATTACTGTGTATCTTCTCATTCTTTTACTATAGACGTACTCCTTTTTACCTTGGTAAGGTAATTTATTATAAGAATTATGACAGAATTGGAAAGGTTTATGTTTATTGTAAAAAGATGACTAAAGATTTCTTTTTGATTGATAAAATAGGAATTAGACGAAGTGAACAGTTGTACCAAAGGCGAGGCTGAGATCAATGTAACTGTTGCTCCATCAGCGTTAAACCACATCCAGCCAAACGCAAGGAGATCCGAAAAAATTGCCAAGAAAAGGCAGGGGACAGCTCAGCTTCGGTCAAAGTAAACAAGATGATAACTAAACGAAGGGGAGAAAATCCCTCAGGATCCTTCGATCCTGAGGGATCGTTGTTCAAACTCATCTTATTCCTTGTCTTGTCTGTCAGGGTCTGATATATAAAGAAATGTCCTTTAGTGATCAAGGAGTCAGTCAGTTGATCGAAAGTTCTTATATTTAAACATTTCCTCTGTAATATTATGTTTATTGACTCTCGGCTTTGAGAGAACAACCTCTGTAATACTTTATGTTCGATTAATATCAAACACGCATTTTGTTTCATCTCTTAAGTTCTGAAGTAGCCCAGCAGTATTTCACTGATGCTAAGGGCTTGGCTCTGGTGGAATTACCTTGTTGTTTGTATTCTTAATCTTTGCTAACTGTTGTGTGAAGCCGTGTTTAATGTTTATTGCAATTATAGAGTTGATTGACTGCTATTAGATTGAATTCAGATTCATTAATGAATTGCATTTCTATTTTATCCTTTGCAAGAAGTACATTCATTGTTCATTTATCTTGCTATCATTATAAAAGCTTTGCTGTTATATATTTGATTCTAGTTGTTGTTCTATTGGCTTATGATTTGTTATAATTGATTGTTGTGTAGTATTGGATGTTGACAGGATTGGAGTATGGAGATTAGTTTCTTGATTGCGTTAGAATTATAATTAATGTTCAATTCATGTTGTTGTTCCATTTCTGTTTATTGTTTATTCCTGATTTATAGCTTCAGATTGGCAGATAGATTGGTTACAATTGTTCTGCATAGGAATTACAAGTTGTTGTTCCTTTCTAGATTTTGTTCCTTTCAGTTATTTTCATCAGCAAGAAGATTGAGTTTGCTTTCATTTCGATTGTTTTAAGAACAAGACCACCAACTTTAGAGGACACTGGTTACTGCTTCCAAGTTCCCATATTGGTTATCTTGCCTTAGTGTGTTTTCAGTTACATCAATTTCTAAGGGAAAGAGTTATTGTTACTGTATCCCTGATCGATGGTTTGCAGATAGATGTAGTCAAGATTTCAGAGCAATTCCATTTATGTTACTGTAATTAGATTTCTTTACAAGCATCTGTTTATTCTTGTATTTAACATTCTGTACTACATCTTCATAGCATTACTCTTAGTTAATTGCAGCCTCAGATAGAGTACACTCTTGAAATAAAAATTCGCTCCCAGATTGACAATTAATGTAGCCTAATTAGGTGTTCAAAAGATACCTTTTTATGACCCAACACAAGTGTGCTTGGGGTTGTAGTTATTGGTCCCAATTGACATAGTTTTACCCATTGCATCTATGCATGAAGTATACTCAAATGTGTTGGGTGTGGAGCTTGATTATCTTCCTGATTTTTCAGAGGTTTTTTGTTTCATCTGCATTGGATCCTTGTTCCTTACGAGGCAACAACAACACCCATTTAATCTCTATTAAGGGGGTCCAAGGTGGAGGAACGATAACCTTTATGAGCACCCCCCCCACCCCCTTGCGGGGGTTTAGGGATAGTGCCCCCGAAGCTAAAAATAGATGAAAATTTTCCTTGTAAAATATTGTAATTTCGTATCCCATCTGGGCCTTTCATTAGGCGGATGATCTGGCGGTAGAAGTTATGTTAATTTAGAGTTTTCTTTCCCTAGAAGGAAACCCTCAATTTATATGAGGGAAATGTATTGCGGTTGTGTATTAATAATTTCGAGTAAGAAAGAGAGAGAATACTGTGTGAGAGCGAAGACAAAGTTACAGTGGACTTGTTGTAGGTTGATCTCTTCATTTTGCTAGATAATATAAAAGGAAGGATTGATTGTTTGTAATATCCCAAAATAGGGATTTTCTACAACAATAAGAATATCCTAAGATATTCTAAAGTTGGAGATGCAGTTATATAGCTCATAACAGATATTAAACCAAGTTTCCTTCAATAATATGTACAACAGCAAGCATTATGATTAATTTCTTCAGCCCAAAGTGGGGAAAACCAAGGAATTAAGCCCTAAAAAGGTTAATTTCAGAGATCTACGTAAAAACAGAGGAAAATTACAATTGGGTCCCTTATAATATGTTATAGGGGACTCACATATCAAATTTCAGCCAAAACAAATCAGTCTAGCTATTTTAAACAAGTCTCCCACTCCCGATATGGCTAGAAAAGGCCCAATCCCCTTGACTTGACTCAACAGAAATTAAATGAAGCTTATGCAGCATGATTTGCTGAAGGGTTTAGACACAATATGTCATGAACATCATATCAGAAGTTTATTACATGAAATTATAGAGGAAAATGGAGATCCAGCTCCTTTACACTTCAAAGAGAACAACCCGGAAAGGGTTTCATGAGATACAATGCATAGAAGTGCAGATCTGAAGATCTAGATTTGAAAAATGCAGTTTACTACAACATTGAATAAATGTAGCTGAGATATACAAATGACAAAGGAAGAATAAGATACAAAGCTTTCCGGGAGAAGGGTTGGCCCTTCCTCCAAGGAAAAAGCTCACAAGCAAGAGATCAAACCCTGCTACTGCAGCACTCTAGAAAATGATACAGTTTCTAAAGCTAACTACACTATAGATGGTGAGAAGTGAGTTGGCCACATGCCAAGATATGAAATCTGAAGCTAAACAGCTAATACACTCTTCCAGGAGGTTAAAATACACACTCACTGAGAAGAGGCACTAGTATAATTTAGATCTAAGGAGATCTAGTCTCCACTTCCTGCAGCTCACTGAAACAAGTAAACCCCAATACGATTTACACTGGTTAAGGGAGATGGAGCTTGGCCGTATGCCTGATAGTGGAATAGAAGTACAATGCCCTCCAAGAGCTACTCAATGGAAGGAGAGAGAATCCCTAAACAAGAAATCCTCACAATTCTCTGCTAAAAAACCAAGAGAATGAGATATGTCTAAATAGAAAATATACTCTGAAAATATGATATCATCAACAACCTTCTCTTGAGCCTTCCCCTTCCTTTTATAAGGCGAGAGCTTGAGAAACCCTAAACCACCTTCAATACTTTAGCTCCTTTCACATGAAGATCCTCCATCTAAAACTGCGTTGATCAACAAGGAGGTTCAATGCATCTGGACAGTGCTGTGATTTGGTCCTGTTGACCCAGTCAATCTACCTCTTCCCTTTTCACACTCAAGTGCAATCAATCCAGCTCACAAATGTCTGCCTATGCTGATCCTTGTTCACAGTGAACTGGTTTTATTGACGATCTATTCTTCTTCATGCATGCATGTTGACTTAGTCAAACTTGACTATGTCCTCATCCATTTGCCCTTGTTCACACTCATAAGTGTAAAATCCAACTATTGTGATGATCCCCTTTTCACATTGTAAGGGTATTTTATTGAGACAACCCTGATTTTCCTTTTTTCACATTGGGCATTGATTTATTTTTGATGTTTTTAGGAGTTTACATGTCCTCCTTTACATTTTATTCATCAATTAAGAAAATTAACACAAAATGAAATATTCCTATTATCTTGGGCTAATTAGGAATATTACATTTTTTCTCCATGGACATAGCCCAAATTGGGTGATCCACATATATCTACGTCTCTCTTGTTTTATGTGTTTTTGTGTTTGTGTTTCTGCAATATTGTATGTGTTTCATTACTTCGTTAATTAATTTTTTAACAACATGTTTAGACCAAGGATGATAGAAAAACCAAATTTATTGAATAAATCTAGCACATCCAACAATAAGTTCATTATATTTCACAAAAATCCAAATCCAAGTACAAATAGTGCCACAATTAGCATTGGGTTCCAAACTAGTTTTAGGCAGGAGATAATTTATGGTTGCATTTACAAAAATAGTGTCTCGTAGGACCCTTTTAAAATCTACACCCACTTCAATACAATCCTTACACCATCACCAAGTCTATGGGAGAGAATGATTTTAAATTAAGTATCCCTACTTTCCTCAACATGCAACTTGTATTTAATGTGGAGCTACTTCAACCATATTTTCCACCTTTTTTCGACACCTCAGAGGTGGTCAAGCAATTGGTCCCGAAGGAGCTCAATCCTTCTTCCATTGAGAAGGAAATATTTAATTGGATCATGAAAACTAATATGGAGGGCATCTACTAGCTAAACATATAACTCTATCGAGTTTTGAATGGATAATAGATCCTTCACCAGAGAAAGTGGCCCACTAGGAAATAGATTCAACATAAGTTTATGCACCTAAAAGAGGAACTTGATGCAATAAGGGGCATTGCTTCCGAAGGAGGGATGGATGATCCAAGTTGATATTTTTTTCCATGCACATGTTCAATTGACTCATAATGGTTCCACATCTTGTTCTATTATATTTTTTTAGGTCCTTAAATTTTGGTGCATTTTTCAAGCATTTCCCTCACGTTGCTGACATTTGACATAAGCAAAATTGTGTGTTCCATACAAAACTCAATCCTTCTTGCATTGAGTATTAAAATAGTTTATTGGATCTTGAATACTAATATGAAGGGTATATTCTAGCTAAATATCTAACTCTAACAAGTTGTGACTGAAGCGTAGCTCCTTCACTAGGGAAAGTGGCCCACTAGGTGATAGATTCAATATAATTTTTTTCACCTAAAGGAGGAACTTGATGCAATGAGCGAAATTTCTTCCCAAGGGGGAATGGATGATCCAAATTGATTTTTCTTTAATACACATGTGCCATTGACTCATAATGGTTCCACATATGGATAGTTCTATTATAGCTTTTCAGGTCCCAAAATTCTAGTGCATTTTTCAAGCATTTCCCTCAGGTTTTTGGAAGTTGACATAAGAAAAAATGTGTGGCCCACCAAATACACATCCCATGGATTAATACTTGTAATGGACTAAGAAATATTTTAAATGGAGCTGTATGAAAAATTTGTGGCCCTAGGAAGCTTACATCTGAACTACACTCTCTAGGATTGACATTCCTTTTGCTATATTATTTCCTAGATTAGGGTTTTAGATATTTTAGAGTTTTTGCATCTTAGAGATTATAATTCATGTTAAAATTTAGTTTTGGCCTCTTTCATTTCCTCTTATGAATGAGTATGGTCAACACCTCTTTTCAGACAAAACCTACCATCATTCTAGCTAGATTATATATATATATATATATATATATATATATATATATATATATATACGATATTTTGTTTTATTAATAGAAAATACAATATAGTTTAGATAAAATCTCAATATGCACACTATATCATATTAATCAAAAGGATTACATATATATACATGAATTATAGTCTCAAGAAAGGAAAACTATCTTGGACGCACAATAAGGTGGTTGAGAAAATATCTCAACCACACACCAAACTAGGAATATTTAGATTTAGCTACCTCCTATGATATAGGAACAAACTCCTTACATAGAGAGTCAACACCATAGACAATTAGGAATTATATATTCCAACACACCCCCTTAATGACTACTTGTCTCAATAGCGATTCACAAAATCTAGTTGTGGTCAATCATAAAAAAAGATGTGTCTGCGACTCAGCTCCACCACAAATGGGAAAATCCCATGTGCAGAACCAACAAAAGGATATGTCGACGTCCATATAAAGGAGCAACCATCCACTGGAATGCATGGGTACCAACTGCTGCAACCGCTAGTCTCGTAGGATGTCCTTCGCATACATGGTTCTATCAACCATTATCACTACATACATGTACTTGTATCTGCAAATCCCCCCCAAATAAGCATTGACTGCTTTGTGCTCAGTAAACTGAGACAACTAAGTTTCTCCTGTGAGTAAGGTGTTTCTGCAGACCACCTACTCCGATGTGAGCACGAAGGCTCCTGTGTGCACCTGGGGCACCGTATCCATGAAGGCTCTGTAGCCGTGAAGGCTCTATAGCCACTAGGGATCGCATGTTGTTTCTCGATCACCACAAACCATCACTTCAAAGTGACAAAAGTGGTTTCTAGCTGACCACAAACTTGTAATTATAAAGTGGAAATTACATAGTGGTTTTTAGATAACCACAAACTTCACGGGGATACATATGCCTTTACAAGGCTAACATTACACACTCCAACCCTTGGAGTTACCAAGTACATACAAAGACCACTACAAAACCATCCTAGAATTGCTTACCATTCAAATTTGTGACTCATCATCAAGAGTCTATTCCAAGAAACTCACAAAAACCTCACACAAAAAGAACTTTCAACTTAGTTGTCCATCATAATCAATGTTGTTGCTCCTTCACCTCATCTTTTCATTCTTCATATCTTGGGCATCTTTGTCTTTGTCAAATAAATTCTTTGAACTCCATGCTTAACCTGTCAATTATTAGAGTCACAAATTCTAACAAATTAATTTTACCTACATTGAGTTAGCTAGGCTCAATAAGGGTCAATAATTTTAAACATGATTCTAAGAAAAATAAATAAACTTTTCAGATTAATAAGAACATCAAATTTCTCTATCCCTGCCCAAAGATGATTATTTCCCGAACATAACAGCAACCATTCTTCTCCAACGATACCTCAGAGGGGTCCACTAATAAAGAAACATATCAATGACTTTTCAACTGGTCTCAATGCAGTGCACTCCAGCACAGATAATCCAGACGTAGGCACTCATAGCCACACGAAGAGAAACAATAAAAAATTTTCCCTCTCTAAATGAGAATCCAAGACTCCATGGTCCGATCCTGTGTCGCCCACAAATTCATTGTCAACATGCATAAAATTCGATGATTTTACACACAAAGTTCTCGTTTCAACATCCAATTCCCCGAGATCGCAGCGTAACGCCACTTTCCCTGCTCACAATATCAAGGTTGGGTAATTTCTTCCAAGCATGCCTCCTCATGCTCGCTGACAAGCTACAACAGCGAAGACCCACTATCGAGCTAATATCCTCACAATTGAAAATGCTGATCTACAATATCTTAATAGCTTTCAAACAAACAACTGAATTTCTATCTGCTTGCTACACAAGAAAAGACACTTTAGGTACTTTGTTTCAACTTTCCCGTTTCCATTACAATCTACTCCCTTGATCACACAAAATTGATCATCCTCCAATCTCTGATGTAGCTCCAACCACTACCCTTTGATGTCATTTTCACTGTCACGTCTTCATCATATCTGGTAGTAAATCATTCCTGCTAATAAATTTGTCTATTGTTGGATGGCTAGTTCTACATAGACTCAAACTCGTGACAATAGTTGGCCAAACTAAATGTCACAATAAATAAATCAATTCTTTCAATGAGATTTACATTACTCACATGACAACTCTTAAAGAAATATTAAACGATGGTAACATGACATCATGTAGGGGAGCACTAAGATCCATTAACTAATAAAAATGCATAAATCTGCTTCCATTCTTCTCCCTTACATATACTTAGTTAGGCATCAGCATGAACACAATAAAGGAAATCCCCATCTTTGCATTTCTGCAAATTTCTTTGGTAGAATACCCCTAGCTATGGTAACAACAAGTCACGGGAAGATAAACCATTGATAGCAAATCACTCGATGTGATCGCAGTTCAAAACACATTGCTCATAATATTTATGAAAAGTTGGCCTCCTCCATATTCGAGTCTCGATCACCACCAGAGGTAATCTCCAACCAAGCCATGCAAAAATCATGCAACTTTTCTGTCCATCAGATAAATTTTACATCGGCATAATCTGACCTTTTCCTGTCAAACCAAATTTTCCAATTGCCACACACATTTTCTCTTTCTTCAATCCCTGGATATTCATTCATAATGTATTGGAGCGCAAACACAGACATATGTATTGGCACTGCACCATGTCGTTGCTTGCACATATTCAATGCCACTTCCCAACATTCCTTACGAGATCAATAGTGATACGGTCCTCCAATGGGCCACACCAGTCAATGACCTGACATCTGTATTCGGCTCTGCCACATGTATGCAGCTTGGCAAAATTTCTCAGCAGTAAATGAATTTTGTGTTTAAATCTACATCCCCTAGAACTGCACGATTATGCAGGCAGTAGCACTGGATCATTGCTATCCAAAAGCTCCTTCCACGACCTTAGAAAATGACGTAGTAAATCAGAAAATCACCTACAAACAAGATCTCTAATCTTGTCGAGATCTCTCTAGGTGATGTAGCAAAGGTTGTTCCGTAATTTGAATTGTAGGGAAGTTTACGGAATTTTCAAAGGGATGACATAGATTAATCACCGAGCAACTTGTAGTCACTCCCTTCTTCCATCTGCTGGCAAACTCATCGAGATTCAACCTGATGCTCCGATGCTCAGCCTTTGTTGAAGATTTGCCTTCTCCACCACCAACACACAATCCACTCTGCAAGCAATCCACAACCCTTTGCACGCTTGTTCCTCCTCACGCAGCTCCTTAGCACACTTGGATCTGCAGCTTAGATACACCTGCAGCCACCACGCTTCACAATAGAATTAGCAAAAATAAAATACTGCCAAGTCTAGATCATCGCAACTCCGTAGCAAATTTTCATGCACCAAACAACAACCATCGTCGCCAAGATTGCAGCTCATTTGCCACTGTGTTCGCCTGGACGCCTCTTTTCTTGCAGCAGCGTACAACTTCGCTGTCAAGGCCATCAAATTCTCAACGGTCAACTCCCACAGGTCTGCAGCCCATGTTTCTGTTGTGCCAGAGAACACAATCATGATGCCCTTCGATTAAAACAAGTGAGATCTGATCCGATCCGCCTCCATACCCCGACCGTGCAGAAGATCCTCGCTGGATCGTATCACAATTCTCTAATAAGAGCTGTACCAACAGGTTCACGCAACACACGTAGTCACCGTGCCTCCACGCCGCTGCACTCTCCACACAACACACGCAGTGACCGTGCACTCCAATACACCTCTGCCCAAACGAATGGACAACCAAAAAAAACTAAAACACAATATACCTTCTCTTATTTCCCTCAGCCCGTGAGGGGCTGAGGTCCAACCCTGTATGGGCTCTGATACCAAGATAAAATCTCAATATGCACACTATATCATATTAATCAAAAGGATTACATATATATACATGAAGTATAGTCTCAAGATAGGAAAACTATCTTGGATGCACAATAAGGTGGTTGAGAAAATATCTCAACCACACACCAAACTAGGACTATTTAGATTTAGCTACCTCCTATGATATAGGAACAAACTCCCTTAAATAGAGAGTCAACACCGCATACAAGTAGGAATTACATATTCCAACAATGGAAATTTTTAAATCAAAGTGCAAAAACAATTTTAAATCATACTTTACACCCATGACAATCTATAGATAATTAAAAAAGCAATTGATTTATACACTATTTTTATAGCAGTAGAACTTATAGACGAAACAGACTTTTTTCACCAGAATCTCAAAAAAGAATGTGATTTCCTTTTGTTTAAAATGCATTTTTCAAAGCCCTAAAATATCCTGAACACTTTAATTCTACAAATTAAACAACTTAAACTTAAATTTTTTAAAATCTCTACCATATTATAATTTTACATAGAAAAAAATCATTTACATCCATACATTATACACTACCCCATTTTTATATATTTTATATTATATTTAATAAACTTTTCAGGATTCTTTTTAACTTATCCGAAAAGTGTAATGAATGTGAAAGAAAAATCCAAATACAAGTGCACAGCAGCGATTCGAATATGCTTGTCGGATAAAGCAAAGGCACCTCACACAGTCCAGCCTGCAACTAAGTTTATTCGTATTATCAAAATTATATATTTTAAATTTCTCCACTCTCTCGTCACAAATATACATGTGATTCTTTCAGAGCTTATTCCCTGTAGACCTCTCAATAGGCGGTCAGCAAGGACCTGAACCTGACACATTGAAAACAGAGCGTTGTTATGTTTCTTAACTTCATTTAAGTTGTTTAGTTGGAAACTTATTCCATTACCAGAATTTACTGGGATTGAGTTGAAGTTCAGAGAACTGCACTGCTGACATGTTACTGATTCCTACTTTTATTCCCAATCAAATTTGGATTAATAATTTTAAAATTCTAGTTACAGGGCAGCTCAATTGATTAATTTGAGAAATGTGAAAGGAGTTGTCTATCGGGGTTATGAAATAGCCGGGATGGCAGAAAACTGCCAGAATCTGGTCAACTAAAACTCAAAAAATCAGGTGCTTGGAGTGTTTGGAATCATTTTTTATGCTGGAAATGGATTCAGCACTATCAAAAACCCTTAGAGCACTCAAAATACTAAAGTTTAACAACTGTAAACAAGATTCTGAGCAAATCTTTGTCGGATTTTCTGAAAATCATTACCGGATTCTGAGCAAATTGTTGAAACTCTAAAACTCACGTTCAAATCCACTATGAAATTGTTGAAACTCTAAATACTCAGGTTCAAATCCTCTGTTATGACCCTTGATTAATCTGGAAAATGTAAAATTGTTGAAACTAGAAAAACTCAGGTTCAAATCCCCTGTTGTGCCAAGGCTACAGCAAAAGAACATATCATAACCCCAAAAATATATTAGTAATTACATGTCAGAGATACTACTAAAACAAGTTTTACTACTTAAAACAAGTTTGGTAGTTACCTGTGATAGACTACTAAAAACAAATTTCAAAGTTATATTCACTTACAATCATGTGATTCCTTTTGAGCTCACATTCATGTGATTCCTTTTGAGCTGATATTCATGGGAGGCTGATGTGGGCATCTCAGAGGCGGTGAGCATCTGGGTGGAAGGTGTTTAATAAGGACCTAAACCTAGAACAATGAAAACATGTGGTCACTCACAGCTCAGGCTATAATGGATTGAGAGAACAATCTATTGTTTAGGTTTAGGGTTGTGCAAACTTCACAGTGGAGCATGAAAGGGCATTGTGTCCTGTTGCAGATTATGTATGTTGAAATGGGTGTATTCAAGGAAATTTGGCAAAGAAATCAGTTTCTGCTTGTGAAGTTGTTTGGTTGTCTCAGCATAGCATTTGCAGCTCTTGAAGAGACTGAAGCAGTAACAGATTCCGATAGTATTCTACCTGCAGCAATCATCTACTTACCCGATCTCTTTTTGCTTATTCACGATCATGACTGTGGACTGGATGCCTGGAGCACTTAAACGAAGAGATCACAGTCATGATTGCTCATGAACTACAAGGTTGAGGCCGAACTGAGCACACAGTAAGAAATAGATCTTTGTAGCTCTCTTGTGGCAAGAATGGCAATACGAGATTACGTGGTGGACAGTAGAGGAACTGGGTTTGCTGCAGCGCTTTAGTAGCAAGTAGGGCTGCCGCGCTATAGTAGCAAGTAGGGAAATAAAAGATTATGTTGTGGACAGTAGAGGGAGCAGTGGTTTGCTGCAAATGTGGGTATAACCAGAGATCTAGTCAATATTAGAGAACTTGTTAGATCTTGTTTGCATGTGGTAACCTTGAGAGGTTGTCTCCACTGGTATTGTTTTGCCCATGGATAACTTGCATTTGTATCTGAACATATTAATGAGTTAGGTGAATTGGGGATTTGGGAGCTACCTTATTCCCTGGATGAACTACTTCAATGGGTTTCGTATGACTGGCACGAAGTAGGAGATTTCAATGATTGTAGGGCTCAATTCAAAATAATAATGGGCGATATTGTTGCCCAATTGTTCCTCAGCAGGAGTTTAGACGAAATGAACTGTATCCATAGAGGGTAAAGTCCATGAGATCCCCTTCTGCGAACTCAAGCTCGAACATACAATTATATTTTATAAAACATAATGTCATTGTGTTTTTTCAAGTGGTATAAAGTGGGGCATTCATAATTTACATTTCATTATTGTTTGTTGTTTGGATTTCTATTTCATCTTTCTTCAGTTATATCTGATGTCAATTTAAATATAAACTAAATGGAAATTCTATATAATTAAACATAGCAAGGCAATTCATTCATGGTATGTATCTCCAATGTTCATAACGTAAATGACATACTTATACTGCCACAACGACTTCCTTCCTTTGAAATCTGCCACACTGACTACAGAGGTCTGTACGAAGATATCACAGTTCCAGACTTGCTTTCTGTTCTGCGTGCTTCCTTAGTAGAACCAAGGCTCAAATAACTGTCATACAATTTCATTAGTTAATCATTTTTTAAAACATAAGAATGAATTTAGGTTAGGTTGGGGCTCCTTTATATGCTAAAGGAAAAATTATCCATATCTAATTACAAAGATTTATCATAAGGATAGTGCTAGATTTTGTCAAGCTCGGATGTTTCTAAGAAAGTTTTTATTCTTAACTATTAATTTTCATTCTTAAATATTTTTTAAAAAAATTGAATTTGATATTGGATAAAGACTAAATCTTACACAAAACCATTTTTTTTTTTCAATCCTCCTCATAAAATTTGAAGTTGAGATAGGATGAAAACTAATCCTCAAACCATTTATTTTATTTGTTTCCTTTTTTGTAACTAGGATGAGTTTAGTCTGGGGTCTAGACTACATGTTAGAAGGGAGAATGATTTCCCAAATACAAGATGCTGCCATATGATTATACAAGACTTAGTCAACATTGGATGCTTCCTAAAACAGTTTTTATTCATCGCAATTAACTTTGACTCTCAACCCTTTTATATAAAATTTGAACTTTGTCTTTCTAAATAAAACCTCATTTTTAAATAAAATCCCATTTCTATAAGATTTTTGGCCAATTAAATCACCCACCTTTCTTTATGTTATATAATTAAGTATTTAATAAAAATTAAACCTCACACAAAACTAATCATAAATTAAATACCTACATTTACTTAAGTTATAAATTTAGAGATTTTATAAAAACTAAACCACAGTCAAAACTAAAACCCAAACCCGCACAAAACCAATTGACTAATACAAAATGGATGTTATAATAATAAACAGACCGTCAATCAAATAAGAAGTAATTGTTGACAATGTATTCTTAGGTCAATGCAAGCACCAGTCACACCAGAGTTTTCCATTGTTCTTTCAAAGCAGCTGTTTTGGGCCTCAGAACCTTATCATCCATAGAAGGATAAGTCCTTATAATCCATAGATGGAGGTGTGCTCTATTTGATAGGGCTATGGCAATTGCATTTTGAGCAGGTATTGATAAATGGTCTCGTATGTAATCCAATGTTGCCACCATAGTGGCAGCCGCTGGCAATGGTCTGCGAGCATGAATTGGTTGGGGCATATACTTCTTGCATTGACTTGAACTGATTTAGAGAATTCACCAATTTTAGGGTAGTGATACTTTTAAAGATTGTGGGTTATAGTATTAAACGTAGCAGCAGGGCTATGAAGGTTTTCAGGGCATGGATGTAGAGTGCTCTGTAATGCATAGCTGGGTAAAGTTGGGATTTCACAGTCATTTTTTTGGAGTGTTTGAAGGAATGCGTCTAGATGGGATGATGGTGAATTTTAGTGACTCAATGTTATATTGATTTTGTTGGAATTTTATAGTAGTCATGGAAAAATGAAAATAACAAGTGCTTACTGCTTTAGTTATGATAATTCTGTTTGGTTTTAACTGTAAAATTATAAAATGATTTAATGGAATTTATTTGTGAAATTAAATAATTGATTTGTTTTAAATGGATATTTCACTTTGGGGCAGTTTATAGTTAATTATACGGATAGATGTCTTTTCTATTGGAATTGACTAGTTTAATGATTTGTTAATTTCTTGGTTAATTTAATCATTTTATTAATCACATATTTCATTAGGAGGATTGAAAATAAATGATGCTCCTAACATTTTAGTCTTAATATCTACATTAATGGATGAAATTGATAGACAAAACTTTGCATATCTAAATCAAGTGATTAAACCCTTATTTTTTTACCAAATTATAATTAAAAATTTACTCTGCCATTAACTATTAACCACTTATGAATATTAATGCAAATTAAATTTACTTCATTGAAAAATTGGCTTTATAAAAGGTGGATAACCTATTTTGAAACATCTCCACTATTGAAAAGGTCGTTAAACTATAAAATGTCTACTTCAACCACATGTTCAATGTCATTCATAATTGATTTTATAATGTAACATCAACATAAACGTGAAACCTATGCCTATTCACATTCTCAACAGAAAAAAGTTTCCCCTATGAGATTTCCATTGCCTAATTTTGATTACTCAACTTCATTTTTAAGTGTGGAGGTTTGATTTATTATATATGTCAATTATATATTAGGAGTAGAATTCTGAATATCTTTAATATTCATGTTATTATGATTATGGTTTATTGACAATTAGTAATATAGAATTTATTATATTTTATTGCTATGTAAGAAAGAATAAGACACCTCTGCTTTATGTTTTTTAGTATTATTAATATTATCTTTGTAAGTAACATGATAAAATATGTAAGTTACAATTAAAATGATGGTGTGGATGAAGGACCTCCATTGGAGGTGTGTGCACAGCAAATGGTAGATGAATGAATGAATGCTTATGTGAAAAGAATTTCAACAAATTGTCAAATGTTGCAAGTTTCATCTGATAAACAAGGTTTATTGTGCAGGTTTATGGTTTCTTGTCGAAGGTTCAATTTGATATATAGGTTCATCCAAGTTTATGGTTCACTTGTTATTTCCAAAATTGTGTGGTAAGCAGGTTGACTGAGCTTCCCTGGGATAGATTCACCCTAAAGGTCTTTATTTAATTGTTCCAAAGTTTAATTGATTGAATGTGATAAGCAGGTTGAAATTGTTCCAAAGTTTAGTAGATTGAATGTGGTAAGCAGGTTGACTGAGCTTCTATGAAAAATATCAATCTTAAAACTGAATTTTTGATTCAAAGCTAAATCTCAGCTTGTATTTAAATGTCTAAGAGAAAGTCTATTAATGCCAAAAATCAATTTATTTCCTCATTTTTTTCTCCATTGATAGATCAATCCCAACTACTCAAAACTTTGTAGTTTCCAATATTAATGCCAAAAATCAATTTATTTCCTCAAATATTTCTCCATTAATAGATCAATGCTAAGAAAGGTTTGATAAAAGATCTTTATGGATCTGTAGATTGTGAATAATTTTTTTTTTGTGCATTGTGTAGAAATTTATTAATACAGATAATATTACTGGATCCTCCTGATCTAACAAATTAATCTTATGTTAAATACAAAATCCTTCCACTTAATTCTTTGCAGAAATTAAATCGCCAATTGCAAAACTCATGAAGAAAATTAATCGCACATAAACACAGTTGTTTAACGGGAAAACTTAAAGCTAAAAGCCTCAACTATCATATATTATGTATATCAATGGAATCATGTAATAATCTCATACAAAGCTTAGTAAATCAAGCTCTCAGTACAATCAACAATCATTACACACTGTCATGCAGAAATCTGCATCTCTATGCACCAATTTCTTGCCTCCTGACAGCCTGCCTCCACTGCACAATCCCTGTTGAAGAAGACCCTTGAATGAATTCAAATTGGCCTTGCCTTGACTGCGCAATCCTCATTGGCATTTCCAATGTGTGTCAGATGCATTGAATGCATCACTATAGTCACAACAGATAGTCCATCTCACCCTTTCACCTATCTCCCCATTGAGTTTCCACTGGAACTGACATGCATGTAGTTAACTGTTGTATTTGTTTAGTTGCAAGTGAGTCTCTAGTTATGAATTAATTAAATAATTAATTCACTAAACTCTCACTAGTGTATCTTTCAGTTATACTAGATACAACTAGCTCAACTGAGTTTAACTCACTTAACTGAGTTAAACTAAATAACAACTCCCATAACTACTCTTCCAACTCTGTCATAACTTTTCCACTTCAGTTCTAACTGAGTCCTCCATGCATGAGTCACCATCAAACCCTAGGAATTGCGTAATTCCTTCAGCCCACTGATTTTCCAAATCCATTCACTGAAATAAAGTGCTCCAAGAGAATAAGTTGATATTCATTGTCGGATTATTATTAAGGGTTAATAATAATCAAACATGAACCTATATTTAGATTGACGATCTATAAATAGACTTGCCCAATATTCTAAAAATAGAATTTCATCTATTTTTCACATTTGATCAACCATCTACAAATAGCATCCTGCAACTTATAGAATATGCTCACCATGTCTAAAAATAGACATACACCTAAAAATAGCCTGCGGGCCCCACTTAGTGAAGGTGCTTGCATTTCACTAAGCTCATCATCTTGTTGAATCTCAACACTCTCTCTCAACAAGATAGGGATTATCCTTCACCACGATCCTACCTCTATGGTATTCGAATTTGCTCCTACTGAGCGCCTTCCTCAGAATATCTACATCCTGATCTTCCGTAGGAATGTACTGAAGCAACATGATCTTCCGCTGCACACAATCTCTGATATGATAATACCAGATATCAATATGTTTAGATCTATCATGAAACACAGGATTAATCGAGAGTTTAATGCAACTTTGATTATCACAATTTATCACTGTAGGATCTGAATGAGAACTGAACAAACCGACCAGGATCTTCCTCATCTAGATAGCCTCACATGCAGCTTGACTTGCTGCCATGTATTCTGCTTCTGCTGAACTGAGTGCCACGGATCTTTGTTTCCTATTGTACCAAGAAACTGTTGTAGATATGATACTGAAAACCCCTCCTAATGTGTTCTTTCTATCCGTTGGGCTACTTGCCCAATCTGCATCCGTGAAGCCATGCAACTTCACCTCATCTGTATGTCTGTACCATAAGCCATACTCAGATGTGCCCCTGAGATACCTCAAGACATGCTTTCCTTCCTTCCAAAAGAGCTTGGTAGGCTTAACCATCGCTTGACTAAGCTAGTTCACCGCATAGCATATGTACGGTTTTGTATTAAATAAATACATGAGCGAACCCACCAACTATTGATAAACAGTGGCATCCACTACCTCTTCCGATGTAGCATCCTCTTTCCTCCAATTTCCTGGAAGAGGAGTATCCATGGGCTTGCAATCCTCCATGTGAAACTTACCAAGTATCTCCCGAACATACTTGCCTTGAGACACAAATAGTTCACCTTCTCGCTGCCATATATCCAATCCAAGGAAATAATGAAGGAGGCCCAAATCCTTCATCTCAAACTCCTTTGCAAGACCTGCCTTGCATGAATGTATCAAATTCTCATCACCCGTTAGTATTAAATCATCAACATAAAGAACAATGATTAAAAGCTTACCCTCCACCACAATTTGGTACAGGTTTTCATATGCCTCACTCTTGGTGAAGCCAAGTCTGGTGAAATAGTTGTCGATCCGAGTGTACCAAGCACGTGGTGCTTGCTTCAACCCATACAACCCTCTTTTGAGTCTACACACATGCGACTCGCTGCTGAAGATCTCAAATCCTTCAAGCTGTTCAATGTACACTTCTTCCTCAATGATCCCATTAAGGAATGCAGTCTTCACATCCATCTGATGAATGTGCCAACCCATCTGTGCTAAGAGAGCAAGGATGGTCCTTATGGAAGAATATCGTGCGTCAGGTGCAAAGGTTTCTTCATAATCATTCCCCTCGATCTGTGAGAAGCCTCAGGCAACAATCTTGCCTTATACTTCTCGACGCTCCCATCAGCAGCTTGCTTTACCTTGTGGATCCATCTTGAACCTACCATTGATTTACCCACCGACCTTGGAACAATCTCCCAAGCATTATTTCTGACAATGGAGTCATACTCCTCCACCATGGCATCTACCCATGTGGGCTCCTGCGCTGCTTCTTCAAAAGAAGATGGCTCTATCATGATACACTTGCTCATAAGAGCCATGTATCCAATAAATTGGTTAGGTGCCTGTCTCTGTCTGCGCTGTGATGTAGGGACTCCTACATTCTGTACCACATCAAGCTTCAGTCTCTCAGCTTCTGTGGTACGCTTTCTTCCAGTTCTAATGTTTGGTTCTGCATGAGTGGACTTCTCCACTCCATGAATCTCCTCCTATGGCTGATCCACATCTGGAGGCTAATCTTTGGGAATAGGTAGTTCCTCCTCTACATGCAAGTCTAGCTCCCTCTCAAGCATAGCTCGTGCAACACCCACGATCGTTATGTTCTTCATCTCCGTGACCCCATTCTGTTGTGGGTTATGAGGTGCTATGATTTCTCTTCGAATTCCTTCTTTACTACAGAAGACTTTGAATTCGTTTGAGATATATTCACCACCATTATCGCTCCGCAGAACCTTCACTTACTTCCTTGACTCCTTCTCCACCAATGCTTTAAACTCATAGAACTTTGAGAATGTTTCGCTCTTCTTTTGCATGAAGAAGATCCAACATCTACGAGAATAGTCATCAACAAAAATAACATAATACCTATGTTTTGTTGTTGAAGCAACCAAGAAACATCCACACACGTCTGTGTGAATTCTCTCCAGGATCACCGAAGCATGGTTCTCCTTCTCATGAAAGGTGGTCTTCACAAAATTACCCATAGTACATCCCTTTCACTGATATTACTGCACAAGAGTACCCTTGGGAAGTCCAGTAGAAATCTGCAGGAAAATATTCAAGGCGCCATGGTGAAGATGGCCCAATCTCCTGTGCCATAATTCACCATCATCCCGGCTCACCACTTCTTCTGCTTTGCCCATCATTGCAGTGCAGCCTTCTACCTCTAGCTTATAGAGATTCTTAACTCGAATCCCTATCCTCCTGGTTTGACCCGTTATTTTATGTTGCAATAAATCCTTTCCCTTGCTGAAAACAATGTCATAACCTCTATCCTCCAACATAGCAACTGAGACCAAGTTCTTCTTTAGACCTGGAACATGCATAACATATTTCAACAGAAATGGTTTACTTGACTCCCTCTCAAAGGTAATGGTTCCAATGCAGTAGCACTGTGTCTACCATCGTCGCCCATATTTATATGCATTTGGAGATGCTTCTCCTCCAAGTCACTAAACAACTCCTTGTCTCCCATCATGTGGAAGGAAGCACCACTATCAAAATGCCACACCGATCCCATTGCGCTTGAAACCAAGCATGCGATCAAAGAGAAAACAAGTTCAAATTGCGAGGCTAAGGCCTCACCCGCTGCAGCTCCAACGACCTTCTTATTCTTCTTTTTCTGTGGGAAGTTAGTGGCGAGATGCCCTTGTTCATGATAGTGAAAACACTTCACCTTGGACAAATCCAACTTCTTGCCTTTAGCCTTGGATTTTGGATGGGATTTCTTCCCCTTCCCTCTTCTTGATTTAGCAGCCAAAGCACAATTCTCTTCATCTTCATTCTTTGATGAAGAGCCATCCCTGGTATTCCGCTTTATCTCCTCCTGCACAAGATCTGACCAAAGTCGCTCCCAATCCGGTAGTTTTTCCCGTCCATTGACAGAGTCTTTGTAGCCATGCCAACTCTTCGGAAGCCCAAGGAGAGCCAAGCTCACCAAGTCATCATCCGCAACTGTAATTCCCACACTCCCCAACTCATCCCTACATTGGACAAACTTCATGAGATATTTTGGAATATTGTCGCCCTTCTCCATTCTGATTTTTCTGAGCTTATCTTTCAGCGCCAACTTCCTATGGTCGCTGTTGCTTTGGAAAATATCTGTCAAAGCCTTCCACATTGCAAATGGAGTGGCTTTCCCGTGAAGGCTTGACACAATATGGTCTTTCACACCTTCCAACAAAATTCTTCTTGTCTTCGATACCTTCTTTTGCCATGCGTCAAGTAATGCAACCTCGCTAGAAGTAGGCTTAGGAACATCGCTATCGATGAACTCCTTCAGTCCATTATCTTCAAGCATCGCCTCCATCCTGTCCTTCCAGGCTGTGTAATTTGAGCTACCCTCAAGGGCATACTCCAATTGCAACCCATTGAAAGACGTGTCAATGAATACTCAATTGTCGCACCAAGAAATTTCTACAGCAAATTCAAATTGTCCACCAGCACAAAACTCAGCACCTCTTCACTATTGCAATCTCCAATGATTAACACTGCTCTGATACCATGTAGAAATTTATTAATACTGATAGTATTACTGGATCCTCCTCATCTAACAAATTAATCTTATGTTAAATACATAATCGGTCCACTTAATTCTTTGCATAAATTAAATCACCAATTGCAAAACTCATGAAGAAAATCAATCGCACATAAACACAGTTGTTTAACGAGAAAGTTTAAAGCTAAAAACCCCAACTATCATATATTATGTATATCAGTGGAATCATGTAATAATCTCATACAAAGCTTAGTACATCAAGCTCTCAGTACAATCAACAATCATTACAGACTGTCATGCAGAAATTTGCATCTCTATGCACCAATTTCTTGCCTCCTGACAGCCTGCCTCCACTACGCAATCCTTGCTGAAGAAGACCGCTGAATGAATTTGAATTGGCCTTGCCTTGACTGCGCAATCCTCATTGGCATCTCCAATGTGTGTCAGATGCATTGAATGCATCACTATAGTCACAACAGATAGTCCATCTCACCCTTTCACCTATCTCTCCACTGGGTTTCCACTGGAACTGTCATGCAAGTAGTTAACTGTTGTATTTGTTCAGTTGCAAGTGAGTCTCTAGTTATGAATTAATTCACTAAACTCTCACTAGTGTATCTTTCAGTTAAACTAGATACAACTAGCTCAACTGAGTTTAACTCACTTAACTGAGTTAAACTAAATAACAACTCCCATAACTACTCTTCCAACTCTGTCATAACTTTGCCACTTCAGCTCTAACTAAGTCCTCCATGCATGAGCCACCATCAAACCTTGGGAATTGCGTAATTCCTTCAGCCCATTGATTTGCCAAATCCATTCATTGAAATAAAGTGCTCCAAGAGAATAAGTTGATATTTTTTGTCGGATTATTATTAAGGGCTAATAATAATCGACATGCACCTATATTTAGATTGACGATCTATAAATAGACTTCACCCAATATTCTAAAATAGAATTTCATATATGTTTCACATTTGATCAACCATCTACAAATAGCATCCTGCAACTTATAGAATATGCTCACCATGTCTAAAAATAGACATACACCTAAAAAATAGCCTGCGGGCCCCACTTAGTGAAAGTGCTTACTTTTCACTAAGCTCATTATCTTGTTGAATCTAAACACATTGTTGTTGCAGTTTTTTTCATGGAAAAAAAAAGCCATCACATACCTCAAACCTGAAATGGATTTTCTTTTAAAACACAAGAAAATTTGCAATAAAATGTTTTTTTTAAACACAAAGAAAATTTGTAATCTAGCCACTTACATTTTGTTGAATTTATGTTGTAATTAAATGAAGAGTGATTTACAATGCTATATATTTGTTATCTTTTACTATTAGATATTTATATTTATAAATAAAAAAATATTAAACTTTGGAAATTAAATGAAATAATGATTTTGATTTTAAAATTAAATTATTATAATAAATTATAACGTTTATAATTCTAATTTTTAACTCTTCTTTAGTTAATTGTGAAACATTATAGTATTATGATATCATAAATTATTATTCCCTATTTGTGTCATCAACATATATGTGTTATTTTATATTTATATTTATAAATAAATAAGTTTTAAATAAATAAATAAATTTATACATAAACAATTGTTAAACATTATTAAAATAAAAAAAAATAGTAATTTTGTTTTTAAAATTAAACTATTATAGTAAATTATAATATTTATAAATCTATTTTTTACCTCCAATTTAGCTATTGTTAAACATTATAGTATTATGATATCATAAATTCCCCCGCGCCCACCCCCCCTATTTATATCCATATAATAAATATGAATCCTCTTTAAAGATATTTCGAATGCGGGATGACCGAGTGCTTATTGAATTTAAAGATATTTTAGTCGCGGTCTGACTGGCTTCTTAATTTGGCTTCTTAATTATCTTGTCACTTTAGAAGGGCAACATGATTAGTAGGCATATTGTCACTTTAGAATGACAACATGATTAGTAGGCAGATTGGATTAATAGTGATTTAGATTTTAAATGTTTGATATTTCTTTTTGTTTAAATTCAAATAAAACTGGTTAGAATAATACGTTTGAATTGTTTTTGAAATAATTATATAAGTAATCAAAAAATTATTATTTAAATCATTTATATTTTAATTTAGTTGTTTTATATATATTTTTAATTATATATTTTGCTAAATTTTATTTCAAATTTAATTACAAATTTTAAAATAACATATTAAAATTATTGAAAATATATAACTTTAATTGTCATTTATAATATTCAATATTTTGTTGCAGGATAAATATAAATATATTGATGTTCATATAAGCCAATCATAGTAATAGTAGTAGAAAACTATTTATGATAGTGTTATTTTTTATTTCATTACATCCATTTCATCTAAAGAAATTCTAAATTTTATTTTACAATAATATTTAATATTATTTACCAATGATATTATTTACAATACTATTATTTAATATTGATATTAATGTTGTTTAGAATATTATGTAATATAAATATTAATACTGGAAATAACATTAATATTAATATTAAATTGTGTAAATTAAAAAAATATTAATAATATAAACTGTGTGGATTTAATATATGCATGTAAATTAAAAAGAATATATATATATATATATATATATATATATATATATATATATATATATATAAAGGAATTGTGTAAATGTAAAGGAACAATTTTTTTAAATTCATTTCTTATTAATATTAATATTTATGATGATGATGATTAACGTGTTGGAATATGTAATTTTTACTTGTTTCAATTGTGATTTTCTATGTAAGGAGTTTGGCAAAAGACAATGATGCCCAAGATGTGAACAATGAAAAAATGAGGTGAAGGAGCAACAACATAGATTATGGTGGACAACTAAGTTGAAAGTTTTTTCTGTGAGTTTGTGGGATAGACTCAATAGCATATTGTATAATGAGTCACACATTTTAATTGTAAGCAAGTCTAGGATGTTTTTGCAGTGGTCCTTGTAGAGTATGTACTTGGTAACTCCAAGAGTTGGAGTGTGTAATGTAAGCCCGATGACGCATGTGTATCCTTGTGAAGTTCGTGGTAATCTGAAAACCACTTTGTAATTGCAGGTTTGTGGTAAGACGAAAACCACTTTGTAGTGATGGTTTGTGGTAAGCCGGAAACCACAGGTGAGAGTGAAGTGGACATGGATTCCTGTTGACATGGTTGAGGGTAAACCGAGAAAACTCTGGGCCTAGTTGAGTCAAGTCTATGAGTTGAGCCTTAGTGGTTACATAGCCTTAATGGCTACAGAGTCTTCGTGGCTACAATGCCCCATTGGCAACATAGGAGCCTCAGTGTTCAACATTTCAGAGTATAGGTGGTCTACAGATACATGTTACCCATAGGAGAACTTGGTTTCTCACAGGTCTCAACAAGCTGAGCACAAAGTGATAAGTGCTTATTTGGGTAATCTGATAATACCCACGATAATAATATTGGAGGGGGATTTGCAAGTATAGGTATGTGTATGTAGTAATAATGGTTGACAGAACCATGTATGCGAAGGACATCCTACGAGACTAGCAGTTGCAACGGTTGGCACCCATGCATTCCAGTGGATGGTTGCTCCTTTATATGGACATCAACATTTTTTTTTTTTACTATTTTTGACCATAACTAGATTTTGCAAATTGATATCGAAACAAGTAGTCATTATGGGGGTGTGTTAGAATATGTAATTCCTACTTGTCTTAGTTGTGACTTTCTATGTAAGGAGTCTGTTCCTACTCCGTAGGAGTTAGCTAAATCTATATGTTCCTAGTTTGGTGTGTGGTTGAGATATTTTCTCAACCAACTTATTTTGTTTCCAAGTTAGTTTCCCTATCTTGAGACAACACTTCATGTATATATGTAATCCTTTTTTATTTTGATTAATAGAATATAGCGTGCATGCTCAGATTTTATCTTAACGTCCATTAAGACGTGGACCTCTGGAAAAGAAAAAGAAAAAGAATCTACTTGTGATTATTCATAATGTGAAAAAGAATCTAAGTGTGATTCTTCATAAGGTTGTTTCTATGATCCAGGAGAAGGGAAAGAAGTGATCCAAGATCGCTATATATGTGATGAATTAATAAGTCAAGGATATTAGAAGTGTGGTAGATGTTAGGGAATTGAGAGCGGATGTGACTAAGGGTTGGGTAGTCTAAAAGTCCAAGTGATTTTAATCTTCCACCTTCTTAGTATCACAAATCTAACAATTTCTATCGTTCCAAGGAGTCTCGAGTATAGACCATCACCCGATCTCACTCCGAAGCTCATGAGAATTAGTTCTTATCCTGGCGATGTTCATTTTTTTCTTAGTGTTGGTCAACACAAAGAGATACTTCTGGTCATCAATGGTGTGATTGATCACCTCCTTATAGTATCTTAGCTTTCTTTTATCCTCCAAAACCTTATCCTTCCACAACTTGTCCTTAAACTTGGAGGTAATAGTATCTTTGACACTATCTTTGCTTCCCATACAATCTTCTCCTTAATTCCCCAATGGTTGAGCCAAGACTGTGCATCCTTATGCCAGCTGCGCTTGAGGTGAAGGTGAGGGTTCTTACTAAATTTAGAAGCAATTTTTGGAAGCCTTTTGGATTCCATGCTGTAAATATTCTTCTTATACATTAGATATCTAAACATAGTCGTACTTTCAATGGGGGATAGACCAATTTCAATCAAGAGGATAAGAGGAGTATTTCCCTTGATCTTTAGGTTGTAGATTATGAATTGATTTTGAATCATCTCAATCTTCCTCCATGACTCTCTAGATATACTTCAACCCCAAACTTCACATTTGTATAAGGAAACTGGGGTTACCAGAGTCTCAAAGAGGAACCTATTTTTACTCCAAATGCAAAGATCGACCGACTTACAATTGTTTTCAAGCTCATTATAAGCTTTCCCGCCTCCAATATTCTTTTTCTCGACGTTATAATTCTAGTTGAGTTGATGAGGAAAGTCAATACCCAAATATTTATAAGAATAAACCTGCTCTCTAAACACTGATTATTATAAACTAAACTACCATGGGTGATCTTTTTAGATTTAATAATCATGACTTTAGTCTTGTCTGTATTAACTGTCATACCCATCTTGGAGCAATACACATGAAAAGTCTTAAGCAATATATTAATTTGTCTACCTATATATACATTAATATAAATATTACACAAATATATAAATATAAACTTAAATATTAATAAATTTTTTACTGAAACTTCCATCAATATTTATATTGTACAATAATATTAATACAAAATTAATAATAATAATATTAATATTAATTAATATTATTTATATTAATATATATGAATATTATTATTTATATGTTTACATACATCTACATTAATATAAATATTACGCAAAAATATAAATAAATATTTTTTTAATTGAAACTTTATCAACATATTATACAATGATATTAATAACAATACAATAATATTAAAGTATTATTAATAGTAATTAATATAAATACTAGTAGTATTAATATTATTTATATTAATGAATATTAATATTAATATATATATATATATATTTGTTGGCTTTTTAGTATTAGATAAATTTGGATATTTGTGCATTAAATAAATTGCAATCAATATTGTCAACATAGGTCTTTTAAATTTCTTTCCTATTGATATTAATATTTTTTTTATATGTTTACATCCCCATATTTGTCACTCTATCAGTGTTTGGGCCATTGGATGAAATGTTAGACGATTGAAATGTTTTAGACCATGAGATCCAATGTCTCCTTCAACCTAAGTAACTAACTAACTCACTGAACATTACTAATGTCTTCCACCTTGCTATGAAATACGATACATCCTATTATTTGAATCATTTCATGGTCTCGCCCTCCAATGGTCAGAAAGACACAGATCGGCCTCCCATTGAAGATCTCTTCGATGTGCTGCTTTGCATGGCTGAGACCGACACCAACGAATGCCCAAGTACAAAAGATCACATGGATACCCAAAGTAGGACTGTAATGACAAACAGGGTGACACAGAGGGATTTAGAATTAATAGAATCGGCTCTCCATCGTCTACTTAGTAATGATAAGTCACATGATCCTTATGGACAAGAAGCCGAATCGAAAGACAATAACGACGAGAAAGACAGAGATCTGCTCTTAAGATTGTTGGAATAGGTGAACCTTCGCTCTCTTGCAATTGAGTTTCATGGTTTTCCCCTGTTTTTTAAGAACATATACATATAAATTAGGCGGCTGGTAGAAGAATTATTTGTTATTACTCCAATACGACATCTGGCAATCAAATATTTCCTATACTCTTTTCTCCACATCTTCTCTATACGTTCCTCTGGGAGCAATGGGAAGCAACGAATGCCCAGGTACTGAAGATCACATGGATACCCAAAGCAGGACTGTAATGACAAATAGGGTGGCACAAAGGGATTTAGAATTAATAGAATCGACTCTCCATCATCTACTCAGTAATGATAAGTCACATGATCCTCATGGACAAGGCGCCGAATCGAAAGACAATAGCGACGAGAAAGACTGAGATATGCTCTTAATATTTCTAAACCGGGTGAGCCTTTGCTCTCTTCCAATTAAGTTTCATGGTTTTCCCCTGTTTTTTAATAAGATATACATATAAATTAGGCGGTTGGCAAAAGAATGATTTGTTATCATAATTTTTTGTTTCGAGAATTCTGTTAACCAAAGTCGATTATGTATGCATGTGTCTTGCTATCCAGAATGGATTTTGTATGCATTCATTTTTCTACCCATAATCATGATTCTGTATGCATGCATTTTTCTACCCATAATGGTTTCTGTATGTATGTATGGATAGATTGACACAATTCTATGGTTGTGGGTAACGATATCACTGGCTTAGGGTAATACTGACTCCTAGGAAAATATTGCATCTCTGAAACCCCCATAAACTCTAGGTATGATATTTGTTCGGAGGATTGGTTTTTATTATTGTTGTTTTAAATAGAAAATCTTTACTTTTAGGTTTGGAGTGGGGTTAGTCTCCTGGAGCATATCCCTTTTGACAGAATGTGCTAAGAATTGAGATTTGTTTATCAATAGTGATAAACCCAAGAGTAAGCTGATCTCAGGGAAAACGAACTCCCTTTTATGGTCACAGATATGATAAGAAGCTGGGAGAAATTTCAGTTAGGCATCATTAGAATCTCACCATTGACTACCATTATGTGGAGCGATGGCTTTAGAGGTTTTGCCCAATTTTGAATTCATCCATATTCTCAAAGTGTTTCAAATTAATGAGAACTCTGAGTTCACGTATCTCCAGATTCCGAATATAAGCAAATGAAGGGAATTTTGTGACAAAATTAGAGTGCTATGAAAACTCCCACCTATCTACTCTGACATAGAACTCCATGGCAGTGATGAAATCGGTGGGCAAGTCAAAAATGAAGAGGTGATGGAAGAAATCAGGAAAGTGAAGAAGAAAAACAAGCTTACTCATTTGATCCTGGTACTCATTCTTGCATCAAATATGGTATGGCGTATCTCAGAATTGGCAGTAGCTCTGCTGATAAGGAGGCAAATTAGCAATCCTTTCAGATTAATAGGAGGCTTCATAACTAGAAACTTTGCAAGCTTCTGAGGCTCTATAACCCAAAATCCTACAAGCCATAATTATAGGAATTCCCTACTGCCTCGTGTTGAAACATTTTCCATTCCCCACTTTGAAGCACTGCAATTGCCTCACATTGAAGTGCCATCATTTTTCCAAACAGAGGACATGGCCCTTCACTTTTCAAATGGGAAACTGGTTAATGAATCTTCTGGACAAGCTCAAGAAAGCATATCTTTATCCAACCTTCGTCTCCAAAACCCCTCAAGTATGTAGTACAATCCTTCCTTTTCCCTTATTAGCGTTGCTTTTAGGAATGATTTATGGTTTTCCCTGCAATTTATTTATTTGGTCTATTAGAAAAGAACGATACTATGCTTATTTTTTCCATTTGCTATAAATGTCCATAGATCATAATCATGCAAGTTTGAGGTTTTGTTGGTGTGAATTTATTAAGATGGTGTATGGTTGCTAATTCTACATTTCCTTTAAGCCCTTTAAAATGTGAAAATATTAAGATGGTTTATGGTTGTCGTTTTAGTATTTCCTTTAAGCCCTTTAATTTTGAAAAGTTAATGAATAATAATGGATTGCAGGGCTTGTTAAAAAATGCTTCTATTGGAACAAAACATTATTTAATTAAGAGAGAAGAGGAAAAAGGATAGTTATGCATAGACTTCTTTGAGTGCTTAATCCTCAAGGAACTAAAACATGTTGGAGAGTAGAATTTGAGCAAGGGACTTAACAAGGTCGAGTGTAGTTATTCTTTTACTTAATTCTTATTTTTAGCCTCAATTTTCAATTGACCAACAAAGAACCAATGTTGTCGACTATTAGGTGAGAAAGGCAATGGAAAATCACTCTTGCACATTTTATAAACGAAAAACCCATCAATGTTTCTCTTGAGGCATTAGGTAGATGAATGTATCAAGATGTAAGCAGCTCTGTTGAAGTGGGGCATATGAGATATACTCAGATTAATTAGGGTGCATAATGAAATCTTTGAACTCTGTCTTATTTTTCACATACAGATCGGTTGCGTAAGTACTCAGATTGGTTATATGATCAATTGCATCAAGTTGCAACCAACTCTCTTGAAGTGGGGAATATGAGATCCAGACACATTGGTTAGGGTACATAATGATCTCCTTCAATTATGCCTTATTCTGCAAACAACATTATGTAGATCAATTGTATCAAGTTGTAACCAAGTCTATTGAAGTGCGGAGTATGAGATACACTTAGATTGGTTAGGGTGCATAATGAACTTCTTGAATTCTGTCTTATTCTGTACATCAATAATTATGTAGATTGTAATCAAGTTCTAACCAACTCTCTTGGAGTGGTGAATATGAGATCTAGTCAGATTTGTTAGGGTGCATAATGATTTCCTTGAATTCTGTCTTATTATGTAGATCAATCATTATGTAGATCAATTGTATCAAGTTGTAACCAAGTCTCTTGAAGTGGGGATTATGAGATCCACTCAGATTGGTTAGGGTGCATAATGAACTCCTCGAATTCTGTCTTATTCTACACATCAAATGATTATTCCCATTGAATTGACCTATCGATGGGATACCTAATAGACCACTCTGTCTGATTCTCCTGATCCATTGTTGTTGACTCCACTAACTGCCTCCAAAAGCTACACATGTGCAATGAATTGCTTAACCTATTGTTCTAGTAGCAAAAACATGCATACCTGCTTTGACTAATGGTCATTGAGTCAATTTTTGGGGGTCATCCCATTAAGAAATGGGAGAGGAGGGAATAAGATATTCCATACTTGGTAGAATAGGGACAACGAGAAAAGAGGGAAAAAGGAGGTTCCATACTTGGTGAAAATTATAGAATGGGGACAAAGGAGGTTAGCACTGAGAAAAAATTAATCTGTCCTATTTGTTGAAGGGAGGAAGGAGGTATGGAGAGAACCATAGGTGTGGCTTTATGTAGAGCATTGTAGCATGGCGGCTCAATCATTTTGGGTGCCAGTGAACAAGAGGTCATGGTGACAGGCAAGGTGAGTGTTGGTGCTAGGGGGCATTGCAATGTTTGTATTTTTTCAATCCAGTGAATGAGTAGTGGGAGACCATGTAGATAACCAAAGGATTGTAGGGAGTTGGAACATGTGTTCTCATAGAGGAGGAGGTGACTCGCATTGTAATCAATGTAATCATTGATTCTTTTCAATTTTTGGCACAAATAACACTCGTGACCTCCTAACTTGGCCATGAATTTTATCTAGAAATTTTAGCAGTCGTTGAAATTGAAAATCAAACCTTCAAATCCCACAAATATTTTTTTTTGGTGGTTAATAAATCTAAGTGAAAACCAAAGTTGTTGATTTAAGTGAAAGCTAGAGCTGTAGCTTTTTGCTGGTTAACAATTCAAAAATTTTCAAAATGATTACTCATACATATGAAAGACTTACACAAATAAAAGAATATTTTGCCACTGTTTTTGAGCTATTTCCATGTTTCACCCTTTTCATTGATGTTTACTCTTTTATATATATTCCTTGAGAATATTTTTATGATAGAGGAATATACATGTTTCGGTTCTATTTAGATTTAACAAGTTTGATTCCTTTTGGACTATTTAGATTTAACAAGTTTCGAAATCAAAGTTGGACTATTTAGATTTAACAAGTTTCGAAATCAAAGCTAGCTCATTATGTTTGTTTCTCCATTTATTTTTAGATTTTAAAAGTTTATTAGATAATCATTCCTTCCAGTCACCAAGATAAACTATTTACCCAAGATAAAAGTTTCGAAATCATTACAATAAAGAGCTCATTATGTCACCAAGATAAACTATTGACCTAAGATAAAAGTTTCCAAATCATTACTATAAAGAGCTCATTATGTTTAGGTTCTCCAGTAATTATGTAGATTTAATGAGTGTCAAAGTCATTAAATAAACTTTATTATTTTTATCTGTGAAAAATATTTTTATTTGTGAAAATTAAACTTAATGAGTTTCTAAATCATTAAATAAAGTTTATTATTTTTATTTCTGAAAATTAAACTTTGGCGGGGAGGATAATAATCACTCGTATCTATACCTCAAGATAAAAAAATCAATAATCAGAGATAAACCTAACTTTTATTTATATATATAATAACATGGCGATATATTTCATTGAATTCAATAATCAAAGATAAACCTAACTTTTGTTTATATATATAATAATATGTGGATATATTTTCGTTAAAAAATTCAATAATCAGACATAAACCTAAATTTTGTTTATATATATAATAACAATAACATGTGGATATATTTTCATTTGAGTTTTGAATGAACAATGATTGTGTTATTTAAAATTTTATACAAATATGTGATATTTTTCCTTTGAATTTTGTCTTTTGTCTTGGGCAGGCAATATGTCAAATTATATGCATGGAAATGTTCATGAATGCTTCACTGATATGATGGAAAAAAAATGGTCACATCACCTAGATGCCTCATTTCATTGAACCACCTTATGTTTATATTGATCATGGTAATTGCATGGTAATTTTGGGACCAATAATATTCAGAGTGGGAGGTGGGTCAAAGAGGGAAACACTTACATGTAGCCTTAAAGAGACCTACACCCTAATTACCTATGTATTTTATTTAAATACACAAGAACCAAAAAGGAAAAGAAGGGAGAAAGGAGGTTGCAGTCGGTAGTACACAACAGAGGCTAGAGAAGTATACTATCATAGTGGGACACAAACAGAGCGGGTAGTAACCGAACAAAATGCTTTGTTGCCATCATGATGGCACAAAGCTGTAATCTCATGTGGAGACCTCTGTATAGGTTTCATTTCTCTATTAAAATGAGCTTGGATTTTTTTTAATACAACCAAAAAGGGTTTCTTTCTCCAGTTTTAACATTGTCGAGCATTTGATTTGGATCTTTATAGTCTTCGGTGATTGTTTTTTTTCACTTAATATTTCAAATATGTAAAATAGTTTGTTGTAGATTTTAAGTTATGCTCAGACTGCGTTAACATTAGCGATTTTAATTGCGAAAAACAAAAGTTGGTAGTCCTAAACCCATCCATAACACTCATATATTCCCCATATTTGGTGATCTATAATCCCAGGGAGAAAATACAGATCAATGTTTTCAAAGAAAAAAACTGTCTCTTTCAACAGAGGCAAGAAAAATATGCTCTATTTTATTTGTATGACTTTGTTAGGCACATGGCTAAAATTTCAAACATTGCCAACCCTCAGAATGGATGAAAGGAGTGGCCAGATTTAAATCCTCTGGTTGTATGGTTCATTGAGGAATGATGGAATAAGTATCATTGTTCCTGTTTTGGGGAATCTTTCATTTTGATAGCAACTTCGTCTCAGGTTATTCAACATTGAGAACTTTGGAAGTAGGTTGCTATTTATTTGAATTTATCTTTTTGGCTCTCTTAGATGCTACATCTAGTAGTCGTTGTCTAATGGTAGCCTCATGGGAACCTCATCTCAAGAAGCTAGGAAAGAGGACGAGGATTAAGGGGAAGTAACCCCTATTCTCTTTGTTGCAGAGTTTTTGAGATTTTAAGTTGTATTTTATTTGTGCTTTAGGCATTGTCTTCACATGTATTATATGATGCATTTTGCTTCTGTTGTTAAATATGGTTAGAGCTAACAATATATATTTTAGACTAAAATGAAATTTAGATTTCCAACTGTTAATAAGATCACATGTCCAGAATTTTGTGGTGTTCTCTATATGATCAGATTCGATAGTTGTTTATGCTCTTTTTCGACAATGCTCATTTTTTCAATGTTTCTTTTTCAATAATGATTCAGATTGGACACTTAGTCCATTTGACATAATTGTGTCACTTTTCTAGTTATCACAATTTTCATAGATTAGTTATTTGACACGCAGTTCTGTACTTAGCAACACATTTCTACTAATTATACATAGAATTTTTTGGTGTCATTAACATGGTTATAGTGCTTCTAAATCTTGGTTTACCGAGTGATTCAGTTGTCAATAGTTGTTTCAAAGAATTGTTTTATGTATCTTGCATTTGGAGAGAAAATTATTGCATATTGAATAAGATTTTTTCTATAATTTTGTTTTAATTACAAATACAAATTGGGACAAGACACAATCTTTTTTCCTACCTGTACTAAAATTAACCAAAATCACTACAGATATCTTGCTTAGCAAATATTGGATCTCTTTAAGAATCTTACGGTGTTTCCTTTGCAACATATGGTGATGGTGCAATTGCTAGTTATATGAATATGCCTACATATATATACATTAATATAAATATAAACTTAAATGCTAATAATAAATAATTATATTTGTAAATATTATAAAAAAAATATAATTTCTTTTATGATTTATTTTCATAAACAAAATTTACATTACAATTAATATCTATATTATATTATGGTTTAAGTTTATATTCATAAGTTTAGATTTCAATTGACCTCAACTAAATAAATTTATCAATAAAATTTATTCATGTCAATTAATCTCAACTGAACAAAATATATTGATCGCAATTGAATAAGTTTATATTTCATTTTATAGATTTCAATGAGTTTATTGAATAAAACCAATAATTTACATTAATTTTATAGATTTCAATTCATCTCAACATTAATTTTATAGATCTCAATTGATCTCAGTAGTTTGCATTAATTTTATAGATCTCAATGGATCTCAACATTAATTTTATAGATTTCAATTGATCTCAACATTAATTTTATAGATTTCAATTGATCTCAACATTAATAGTTTAGATTTCAAATGATCTCAACATTAATAATTTAGATTTGATTTTATAGATTTTAATAAGTTTATTGAATAAAATCAATAATATAAATCTCAATATTAATAGTTTACATTAATTTTATAGATATCAATAAGTTTATTGAATAAAATCAATGGTTTATATTTCAAATGATGTCAACAACAATAATTTACATTAATTTTATAGATCTAAATAAGCTAATTGAATAAAATCAATAGTATATATTTCAATCAATAGAATAAATTTTATGCACTAAATTTATTTTTTGGTTTAAGTTTATATTCATAATTTTAGATTTCAATTGTTCTCAACATTCATAATTTACTTAAATTAATTTTATAAATCTCAATGTTCAAGAATTATTCAATTAGTATTATAAGATTAGATTTCAATAGATATACTTTGAATTTAATAATAGATTTGAATAGATATCAATATATTAATAGATTTCAATAGATATACTTCCAAGTCATATAATTTTATGCATTTGATAGATTTTATGGTTCAAGTTTACATTATTTTCATTGGTTTAAGTTTATGCACTGGATTGATCTCAATAGTTTACATTAATTTTATAGATTTCAACTGGTCTCAACATTAATTTTATAGATTTCAATTGATCTGAACATTAATAATTTAAATTTCATTTAATAGATTTCAATTGATCTGAACATTAATAATTTAAATTTCATTTAATAGATTTCAATAAGTTAATTGAATAAAACATGATGTCTCGGTTTTCCAACAGATATTGATAATTCAACTAATCAATAGATGCCTAGGTTTTGGTATCCAACGATGAGGATTGCAATGATCTAATTGAGTCTAGAATTTTTTTTTGCAATTATTTTGATGACATTCCACTTGTAGATATGGATATGGAGTCTTAGGGTATTAGTTATGTTAGGAGTTTTTATAAATATTTTCATTTTATTTACTTTCTATGGTTGTGGAAATGATTTTAAATTTATATACTTCACAGATTTTGGCTCTATATGCTAATACTTTAAAATTAAGATTGTGTGGATATATATATATGGCTCCTGTTGGAATTTCATGAATATGTGTATATATCATATTTTGTATATTTAATCCCATTGCAATTTGCTAGAAAATATTCCATATTGTATGCTCTCAAGTTTTCCTAATTAGATGTAAAAGTGTTTGGATGATCTACATTTTTATTTGTATGTATAATTAGAATTACTATGAATTATGTTATACTTGTTATTTCTATTACTTTTTTCTAAATGGTTCTCAAAAATCTTATATTTTTGTGCACATTTTAATATTTACATTTGTATCTTGATAATATATAGTTCCAAATATTAAGATATACTTCCAAGTCATATAATTCTTATAGTATTGTGTTCCAATTATATGGGTTTCCCTATATGTTGTTAATATGAAAGAAAGAAATTTAGCCATTTTGATTTTATTTTGTAGATAAGTCGTGGCACATCAAAGTATTTTTGAATTATGTTTATAAGGTTTCCAAAAAGGCTTATAAATTTTTATAAGTTTATATCGTTTCCAAAATACCATATAGGTTTTTAATGTTTTTATATTGTTAAAAAAAAAAAAACCTGTGTGTGCCTTTTTCATGCTTCTATGTTTGTTTCTATAATAAATATGTTATTGTTTCATGTTTATGGTTTTATTATAAATATTTTATTATTTGTTATACACATGTCATCTGAAGGCACAAGTAAGCATACAATTAAACGACATTTATCACCAACATCACCTGACAGGTCTAACAAAATTTGTTTACGGTATCAACAAAATAAGGATGCAATAAATGAGCGTAGGAGAGCTACATATCATAGAAAAACTAGTGAAACCACTCTTCAAAATGTTTTCCCAATTTATCATAAGTATCTTAGTATGGATGATATAATGGAAATAACATTTCCTATCGATAGATTATTCTCAGAATGTATTCCTCATCAACATAATTTTCATGTCCGATTCTCTCTTGACAGCATTCATAATATTGGGGAAACATCTTGCAATCGGGAAGAGCATCATATCAATAATGTGGATGAAAATGTTCACCCTAACCCTTTTGCATCTGCAAATGCAAGTTTCAAGCAAGGCTAAAGGTTACAAAACATCCATGGAGGAGGCAGTGATGCCATTTTATGTGACGATTTGGATGATATTTTACCTGGCCATTTGTTTGATAATTTGGAGTCAGTCGCTCGAAACATTGGATCTTCCAATCCCCCTTCTCAAAGTAATGTTGTCCCACCAATCAGTCATCCCGGATAGCATTTCAAGTGGAACAATGGAGATATCCCAATGATATTTTGATTTTGGCTGTAAAACTGTTTGTTTTATTATATTCCTTTATTTACAATTTTTTTTCCTTTACTTATAAGGTATTTTCTTCTCTTGGAACATGATACAACTCGTTTTAATAGAGGTGTAGAAATTAACTCCCCAATCGTTCCATCTACTAATCCCAAAAGTGAAGATGAAGCATCTCAAAACCTTTCTATGCATTTACCTGGATGATCAAATTGGAAAACTAATATAGATGTTGAATGCATTTTATTTGTTTTTCAATTTTTCAATTTTTAGTTGGTTGGACATTGAATATTATTATGTATTTTATTTTCTTCTAACATGAGATAATTGTTGGCTATAAATAATAACCGGGTGGAGACTTAGGTTGAGGCGCAGAGGCTAACAAGGATCCATTGTAGTCTTGGATAACACCGACATTTTCACATTACCCAAGGATGGGTAAGGAGTCTCACTCGAGGCATGCCACAATCCTAGCTAGATGACGGAATTGGGATTTATTATTGTAAAAGCAACCATCTATCCACACATCCTTAGAGAATACATTCTCATCGTAATCAAACAAGCATTCATCTGCAAGTAGATGGGAAATATCATTAAGAAAAGAGTACTGAAAGATACATATTAAAAAGTTTTAACAGTTGAATACACAAGTAACCATGGCATAAAAACTCAATATATTCATGCACAACACGTAGTCTAGAGAATGTCTTCTTCCATTAACTTCATCAAATCACATTACATTAGGCACCATGGGACTTCATACAAAATATCACAGAGATGGAACAATACACAATAACATGATAATCCTTATTTACAGAGTAGTTCTCCTCACTCTGCAACTTCCTTTCGGTCCTCTCTCCTCTAACCTCTGTCTCATTTCTTTTCCTTTCTTCCCTTATTCTATCCTACCCAACTGAACTGTTAGTATTTCCTCTTTCCCTGCACCTTTGCCACCCCTGCTCGGTTGTCTTCTCCTTTTTCCAGCTTCTTTGCCTTGTCTTCTTACCCTTGGCCTTCCATGACTTTGAGTTCTCTTTTATTTCATTTTCTTTCCTCTCTGAAACTTCCTAACGAATGTCTACAAACTGCCATCATTCTATCTATTTCAAAACTTCTTCAGCCTTTTAAAAAACGAAGGCCCCAATAGGCCCCGACCACAATCCATTGACTCGTCCCTGAGTCAATCCTTTATCGATGATGTTGGTTCCATTGGTGCTTCTCTTGTAGGTGCCACTGCTGCTGGCGCTTCTCTTGTTGCTGTTGTTGTTGGTTCTGGTTCCTCCATTTCTTGCTCCTAGTTGTTTTCCTCAAACAAATGCCCCAATTCTGGTACTATTTTGATGGAACCTTCCTTGAATTGGTTAAACTATGTTATCACGACCTATCAGGTTTTGCGATGAAATGGGCATTATTTTATGCTTCTGCATGTTTAGATCAAGTGTTGAGGATAGACTTCCACTTAGCGTCTGATTTGTAGCTGAGTTGGTGCAGATCCTCCACCTGTGTTTTCACCAGTGGCTTGAGATTGCGAAGCAACTGTTTCGTCTTAGTTGATTCATATTTGATTGTCTATATCTGTGATTCTAGGACGTCGACTTGCTCATACATTTTTTGTCGCACCTTCCTGTCATTTGTCCCCTTTTCATTTGCCATTAATTTCTGAACCTATTTCCGGAGTTGGTAGACGGGCCGATTCTTGATCATGGTAGGCATCCTAACCTGTCATGGAATTTCTCTAGTAGTGCATATGCCTTCTCCATAGTTTTTTGCAAGGTGCCTTTGAGTGTGATCGCTTCAACCATCTTCTTTTCTATTTCTACCACGTATGTCGATGTTGGATCTGGTAATGCCTAATGTGTTGTTTCTAGGGTCTTCCTGAGCTCGTGATTTGCAGAGACTAAGTAGTTGCATGTCATTTGATGTGGTCACAAAATTCCATGATTATGCATGTGGTAAAGTCTTCTGAAGCATTCTCTACTACATCTGGAACTATTGGCCATAGCTCATGGAATTTTCTTGTAATATTCTTTAGCTCGTTTTGCAGATTTTTCTTATCCTACTGGAGTAGGTCGTGCTCTTCCATGAGTGCTATTATCTGGTGTTTTTTCTACTCATCCTCCATTGAAATATGATTTTGCAATGCCTCTACTCGGCATGCAACTACTTGAATAAAATTTAACAATTGGGTTGTTGTCCTCCCTGAAGACTTTATTGATTCATCTCTCGAAAATAATGATTGCAGTTCTTTGCCACTAGCAATAGAATTCTCTGAGCGTTTTTCTGGTGATATGAGTTGCTGAGGATATACGGTGAAAAATTGGTTCTGATAAACAGGTTCAGGAATGGGGGAATGGAACTGAAATTCTAGAGTAGTAGAGATAAGTGATGTGAGGTGGCGGTGAGTGTAGTATTAATGACCGGGTTTTCAACCGTTATGGGTTTTGTGTTCAACAAAAGTGACAACATTGGCCCTGGTTTGATTCCGGTGCTGGGAACAGTAGTGACAACTTGGACCTCTGAGTCGAATTCCATGTCTGTTTCAGTCTCTACCAGCATAGCAGTTGGGATGATGTTACAAATGGTTATGGAAGTGGACGTTGTTTGTGGCAATGGATTTTGTGAAGTGGGTTACGATAGAGAGGTTAAATCAAGGTTTTTTTCAAAGAGCGGTGAAATGACTGAAGTGGATGGCGTGTTTCATTCAATAATTGGGGAAGTGGATTGTAGCTAATGGTATTCTTGTGTGAGGTCCACTAGCTCGGTGACAACTTGGGAAACCTTGGGTTTTTTCTTCTTCGTTGTTGGAATAGGGGGTTTGGATGGTTTGTGTTTTTTTAGTGCTAGGATGGCGGGTTAGGATTGTGCATGGGGTCCAACCGCTGGAAGTGCAGCGACTAGGGGGGTACTTCCAGTGGGATTCTGTTGTGTTAAAGCTTGAAATTGAGAAAACTATGGAAATTGACTTGTTGCAACCCTTATACTTACCATTTTCTAGTTGAATGATTTCATTTGTGTCTCTAGTTGTTTGATGAAGGCCTGTAATTGCATCTCCGCAATCCTTTTTCTTGAATCTTCTTGTGTCTCACCTGGTAAGCACTGGGGCGCATTTCTTGAAATGAATATATATTATTATCATCGTGAACTTCTCCGACAAATCCTTTCCATGAAATAACATCTGTGTGGAATGCCTCCACTGTGAGTATAAACTTTTGCGCTCTTTTGTGGAAGGTATCAGGATGCACGCACCATGGCCCTTATCCATGTATGAGCATGGATGACCCCAAACCAAATTTCTTCTATGTACTCATCAAGTAGTACTCTTGGGATCCTATCTATGGCATTGATAACCTCCAAAATTTTTACATACCATCCTATGAAACATGCTTCATTTATTTCCTTACTGCTTGGATCTCCAGATGTTCTCCATGTTGAGTATCTCAACGCAAGCGGTTGTTCTTCATTAACTTCTGATAGTTTCCTTCTTTATAGAGGAAACCACTTCCACATGGCCAATTCCGTAATAAAATATCCATATATAAAATATCTGGCCCTTATGACATTATCTTCACAGGCCTCAAACAACTCATGGAGCAGATAATTGCACTAGTTTAGTTGCGCTTCTTGCACAAATGATTCACAACATAAATTGTATCTTATGTGCATTCATTTCTTGTATAGTGGTGCACGATCTTAGCTACAATGATGTGGTAGGAGAACTTGATATTTTATTTGTTTATTAACTTGATCTCACCTCCCATGCCCCCTCTCTTGGTATTTTACCGCTCATAGTAGTTGTCTTCGCCCACATTCTTCGCTCTTTTGGAGGATGTTTGGAAGGCAGAGTTCACTGTATTTCCTGCTGCTGAGAGTCTTGTTAATCTGTGTATGTTGATGGCATGAATTTTAATATCCTTATCCATCCATAGTAAACCCCCATGTACTCGACTAAGAAGAACCTTAGTGAATTTCATTGCCACCAAGGTGGTATCGAACATGGATAGAATTTTGAGATTGAGTAGTGTGGAAATTTTAATTCCTATGAAATTTTTGAGGACTTGAACTGACTGGATCCCATATTCCTTCATAAATTGATCTGTATATACCTCTTGTTTCAATGCTGGAAACTGAAACAAATCACTGAGATCATTATCAGTCAATATTGCTTTGTCATATTTCCTTGTTATTGTTTCCAATTTCTCAATCCTCCCATCAAAATATGGTTCAAAAACAGATACAATGATTTTTTTCATCTTGCAATGTCTCTGGTAGAAGATGGATACAATAGGTTTAGAATTTGACTCGGGACAATTGGACTCAACCACAAACTCTAAACCTGCTACTTTCACCACCCTAGTTTCTAACTCCGAAGAATTCAACATAGCCACGTAGATTAAGTAGAAATATTTGACACGACGTATCCTGATGAGACCCCGTAGCTAATTATTGAGGAAACTTTCCCCACTCGGCTTCAACCACGTGACTTGCTAATGTTGGGTGAGTTGGACCTGACTTGGCTAACGTGATTCTGTAAAAATCGAGTGGAGGTGATGGGAAATTATTATGCAATGATGTGCATAGTTTATGAGCGATAAAATTTCTATTATGGGAAATATTTATTTAAATTAAAATTTACAGTGGAATTATGCAATTATTATTATGATTATGATTGACGACACGTGCGACACCCCGACCACAAATGGTTGCGGTGAGGTGATTATGCTTCCGCAATTGAACTAAGTATGGCAGATAACTTATGAATTACATAATTACTATGCAATTTGAACAAATGTTTTATGAAATGGAAAATTGGCCAATTACTGACATACTAACATAACTGACTCGACCTCTAACTACTTACTTCTCCTTGTGGATATTTATTTGAATTGAAAAATTACTGTTTACTCCTCGAATGGTTTTAGGCATGGGTCGTTCACCCATCTCGTTATTAAAATACCATCAAGTTGTGCGAGATTTACAACTCTCGATTCTCATATTTTTGCAACAATAAAAGGGCCTAACCAGTGCATCCACAACTTTCCCGGTAATTTTAAAAACTTACTGTCATACAGTAGAACACGACCTCTGACTGTGAATGTCTTTTGCTTTATGTGTTTGCTGTGTCAAGCCTCCTGCCTTTGCTTTTCCATTGTTTGATGAAAATCTGTTAGAGACCTAGCCTCGTCTAGTTCCCATAGTTCCTATAACCCTTTTCAAATTGATTGATCATTTTTCATATGTGTCTCTTGTGCAATACAAAAACTAGGGACAAGGAATTATGCTTGTATGATGGCTTCCCCGCCATAGACCAATTGGAAATGCATATTTTTATGTAATCTTTTAACAGTTGTTCGATAGGCCCATACTGCAGTTGGAACTCTTTCATCCCATTCATCCTTGTTAGATGAACACACCTTTATAAAAACATTCTCCAATATCTTATTGAATGTTTGAACTGTTCCATTTGCTTGCAGGTGATATAAACTACTCTTATGATGGTGGATCATAAATTTTTGCAGCAATGACGTGATTGTTTAATTGATGAAGTGGCTTCCTTGGTCACTAGTTAAACTTCGAGGACATCAAAATCTTGTAATGATATTTTTAAATATAAATCTGGTTGTGGTGTCATGTGTACAATCCTTTACTAGCGCTGTGTCAACCCATCTTGTCAAGTATTCTATTGCGGTGATAATGTACCGTGCTTGGGAATGGTGCGCAGGTGGGTTAATGGGTCCTATAAAATTAATTTCCCACTTTTAAAGTGCTTGTATCGCTCGTACTAGATGTAGTGGAAATTCATCACGATGTGATGGTTTCCCAACCCTTTGGCACATGTCACACTTCTTGACATATTCTTTAGCATCTCTATAGATAGTGGGACACCACAAACCTAACTGTAGAATTTTTCTTGCCGTGCATTTACCTCGAACATGTCCTCCCACAACACCTGATTGGCATTCCCATAGTATCTCCTCCCTTTCTTGATCCAATACACATATCCATAGTATGTGATATATTCCAACCTTATATAGTATACCTACAATTATTTGCCCTAAAGACCATATGCCTCCTTTGCGTTGTGCTTCAATATTCTGGGCACTTCCTCGTAGCTAAGAAAGTTGTTATGTCCTCCAAATATTTTGGCATTGCCTCTACTCTGAATAGGTCTACATCTGGTAGTTTATTATCGACAAAACCTCCACTTTCCCCTCACTCAAGTCGTGATAAGTGGTCAGGTTGTACATTTAGTCAGTATGGCTTGACAATTACTTCAAATGTGAACTCTTGAAAAAATAACATAAATCTACAAATTATTCCCTCCAGCATAGGATTGTTTACCAAGTATTTCAATGCAGAATGGTCTGTAAATAATTTGAGAGGTCCTCCTAAAAAATAATGGCAAAACCTTTGAATAGAATATACCATTGCAAGTGCCTCTTGTTCTGTTGTCATGTAATTATTTTTTTGTTGTAGACAATTTCCTACTGGAAAAATATATTGGGCAATTAAGGTTTCCTTCACTTGGCTGAGCCAACATTGCTCCCAATGTGATCCATGGTGCATCAATCTATACATGAAATTGTTTGTTCCAATCAAGAAAAATTAAGATTGGTGCACTGGCCAACTTCTCCTTTAATATGTTTAATGTCACATTACATCCCTTGGTCCATATGAACTGTTCTTTTTTCTTGATCAATTTTACATTGGAGTACTGATCAGAGTGTAGTTGCAGATAAGCCTCTGATAATAACCAATATGCCCCAACGTGGATATGAGTTTCTTGAAATTTGTTGGCGGGTCCATATTTACAATTTCCGCAACCTTGGCAGGGTCCACACAGACTCCCTCCTTACATACAATATGGCCCAGTAATGTTTCGAAAGGAACAACAAAGATACACTTCCTCAGACTCAGTGAGATTTGTAGTTGCCTACACCGGTCGAACATTACTCGTAGTAGGTTGGAGTGCTTATTTAGTAGACTTTACATGGTCCATTCATCCATATATACCTCAAGAAATTTGTGGATATTATCCCCGAATGTCGCTATTATGATCTGTGAGAATACTACTGGTGCATTATTGAGTCCAAAAGGCATAACATGGTATGTGTATGAACCCCACTCTATAGTGAAGGTAGTGTTCTTCTTATCTTCCTCTGCAATTCTGACTTGATGATAGCCCGAGAATCCATTCATGAATGATTAAGCTTCATTTCTGGTCACATTATCTAATACTTCATCACTAAAACGTGTGGGAAAGGGGTCATGTACACAAGAATTGTTCAAACTACGATAATAAATGCAAAACTTCATCTCTATTGCATTCTTCTTATTATGCATCACTATTGGGCTAACCCAATCAGCTTCATCAACTGAGAATATCATTCCTACATCTAGCATCTTGTCTATTTTTTACTTCACTTTGTTTTTCACTCTCGGGTTTAGTCTATAGGGCTGGTGCTTCACTGGTTTTGCATCTAGTTTGAGCTGACCCACATTTCTCCTAGATTCCCTTTTATTCCTTTTAATTCCACAACAGATGATGGAAATAGGCCTTCATATTCTCTTAACAGATCAAATTTCTCTTTGGTGGTTTGGTCGTCCTAATAATCTCCAAGGGATCCTAGCTTTGGCTTTTCATTATTTTCTATATTTATTTTCTTCACCTTCAGTGGGAGCAAGTGGGGTCCTTACTTATGGTTCCATATTTAACCCCTCGCTACCCTTCCATTTCATTGAAGGATAAATGCCTCAAGTCCAAATCATTTTCATCGGGCTCTTGATCTACTTTCCTGCAAGCTACTACTTCCTTATAATTTGTATAATATATATCTTTCAACATAGCCTGGTCTATGGTTCCTTCTATCAACTGTCATGTTGTAAGTAAAATTATTTTTATGGCTTGCACTGCATCTGTAATTATTTGGTCAGTATCTGTAAAAGAGAAACCACTAACAAAATGACTTGTTAAATAGTCCCAATTTGAATTTTGTCTCTTCCCTTCCTCTGTAACATGCCATGCTTGGGGAAAGGTTCCCAGTGTATGCACAAAGTTATGCCCCCACTATTCTCTTGGGAAACATTAACTCTTCCAATGGTCTTCACAACCCTTCACATGATACGGGGGATCTGAATTACCTATGTACTTCATATCAGGTTTTGGACCTCCAGATTGTTGGAATATGACTCTAAATGTTGTTGAAACTTCATCCCATTTCTTGAGATTTATTCAATGGGTTCCCCACCACCAGGACGATCTTACTTGTAAGGCAACATTCATTAATGGTACCCTATGCTCCTCGGGAACAATGTGGTCAACCTTATTAATAAAACTATTGACTGAGTCCATATCAGTAAAAGTAGGATATCCTCTTACCTCTGCACCGATCCAATTAACTCCTCTGATTTTTGCCCATCGTTGGGTATTGATATCATATCCCCCTTGTTTCCAATCATCCCACACAAATTCTGATCCAACGTCTGAACTCAGAACATTGCACCAGCTGACCGGCCCTTCTACTGTTGGGTTGATATATCTTCCATCTTCCTTGTTGTTAGTTGGTATAACTGGTCTAATAGTCTAGGATCTTCCCTATCATTAGTTGGTTCGGTGAATCTTGGCCCTTGATAAGGATCTAGGGTTTGGATTACTCTGACCCCTTCTACTTCAAAAATCATCAACTCTTTTTTCAAGTCTATCACTGCATATTTCTCGAATGCCCAATCTATTCCAAGAAGTGTTAGATAGGGATCCTTATCTCCCATTGTATATATTACTTCAAAGTCTTCACAAGTCTTGACCCTTGCAATGTCAACCTCTACATCCTTTAGCCTCCCAACTGGTAGGATGAAGTATTGATTTTCCATACAAAATTGAATTGGAGATAATATTAGCTTGGGTCTACCCAAGGCTTCCCATGTCTTTCTTGGTAGGATATTGACATCTGAGCCCAGGTCTAGCATGGTATCCTTTATTTGGAAACCCGCAATCTGGGCATCAATCCTAAACTCCTTCCTTGTTCATATTTTATTCCTTTGAATTCTTCTGGAATGTCTCTCTGGTAAATTGGAAGAGATTTTGATCTGGATTTATACAAGAATGCAATAGAATAAATACCATAAATACAAAGATACAACAGAAATAACACTTCATTTCATTAATATCAAAGAACTGAAATTTGCTTACAGACAGAATGGAAATAAACTAGCTAGGGCACTGGTAGCTATCTCTGAGAAGAGATGTGGTGGCTACAGGCCTCTGAACTGAGTTACAATGAGGCTCGAGGGCCTATTTATTATTTAGAAACAATGGAAAACCCTAAACATCCAAAACCCTAACCCTAGGAGATGAAGTGCCAAAACTATGGGTCCCGTTTGGGTAAATTGGTGTTTCAACTTCCCAGGAACGTAACTTTGGCATCCAATCTCCTTTTAACGTGCTCAATAGCTCGTTAGAAAGATACATTCGGGGAATTTGATTGAGCTATGGAGAGCCTGGTTATAACTGTGTTGTACATAAGGGAGGCTCTTGTCCCATGTGCGTGGATGCTTGGAATTGTACATGCGCAGAATGTGTACAATCATTCTGTTGAAGACCTCTGTCTGGCCATCTGTTTGGGGATGGAAAGCTGTGGACTTGGTGAGATTGGTGTTCAACATTGACCAGAGGCTGGACCAAAATGTGCTGAGGAACTTGCTATCCTGATCTGATATGATAGACTGTGGGATCCCAAAGTGCACCCACACTCATTCAAATAAGAGTTTAGCAGTGGCTTCTGCTGTGATATTCTTCTTGCAGGCCGCCATAATGGCCATATTCGAGAATCTATCGACGACCACAAAAACACAGTCATTTCCATGTTTAGTAGAATGTAGGCCTAGCATGTAATCCATGGAGATGGATTCCCAAGGTCGACTAGGGGTAGGTAGCGGAGTATATAGGCCTTGCTTCTTGATGGTCGGTTTGGCAATGGCACAAGCAGTGCAGGATCTGATGTGCTTCCCGACATCCTTTCGAAGGTTCGGCCAATAGAAATACTTCTGTAGTATTGCTACTGTTTTCTCGACCCCGAAATGCCCAGCGACTCGACTGTAGTGTGCTTCCCATATCATCTTGGCACGCTCGCTTGAAGGAACACAAAGGTGTCCCGGGTGACATAAAAGTGCATCTTGGAGGTGAAAATTTGGAACTTGTGTGCCCCCCAAGAGTGCCTTGTAAGTGTGGCCGAATTCTGGGTCACTCTCATAGAGAAGCGGCCAATCAGAAGTCTCGTGCCCACAAGAGTTGAGAATGGTGGTGAGCGCCACGATCGATGGTCGGCTGAGGCAGTCTGCAACATTATTGGTGCTACCCTTCTTGTACTTGATGTTCAAATGAAACTGTTGCAGATATGTGGACCACTTCTGATGGCGATCATTCTGCAACTTCCCTTGTGTCTGTATGAACTGCAAGGGCCTGTGGTCTGTGTGGATGATTGTTTCCTTCCCAAAAATGTAATGCTTCCATTGTCGACAAGCTTGCACAATGGAGTACATTTCTTTGTCATATGTGGGGTACTTGCGAATTGTGTCAGACAATGTCTCACTGTGAAATGCCACTGGATGTCCCTGTTGAGTAAGAACTGCCCCAATAGCATAGTCAGAGGCATCTTTCTCGATCTCAAATGGCTGTTGCAAGTCTGGTAAAGTGAGCACTGGGGCAGAACAGAGGCGATTTTTCAGTTCTGTGAACGCCTTCTGTTGAGGTTCCGACCAAAAAAAATTTTCTCTCGCTCCTCCCTTGGTGACTTGACTCAAGGGCCAAGTGATATGAGAGAATCCCAGCACGAACCTCCGATAGAAATTAGCAAGACCCAGAAAGCTGCGAAGCTCTGTTATAGTGGTTGGGGCTGGCCAATCCCGAATGACTTGGATCTTGGCTGGATCCACATGCACCCCCCTTTCATCAATAATGTATCCCAGATTTTGAACCTGGGTCATGCCAAAAGTGCACTTCTCCAAATTGGCACACAACTTGTGTTGCCGCAGTGCTTGGAGGACTTTTCAGATGTGGTGGAGGTGCTCTTCCCAAGTCTGGATGAATATCAGAATGTCATCCAAGTACACCACTACAAATGAGTTGGTGAATGGCCGCAAGATGTCGTCCATCAACCTAATGAAGGTTGTGGGAGCATTCGTCAACTCAAAAGGCATGACCAGCCATTCGAAAAGGCCTTCCTTGGCCTTGAAGGCAGTATTCCACACATCGGAGGGTTCAATTGGTACCTAGTGATACCCAGAATTCAAGTCGATCTTGCTGAAATATTTCACCCCTTTGAGTTGGTCTAGAAGGTCATCAATCCGTGGGATCGGGTACCTATTCCAGACAGTGATCTTGTTCAGCGCCCAATAGTCAATACAGAGTCTCCACGTCCCATCCTTCTTCTGTACCAACACAATCGGGCTCCCACAGGGCGATCAACTTGGTCGGATGTGACCTTTCTGCAGTAGCTCCTGAATCTGCTTCTTGATTTCATCGTTCTCCAGAATAGAGCACCGATAGATCGGTCCATTGAGTAGCGGTGCACCTGGGGTTATATCAATCGGGTGCTTGACCTGATAGTGCAGAGGAACTCCTATGGGTGAGGTGAAGATATACCTGTACTCCTCCACAACCTTGTCCATTTGTTGTTGTCGTGCAGAGGAGCCCTGTCTGGAGGTCGTGGCCATAGTCTTCTTCTTGCCCTAGGGGTGGATCATCAGGAAAATGAATTTCCTGGTTTGGGAAATGAGCTTACTACATTGTTTTGCAGTAACCAAAGAGATAGCGGTAGGAGGTGGTACCTCTGGTATCCTGCACAACTTATTTCCCAAAGTAACAATAATAGCATGAGGCCGAGACTCATACACAACATGACGCTTCCATAAGTATGGTTGTCCTAATAGTACATCATAAACATCAATAGGAGCAACGTCACATAATACCTCATCTGCGAAGGGCTTGATGCTATAGGAAAGGCAACACTGTTGGCTGACGGGGAGATCTCGTCCTTGGTGAAGCCACCCGATGGTGTATGGATGTGGGTGAGTTTTGGTCGGCAAGCCCAACCGCTTCACGACATCTACTAAAATGAGGTTCTTTTGGCTCCCATTGTCGACAATGAACTGTACCGAGGAGCCCTTTACCCACATCTGGGAGTGGAAGAGACGTTCCTCCTCCTCTGGATCTTCGTAGTGGCAACAATGGCATTGGGCTCTGCATCAATAATCTATTTCCATTTTTCATTCCCCTTGTTAGGTTCTGATTCAGAGTTGGAGCATGCATCTAACTCAGAAGCCCTCATCTCGGCCACTAGCGACTGCTTGGCTCGACACTCACTTGTGTTGTGAGTGGAGCTCTTATGGAACTCACACCACTTTCCCGTGTCCTTCTTTGGCTTTGCAGTGTTGTTCTTTGCTTGTGGCTTCGATAGGTTGTCTTGAGTCGCCATGCCTTGGCTCTATCCTTTGTTCTACGGTTTGGGAGCACCTTTCCCTTGCTTTTGATTCACAAATCCAAAGTCTTGCTTCTTCTGTTTGAATTTCTGCTCAATCTTGGCAGCATACCGGTATGCCGTACCAAGCGAGGATATGTTGAGGAACTCCATTTCCTCCTAAATTTATCTGTGCAGACAACTGCGATACTTTAGCACTATATTTTTCTCGGAATCTTTGATACCCAACTTTGTGCGCAGGGTATGGAACAGATTCGTCATCTCATGCACATCTTGATCCCTTTGTTGTCGCACCGTGGTCCATTGTATGTACTTGTCCTCATAGCTCCCCATAGGATAGTATTGTTCCTTGATTGCATCTCGGAAAGAATTCCAAGTTGGTACGACTGAGAACAGAGAGAGTTCTGTCTGGTCCTTTTTCTCACAGTAGGTTTCCCACCAATCCTTGACATGGGGGGTAGCTTTGAGGAGTGCAAAAATAATCTTCTCTCGGTCGGAAAAATCATGAACCGAGAAATATCCTTCTAATAGATTCAACCATCTATCTACGGCATCTGCATCTATTTGACCCTCAAATATGGGAATGTCAAAATTTACTTGTACCTTAAAAGGAGTCACACCTCCAGAGTGGCTGCTGGATGCAGATGCGCCGCCAGTGGGCAGCCGTTGAAGTATCTGGGCAAAGTTATCCATCATTGCGTTCCTTTGTTTTTCGAGGGCCTCCTCCAGAAATATTTTGATAGGATCTCCTACTCCCTCATATTTATTTTCGTCCCCCATGGGCGTCCGTCGGGGTTTGTGAGGATGATCTTGCAAAGGTTCCACCGGATCGAGCCCTAACTCCTTATACCCTGACCTCGTTGGAGACATGCAAAGAAGGATCGAGAAAAAGTAGACCGCTCTGATACCACTGATCTGGATTTATACAGGAACGCAATAGAATAAACATATAACCATAAATACAAATATACAAAAGAAATAACACTTCATTTCATTAATATCAAAGAACTGAAATTTGCTTATAGACAGAATGGAAATAAACTAGCTAGGGCGCTGGCAGCTATCTCTGAGAAGGGATGTGGTGGCTACAGGCCTTTGAACTGAGTTACAATGAGGCTTGAGGGCCTATTTATTATTTAGAAACAATGGAAAACCCTAAACATCCAAAACCCTAACCCTAGGAGATGAAGCACCAAAACTATGGGTCCCGTTTGGGTAAATTGGTGTTTCAACTTCTTGGGGACGTAACTTTGGCATCCGATCTCTGTTTGACACGCTCAATAGCTCGTTAGAAATATCTATCCGAGGAATACAACTTTTGAGTGAGCAACATCAATCTATGACCCATGTTGCTCCTTGTTTTCCCAAAAAACGTCGTTTAGGGCCTCAAAACGGCTCCGGAAGTTCAGGACCCGAAAAACTGCTAAAAATAGTAAGTTGTGCCAAAACTGAAAAAACTGAAAGAGAGAATGGTGGGGCCCCAAATGGAATAGGCGGGTGACCACCAATATCCACCTGGACCAGATTGTGCTATTCTAATCTGTTCCCTCCTTGATGGCTGACTTCAAACTCTCTCGCAATTTCCCAAGCATCTGCGCATCATTCACAATATTTAAAAACAATTTGAACCATTCCTCTATAGGGTGTGATGGATGTGGGCCCTCTTCTTTACCAACCGTTGGTTATACTGCTTGTGATACTTTATTCGGGTTCATCTTAATGAACGTCTCCACTGATTCTTTATAGTATTTCTTCTACTGCTCTGGATTGTATGAGCTCTTCGGCAAGGTTGGTCTTATAATTTTGGGTTGTGCTGCTGCTCCCACATCATCTCCAATCTTCTTTCCTCCCTGAGTCATTGTAGCTACACTTGAGAGGGGGGTGGTTTCTAGTATCCTTGATAAAATTTTCTCCCCTCTCTCTACTGCACTCTTCCCATCTTAATAATATCAAAATTCCACATGTTTCAAAGTTGAGTTATAACTTAACCAGTAAAAAAGGTTTCCAATGTGGCCTCTCAAGGGTAAATATTTTAATTATATTCACCGACATGCATGTGATTGCTTCTTAGCTCATATTCATGGGACGTTGGTGTGCCCACACCTCTCACAGGTGGTGATCATCTGGGTGGGAAAGTGTTTGATAAGGACCTAAACCTAGAACAATGAAAACATGTGGCCACTCACAGCTCAGGCTATAATGGATTGACAGAGCAATCTATTGTTTAGGGTTAGGGTTGTGCAAACTTCACAATGGAGCATGAAAGAGCATTGTGTCATGTTGTAGAATTTGTTTGTTGAAATGGGTGTCTTCAAGGAAATTTGGTAGAGAAATCAGTTTGTGCTTGTGAACATGTTTGGATGTCTCAATATTGCATTTGAAGTGCTTGAAGAAACTGAAGCAGTAATAGATTTTGATAGTATTCTACCTGAAACTATCATCTACTTACCTAATCTCTTATTGCTTATTCACAATCATGACTATGGATTGGATGCCTGGAACACTAAAACGAAGAGATCATAGTCATAATTGCTCATGAACTACAAGATTGAAGCCCAACTAGGAAGATAGTAGGAAATAGATCTCTGTAGCTCTCTTGTAGCAAGAATGGCAATACAAGATTACCTTGTGGAAAGTAGAGGAATTGGGTTTGATGCAACACTTTAGTAGGGAAATAAAAGATTATGTTGTGGACAATAGAGGGAGCAATTGTTTTTCTACCAATGTGGGTATAGCCATAGATCTGGTCAATATTAGAGAACTTGTTAGATCTTTTTTTCCATGTGGTGACCTTGAGAGGTTTCCTCCACTGGTATTGTTTTACCCATGGATAACTTGCATTTGTATGTGAACATATTAATGGTTTAGGTGAATTGGGGATTTGGGAGCTACTTTATTCCCTAGATGAACTACTTCAACGGGTTTAGTATGATTGACACGAATTAAGAGATTTCAATGATTGTATAGCTCAATTCAAAATAATAATGTGTCATATTGTTGAACAGGCTGGAGTTTAGACTAAATGAGATGTATCCATAGAGGGTAAAAGTCCATGAGATTCTCTTCTGTGAGCTCAATCTCGAACATACAACTACATTTTATATAATTCTCATTGTGTTTATTCAAGGAGTATAATGTTGGGCATTCGTAACTTCCATTTCATTGTTTTTCGTTGTTTTGATTTTCATTTCCCCTTTTCTCAGTTACATCTGACAATCACTTTAAATATATGCAACAATTTACTTTCTCAATTCAAATAATTGAGATTGCTTATACAACCAAATCTACCATTGTATAAAATGGAATGAAAATTTGATACTATTTGACATATATCTCCAGTGTTCATAACGTAGATAGTATGCATACTCATACTCCCACAACGATTTTCTTTGAAATCAGTAACAGTGGCCAGAGCGTCATTAGAAGAGATCACAATTTCAAACCTGCTTTCTGCTCCCTCGGTAGTGCCGATTGCATAACTGTTATTCAATATCTTTGGTATTATTTTTTCCTTGTTTAAAGATATTTTTTTTTATCAAAAAATTAGGATGAGTTTGGGCAGGTTATATGTTGAAGGAAGAAAAGGACGAGTTAGTGGAATTTGGATGCTCTCCGATACAATTTTTATCTTTACATTTGAGTTTTTATTCTTAATATTTTTCTCTAAAATTTGAATATGAAATTGAGATTTGATGGAGGCTAAATCTAGATAAATTTTTTTATATCTTCTTTTAAGAATTACGATAAGTTTAGATGGGATTAATTTATATATTGGAAAAATGAAAATAGCCATCGAAGGATGAAGCCTTGCTATTAACTAGTGCTTAGTGCTTTTGTGATGTAATTGTGCCCGGCTTCACTGTAAATTTGTAAAATGATATAATGGAAGTTATTTGTGAAATGAAATAATTTGTTTGTTTTAAATGTATATTTCACTGAGTTTACACTTTTATAAGATAATATCATTATGATATATAATTTAACATTTCATAATAATTTAATATATATTTAAATATTAAAAAATATAATTCATAATTAATATAATATGATTAAGTATATATATTAAGTTAGTTTGGTAAGATTATATTTTTTTCATGTCTAATATATCATGTAGAGCTGAGAATTGAACTATTGATAAGGCTGAGAATTGAACTAATGACTTAACATCAAGGAGTGTCTTAACAGAATACGCGATCACCATCTATCCAAAACCCCGTGGATTAAGTATATTTTGTTAAATAATAATTATTTATTTATAATTATTGTAAAAGAGAAGAGTTTATTTCTAAAGTTAAAAATTATTTAAATATTTTAAATAATCAATTATATATTAGATATATTATCTCATATTTATTAATTATCTTAGATCCATTTGAATTTATCAAGAGTGGAGAGGGATATCAAGAGTGGAGAGGGATCAAATCTCTTTATTCAAGACTAGAGAGGAATCAAATCTCCTTATTCAAGGGTTGAGAGGAATAAAATCTATTTTCACTCTAAAAGAGGTTTGCATGGTTTGATCTTTTTTTTATTATCAATTATAATTAATTATAAATATAATTACTAATTTTTAGTTTTATATTATTTTTAATTTTAGTTTTACGTAATATTTTGGTATTATAACAAATTCTATTTACAAATTGATAATCGTTAAGAATCATTATTTTATTTTATTTAAAAAATTGTCCTTAATTTTATTAATAAAACAAAGTCACAATATAATATTAAGAAATGTTCATATCTAACACCTACACATCTCCTTTATGTTACTCTCAACTTATTAATAGCATGTAACACTAAAATTATTAATATCATGTAACACTAACAAACATGTAAATATTTATAGTTAAAATATAATTAATGTAAAGTTAATAGCTCAAAGTAATTGTTATAATTTTTTTGTTAGAGATTAATAATGCTCTTTAACCTACCATTTTCAATATATATATATATATATATAGTAACATATACGTATGACACATAATAATGTTTTTTCTTACATGATTTTGAAGATATATAAAATTAATATAAATAAGATGTAACTGAAAAATGATGAATTATTATATTTTATAAAACGTTCTTGTTTTCTCACTTTTATTAGAGATGAAAAATAACATTTTGTTTATGTACCATGTGCATTTTTCTAATGTTGTCCAAAAACAACTTCAACGAGAGACAATGATATGTTCACCCACGCTCAAAATTAAATATCCAAAATACATCCTATAAAATTTTGTATATTAGTATATTTGATAGTATCATCATATAAATAAGACAATTTTTTTTAGAAATAACAAAACATTCATATAATTTTAAGAGTTGAAATCAAAATTGTTGGTCATGTTGAGGGCTTTTTATGAAAGGCATGTGATAATAGGACTGGGCAGTTTTGCATATCTGCTAAAAAGCATACCAAGTGCCTTGATATTTTAAAGTGTCTTATTTAGAAAGGTCGTTTGTTGTGGAGTTCCACTCCATGTAGATGTGATCAAATAAGTGTTTTAACTATATTATCTCCTCAACAATGGGCAACAAAAGTAAACTATGGCATCTCTACACCTCCTAGAACTAATTAACAACAAACATGGAATCCCCAAATAATTTCACCTAGCAGCATCCCTTTACACATGCAAAAAAAGTAAATATTTTAAAGCCATGCACTCAACAAATTTGTTTGTCCCCCTACCAAGGCCCATCCATAATTTAAATGTGTTTTTGATGGAGAAAAAGAACAATCCCCCCACCACATGGGCCATCTTCAAGGGTTTCACCTTTAAAATGTGCCCAAGATAGTGCAACATCTATGACTTCTTGAATAACCCCCCCACCACATGAACCATCTTCAAGGGTTGCACCATTAAAATATGCCCAAGATAATGCAACATCTATGACTTCTTCAATGATCCTTCTTAGGGCCCAGACCAACCTAGAAGAGTGAAGGTGCAAGAATATTTCCAACACTTGAGAAGCCACCCTATCTATGAATCAGGGTAGGTCCTTAAATATAGAAATGTTATTGGCAGTCTAGGAGCCCCAACAAATAGGTGGAGGAAAATTCATTAATTGTTTGTTATGCACCTACTCCCACTAGGAATTCCATGCATACTTCAAAGATTCCCACTACCACACTTGGTCAAAACCAATCAGCGGCCCAAGCAACCAAAATTCCCATAGTGAGACAATATGAAATAAAAAATGGGCTAGTGATTCATTTTTATTTTACAAATATCATGCCAGCCTAAACCTTCTATCTTCCTCTTACACAGGTTGTCCCAAGTTGGGATTTTTTACTCCATGAGACACCATATAAAAACCCTTTCCTTTTCTAGACACATAAGCTTTCAAATATTCTTTTGCCACCCTAGTTGTTTCCTAGGACATCTAGTTGATATCAAGTGAAGATAATCATCTTTCGGGGTATAGTTCCCAAAGGGAGAGTGTTCCCAATGCAGTTTTTCCTCCTGATCTCATAATAAGACATGAGAAGCATGCATTGCATCAATATAACATTTAAAGTAACCCAAAAACTCTATTTAAATATTTAGTTGAGTGGAGTTAACCCAACCTTGAGGCGAAATAGTAGATCGTGTGAGATCAAAAACTTGGTTTAGGGTAGATATTTCGTTGTTCCCTAGGAAAATAACCATCTCATTAGGGAGTCTATAGGACTCCTCACAACCCAACCTTGGGTCCATTTTGATATGTATGTATTCCTCATTAATCACCTTCCAAGCCAACCCCTCCTCAATAGTCGAGAAGGAAAATATGAAAACTCTCCAAATTATAGAAACATTGTGTTTCTTCTTCTCTGGGGAATGAACCTAGTCCACAATTGTTAGTGTAAAGTATTTCTACAAGTGAGTGAAAACCCGTTACTTTTTGAGTGTTGGGATGGTGGGTTTGGATTGGGCATGGGGTCCAACTGCTGGAAGTGCAACGACTAGGGTGATAATTGCAGTGGGATTCTATTGTCTTAAAGATTGAAATTGAGAAAATTATGGAAATTGACTTGTTGCAACCCCTATACTTACCATTTTCTAGTTGATTGATTTCGTATGTCTCTCTAGTTGTTTGATGATGGGATGTGATTGCATCTTCACAATCCCTTTTCTTGAATCTTCTAGTGTCTCGCTTAGTAAGGGTTGGAGCGTCATTCCTTGAAATGAATATATATATTATTGTTGTCGCGAACTTCTCCGACAACTCCTTGCCATAACATAACCTCTGTGTGGAATGCCTCCACTGTGGGTATAAAATTTTGCACTCTTTTGTGGAAGGTATCAGGATGCATGCACTGTGGCCTTATCCATGTGTGATCATGGATGACCTCTAATGAAATTTATTCTGTGTACCCATCAAGTAGTACTCTTGGGATCCTCTCTATGGCATTGATAACGTCCAAAATTTTCCCATACCATCCTACGAAACATAATTCATTTATTTCCTTGCTGCTCGGGTCTCTGGATGCTCTCCATGTCGAGTATCTCAGTGCAAGCGGTTGTTCTTCGTTAAATTCTACTAGTTGCCTTCCTTCTGGAGGACACCACTTCCACATGGCCAGTGCCATAATAACATATAGATATATAAAATATGTGGCCCTTTTTACATTATCTTCACCGAACTTGAACAACTCATGGAGCAGATAACTACACCAGTTTAGTTGTGCTCCCTACACGAATGATTCACAACAGAAAGTTTATCCAATGTGAATTGATTTCTTTTGTAGTGACACATGATCTTACCTGCAATGATGTGGTAGGAGAACTTGATATTTTATTTGTTTATTGACTCGATCTGAGCTCCCTTTCCCCGTCTCTTGGTATTGTACCACTCATAGTAGTTGTCTTCGCCCACCTTCTTCTCTCTTTTGGAGGATGTTTGGAAGGCAGAGTGCACTGTATTTCATACTACTGAGAGTCTTGTTAATTTTTGTATGTTGATGGCATGAATTTGAATCTCCTTATCCATCCATAGTGAACCCCCATGTACCCGACTAAGAAGAACCTTAGTGCATTGCATTGCCTCCCTGGTGGTACCGAACACTGACAAAATTCTAAGATTGAGCAGTGTGGACCTTTGAATTCCTATGAAATCATTGAGGACTCGAACTGACTGTCTCCCATATTCCTTCGTAAACTAATCTGTATATACCTCTCGTTTCAATGTTGGAAACTGAAATGAATTACTGAAATCATTATCAGTCAAGCTTGATTTTTCATATTTCCCTATTATTACTTCCAATTTCTCAATCCTCCCATCAAACACTGGTTCAAAAATGGATACAATAATCTTCGTCATCTCACAGTGTCTCTAGTAGAAGATGGATACAATAGGTTTAGACTTTGACTTAGGAAAATTGGACTAAAAAACAGACTCTAAAACTTCTACTTTCACCGCCCTGGTTTCTAACTCTGAAGAATTCGACATAGGCATGCATATTAAGTAGAAATCTTTGACACGATGTATCCTGATGAGACTCCATAACTAATTATTGAGGAAAATTTTCCCGCTCGGCTTCAACCGCATAACTTGTTGATGGCAGGTGAGTTGGACCTGACTTGGCTAACGTGATTCTGTAAAAAGCGAGTGGAGGTGATGGGAAATTATTATGCAGTGATGGGAGTGGTTTATGAGTGATAATATTTCTATTACGGGAAATATTTATTTAAATTTATATTTACAGTGGAATTATGAAATGATTATTATGATTATGATTGACGACACGTGTGTCACCCCGACCACAAATGGTTGCGGTGAGGTGACTATGCTTCCGCAAATAGGCTGACTATGGAAGTTAACTTATGCAATTTTAGAAAATGTTTTCTAAAATGGAAACTTGGCCATTTACTAATAGACTAACATAACTGACTCAACTATAAATACTTACTTCTCCTTGCAAATATTTATTTGAATTGAAAATTTACTATTTACTCCTGGAAGGGTTTCAAACGTGGGTCATTCACCCATCCTGGTAGTAAAATACCATCAAGTTGTGCAAGCTTTACAACTCCTAATTCTCAAACTTTTGCAACAATAAAAGGGCCTAACCAATGCATCCAAAACTTTCCCGTGAATTTTAAAAACTTACTGTTGTACATTAGGACACGACCTCCGACTGTGAATGTATTTTTCTTCATGTGCCTATCGTGCCAACCCTTTTTCCTTTGCTTTTCCACTATTTGATGAAAATATATTAGAAACCTGGCCTGGTCCAGTTTCCATAGTTACTCTAGCCTTTTTGCAATTGATTGATCATCTGTCATATTTGTCGCTTGTGCAATAAACAAACTAGGGACTAATAATTCTAATTGTACAATTGCTTCCCAACCATACACCAATTGGAAAGGCCTATGTTTATGTAATCTTTTGACATTTGTTAGATAGGCCCATAATGTAGCTAGAACTCTTTCATCCCAGTCATCCGTGTTAGATGAAAACATCTTTATCAAACCATTCTCCAATATCTTGTTGAATGCTTCAACTATTCCATTTTCCTGCGGGTGACACAGACTACTCTTATGATGGTGGATCATAAAGTTTTGCACCATTGAGATGACTGTTTCATTGATGAAGTGGCTTCCTTGGTCATTGGTTAAAATTTGAGGAAATCAAAATCTTGTAAAGATATTTTCAAATATAGATATGGTTGTAGTGTCAGCTATACAATCCTTATTGGCCTTGCTTCAACCCATATTTTCAAGTATTCTATTGCGGTAAAATGTACCGTGCTTGGGAATTGCATGCAGGTGGGTTAATGGGTCCTACAAAATTAATTTCCCACTTTTAAAATGTTTGTATCACTTGTACTGGATGCAGTGGAAATTCATCACGATGTGATGGTTTCCCAACCCTCTGGAACACATTGAACTTCTTAACAAATTCTTTAGCATCTCTGTAGATAATGGGACACCACAAACATGCTTGTCTAATTTTCCTTGCAACACATTTCCATCCAACATGTCCTCTCGCAAAACCTGAGTGGCATTCTGATACTATCTCCTCCCTTTTATGATCCAATACACATATCTGCAATATGTGATCTATTCCAACGTTGTATAGTTGACTTGCAAAATTTTGATAATTAGCTTCCCTGATGACCATATGCCTCCTCTACGTTGTGCTGTAATCTTCTGGGCACTTCCTAGCAGCTAAGAAAGCTGCTATATCCTCCAAATAGTTTGGAACTGCTTCTACTTTGAATAGGTCTTCATCTGCTAGTTTATTATCGACAGAACATCCACTTTCCCCTGACTCGAGCTGTGATAAGTGGTCAAGTCCTACATTTAGTTGGTTTGGCTGAACAATTTCTTCAAATGTGAACTCTTGAAACAACAATAGCCATCTAAAAATTCTTCCCTCCAACACAGGCTTGTTTACCAAGTATTTCAATGCAGAATGGTCTATAAAGAATTTGAAAGAAAAGATAATGGCGAAAGTTTTGAAGAGAATATACCATCACATGCGCCTCTTGTTCTGTTGTCGTGTAATTATTTTTTTTGTACACAATTTCCTACTGGCGAAGTATATTGGCCAGTCAAGGTTCCTTCACTTGGTTGATCCAACATTTCTCCAAATCTGATCCCTGATGCATCAATCTGTATATGAAATTGTTTGTTCCAATCGAGATAAATTAAGATTGGTGTATTGGCCAAATTTTCCTTTAATATGTTTAATGTCGCATTACATTCCTCAGTCCATATGAACTGTTCTATTTTCTTGAGAAATTTTACATTGGAGTACTAATTAGAACATAGTTGCAGATAAACCTCCGATAATAATAATATGCCCCAACTCGGATATGAGTTTCTTGAAATTTGTTGGCGGGTCCATATTTACAATTGCCTCAACCATGGCAGGGTCCACACACACTCCCTCCTTGCATACAGTATGGTCCAGTAATGTTCTGAAAGGAAAAAAAATATACACTTCTTCTCATTCAGTGAAATTTGTAGTTTCCTGCACCGGTCGAACATTACTTGTAGTAGGTTGGAGTGCTTCTTTAGTAGACTATACAACGTCTAGTCATACATATAGACCTCAAGAAATCTATGGATATTATCCCTAAATTTCGCTATTATGATCTGTGATAATACTGCTGGTGTATTCTTGAGTCCAAAAGGCATAACATGGTATGTTGATGAACCCCACTCTGTAGTGAAGGTGGTCTTATTCTTATCTTCCTATGCAATTCTGACCCGATGATAGCCTAAGAATTTATCCGTGAATGAGTAAGATTCATTTCCATCCACATTATCTAATACTTCATTGCTAAAAGGTGTGGGAAAGGGGTCATGTACACAAGAATTGTTCAAACTACGATAATCCACGCAGACCCTAATCTCTGTTGCATCATTATTATTATGTATCACTATTGGGGGGATATCCCAATTAGCCTCATCAACCAGGAATATCAATCATGCATCTAACATCTTGTCTATTTCTTTCTTCACTTTCTCTTTCACTCTTAGGTTCAGTCTATAGGGTTGATGCTTCACTGGTTTTGCGTATGGTTTGAGTTGACCCACATTTCTCCTATATCCCCTTTCATTCCTTTTAATTCCACAATAATGATGGAAATAGGCCTTCATATTCTCTTAACAGATCAAATATATTTTTGGTGGTTTTGTCGTCCTAATAATCTACAATGGATGCTAGCCTTAACTTTTATTTATTTCCTATATTTATTTTCTTCACCTTCAATGGGAGTAAGTGGGGTCCTATAGTTGCAGTTCCATTTTTAACCCCTCTCTCCCCTTCCATTTCATTGAAGGATAAATGCCTCAACTCCTCCAAATCATTTTCATCTGGATTTTGATCTACTTTCCCGGAAGCTACTACTTCCTTATAATTTGAATCATATATATGTCTCAACGCAGTCCGGTCTATTGTTTCTTCTATCAACTGTCATGTTGTAAGTAAAATTGTTTTCACTGCTCGCACGACATCTGTAATTCTTTGGTTAGTATTTGTAAAAGAGAAACCACTAACAAAATCACTTGTTAAATAGTCCCAATTTGCAATTAGTCTCCGCCCTTCCTCTATAACATACCATGCTTGGGGAAAGGTTCCCACTGTATGCACAAAGTCATGCACCCATAATTCTCTTAGGAAATATGTTACACCAATTTTTGGTCATCTAACCTATTACTATTAGATGGACCAAAGTACACCATGTAAGACCAATTTTATCATAGTAAAATTGCTTTCACTATGAAAAATAACTTTATAATCAATAATTTATTAAGTTTTTTATGGTCTAAACAAGAAACCCAATGAGTAATAACTGAATAAATCCTTATTTGTTTGATTTTCCTCAAGGGATAATTAATTAAACCATAGTTTAATTAATATTCCTGGTCATATTTAACCCAAAATAGGAAAATTAATTAGATAAATCATTTTTCATCTTATTATTTTCTAGGAATAATTATTTAAAACATTATTTAAATAATATTCCTTGTTAAATTTGACTAAATCATTTATAAATAATTTAATAAATAACTATTTATTTAATTATTACTCAACCACGTTCTTAAAATAATAGATAAATCATTTATTTATTTATTATTTACAAATAAAGGGATTTGACCAAATTCAAATTCTTTTTCCCTCCAACAAAAATAATAAAAAATTCCATAAAAGTTGGATCTAGATTTGGTTAATAATATTTTAATTATGCACCAATATCTAGACTAACTCAATATTTTGTTATAAGTAGAAGGGGTTTTCCATTCATTCACTATATTTTTTGCCTAAAGATCACTTTGGATCTATACTTTTGGTCTGACTTTGATCCTCCATTGTCATATTTTTCTACTTTTTGCTTGTGAGTTCCCTTTGAGCTTCATTTTTGTTTGGGTTTTCTCCACCATCAAGACAGAGAGATCTTAGATCTGAAGCATTTAGGACATACAAGAACGCATCCCATTGAGGGGGACTGGTAACATCTTTCTATGTTCCTTTCCCAGGTGTCATAAGACAAAAAATTCTTTAAAAATTCTTGAATTGTTCATTAGATGCTTGGATCAAATCTTGCTTATTATTTATTGTTTAATGTCTTTAACTACATAGATCTAGATTTCTGTAGCATTTATTCTGATCACTAACTGCAGATCTAAGGAAATTGACAACCATATTTGATATTAGGGTTGTTTTTTATGCACAAATAAAGTGAGTTTTTTTCGTACGCTTGCGATTAGAATTCACACTAACAATTGGAGACTCCACAAGGGTTTATAATTACGATCGCTGTCATTTTTCAGATCCCTACATGACGAGTTGCTTCAACCCCTAGGGTTGTTCTTTAGCTTCTTATTTTTCATTTCTTGATTTTTTTTTAACCTTTGAAACCCTAAAAAAATAACAATTATAACTTACAGTGTGTTTCTGGGCCTATTGCGCAGGTAACAGGTATAAAAAACAGCAAAGACGGCAACTTTTTCTGAAATATTCTCCCGAAAAAACCGAAAGTGTAGGTCACACTTTTTGGGCCAAAACCTCTGACCTCAGCTCTCAGGTAGCGAAAAACAGCCAGAAAACTGCGACCTCAGTCAGCGGAAAATAGGTCAGAACCTGCGCCTGTACTTTTTGCGGGAATTTTTCTATGATTTTTCTGGGTTTTTCTGGGCCACTATTCAGGGTTTTCTAACCTCCCTCTCCACCTATCTTGGACTTGTACTTGCTCATTTTTACTCGTCAAAGTAGGAACCAAGCCCCTTAGGGCTTCAGTATGCTGCCACCTTTTTAGGAGGAGTTTAGCTAAAGCAAGTGTTCCAAGATTTTAGTGTTTTCAACCATTTTTCAGATCTGAACCTGTACTTTCAGATCCATTTTAGATCAGTTATCCATCCATCCAAAACACCTCTTTTCAGTTATGTTTGCGCCTCCTTTAGCATCCCCTCCGTTTCCCTTCAGGTTGTAGCCTTTCACAACCTTTTTTGTAGCATTTTTCCCTCTTGTTTTTTTCTATTTTCTGCACCTATTTCCAGTAGATCTAATCTTTAGATCCCTGTCCCTCCTGAATTTATATCCATTGGCCATTTTGTGTGTTTTGACTATATTTCACCCACCCATAGACTAGTTGTTGGGAAGCCCTCCTCCTTGGGTTTAAATTGATGCATCTTTAGTTGTTTATTTTACTGTCGCATTCAGTTTCCTTTACTGTCATTTTCAGATTTATTTACAGTTATACATCATCTTTTCTCTTTTTTTCTCTACACATGTCTAGTCTTAATTACAATTAACACACTTATCACATACATGCACACCCTAACTGAAGAGCGCCAGGTTTACACTGCGAGGCCAAGACATAAACATTCTAATCAATTGATCTTGCACCTCCCTGACCTTGTTCCTAAACATTGTAATCAATTGATTCAACACCTCCCTGCCCTTGTTTACCTCTCTTTTTTTTTTTTTTTTTGTGTCTCTTTACCATCATTACGCCCCCACGACGTTGATCCCGGATACTCCAAGACCTTCATCCTCAATTTGCGTTAGGAAGACTTACCCCACTGTGTAGGGTTCGTGTTCGTCCTCCACCGAGTCCCCATTCTGACTCTGCTTCTGGTTCATTGGGTTCACCTTCTGGATCTATCCTTGGCTCTCCTCCCCCAGCTCTCCTCCACCTTTCACCTTCACCATTTCTGGTTCAGGACCTACCGTTGGTGGCAACCCCGACCCTAATGCTGGGAATGCTAATAGTGTTGTCGCAACAAGAATTATTCCGGCTGCTACCTTGCTTCCTTATATGGCGGGCCTAAGCCTTCTCGATTTTAGCTAGTTAATCAATGAACCCATACACCATGATCCTGGTTGGCCTGCTATGCCAACCAAGCTCCCTTCAAACATCCCCAAGTTTTAAGGAACTGCTGGAGAGGATCCTACCAACCATGTTCATTCTTTCCACATGTGGTGCTCATCTAACTCCATCAACGATGACTCTGCCCATCTTCGGTTATTCCAACATACGCTTACTAGAGAAGCTTCCAAGTGTTATGTCTACCAGGCCTCCTCCTTTCATACTACTTTTGCGACCCTTTCCAAGGCTTTTCTGTCTTACTTCCAGCTTCCCCTTCACTATGACACCGGTATTGAACTCTTTACCTCTTTCCTTCAATCTTCCGCAACCCACCTATCTGACCATGTTCAAGAATGGCAGAGAAGAAAGAGCCTATGTTGAGCCCCTACCTTCGAAGACCATGTATACATGGACTGGTTTCTCAGATCCCTTTTTCCTACCATTGGAAAGATGTCGCATCTCACTCCCTCAGACCGAGGAAGCTACCCTCTAGATTGTGTTGAAATATGACCTAATCTACATACAATCTAGTTATTTTTATACCATATTACCTAATCTCCCTAAACCCAGTGGTGCCAATGCACCGGGGGCATCTCATGCTGCCAACGGTATCGTTGGACCCCTTTCACATCTGTACACTCATCCTCCCATGTGTTATGGTTTCCCTCAGGGAGGGGCCAGATCCTCTAGCATCTTCCCCCTTCCTGACAACATGTATCCAGGATATGACATGCCTCCTCCTTTTGCCCAAATTTTTTACCCCAATGTTTCTCAACCTCCTTAATATCTGTATCTGTAGCCTTGTGCTCTAGCTCCTCCAGCATTAGAACCTCAACCTCCCTTTCCTTCTCAAACTCTGCTATAGAAACCACCCCCCCCCCTCAGGGTCAGGTGTATGCACAGTAGAATGCGACTAATCCTCCTGCTTCCAAAAAGAAGAGGAAAGGAAACCAAAATCAATTTGCCCCAGGTAATTCAAGAAAAAATCCTCAAGGGAATACATTTAACATTGCAACCCAGCAACATGCTACTCAGCCCAAGCAGGACAAGCCTATTCACATGAATAAGACTTGTTCTTGTTGCGGTGTCTATGGTCACTATACCCATGATTGTCCTATTTTACCTCAGATGTGTTAGATGTGGGAAGCTCAAGCAGAATCCTGAAGACATCAAGCCTCCCCTTTGGTTCCTCCTAATGCTTCCCCTATCCAACTGACTGTGTTTACCAATTATTTCCCCCAGCAAGGATATGTGGCTGCCCAACCCCCTGAAAGTCAGGAGGCCACTCAACCTCCTCCATCTAGTACCTCTGATTACCAGATCCTCATGATGAACTCTGACCAACCCAATACCGCTGACCTCAACCTTCAAACTCAGTCCTGTCAGTACAACAAGCCCCCCACTACATCTGCCACCAAGCCCCCATCTTTAGGTCCCATAGAGCCTCTTTCGACACCCAATGGTCCTTTACAAATCCCTCAACCTAAGGCAGAGGTTCATACCAATATCCCCAGGGGACCATTACGTCGAAACACTACTTTTGGTAAATCTGCCCACTCCTATAGTATAGTAGATGAATTGGTGCCATCCCCTGCCACCATGTCATTGATGGAAGTCCTTCGTAATGAAAAGCCATACTAACTGCTATGGGCACTATGGATCCTTCAGATGATCGCTTGATTGTCTTCAACGTTGACAAGTTAGAGCATCCCCCCTTCCTTCTTCCGTCGCCTTCCAAATCTCTGTCAAGATCTAGAATGCCAACGTCTCTTGTTGTATCATTGACAAGGGGTCATCCACCTGTATAATGTCTTCTTCTGTTTGGAAGCAACTCGTATCTCCTGAGATAGCCCCTTCCACTATCACCCTCCATGCGTGGGATGGCCACTCTTCCCATCCCCTTGGCATGTTCCGCAATTGTCCTATTACTCTTGCTGGCAAGACTGTTTGTGTTGACGTTGAAGTCATTGATGCCCCCTTAGACTACAACATTATATTGGGTCGTAGCTACACTTACGTAATTTCTATTGTCCCATCTTCGGTTCACTGTAAGATGTGATTTACTCATAATGAAAATATCGTCACCATCGATCAGTTGACATATTACGAATCGAAGTCCCATACCTCTCCAGAGTCCATTATCTCTTCGGTGGCCAATAAACAAGTAGTTGAACCTCTGACCAGTGTCTCACCCAAAGTATATAAGGATTACTCTTTTCTTGGTTCATTCCCTCATCTCCCCCCTCCTATCTCTGACGCTAGCTCGTCGAATGTTTACATGATGCAATCGTCTCAGTCTGACCTCAAACATATTGGTTCAACTAGCCAGTAGTCGTGTCCCTCCGCAACCTACTCCTAGCACTTCGACTCAGCCTTCAGGACCCCCTCCTCAAGGCCCATCATCTATAACTAGTGTCCATGATCCCATCTATCCTATCGGAATGGTTCTTCCTGGCCTTAACCATCTCGGAGTTGTCCCGCCTGTCCATTACCCCTCTCGTTAGATACCATTTCTTACTCTCCCTCTTGAAGTATTTTTGGTACCTGTTATGGCTACCTTATCTCTTCCCAACCAATAACCTGCCTATTTAGCCCAAATATTATACTACTTTGACCCCGGTCCAACCGATCGCCATGACCCCTCCCTTTGCTTCTGTGCCTGAGCCACCTCAACAAGAATCTACTCCTGTTGCGAAAGCCTCGAGTGAGGGGGGCAAAGCCTGAAAAAAAGCACCTAAGGACATGGTTGCCTAGACAACCCTTGCTCCTTCTCAGCCTCCAAAGAATACCCCTTTGTGTGCTTTATGTGATGTTGTCAGTCATGGTACCCATAAAAATCCTAAATTTCCTCATCTCTAGCCCATGGTCAACGAAGCGTTTCTTGAGTCTGATATCCTAGAAGTCCATGTCACTTTACCCGATTTAGCCCGGAAACTCAAGTCTTTGCACACAAATCATCCTTGTGCTTTGTGTGACTGTTACATGGTATTTTGTCACCATACCTGCAAACCCCATCCTGAACATTGGAGGACCATTTCAGTGACTTATGTGTATTGTCATACCCTGCTATAAGTGTCATTTCATCCCTTGGCATGTCAAGAACATTTCCTTTGTTGATCATTCCTCAAGAAAACCTTAAAAAACATGTGATTTTGGCTCAATGCTGGTAGGCAGTTATGGCCTCGTGCCCATGGAGAAATTAACACTGAGCCCCAGACCCATTAGCACTCTGTCTCAGAAGGGCACCCGCACCGCGCTGTTTTTGGATTTTTTTTTAAATTATAAATGAAGTTTCCATGCTTAACAACTTCATGAGCGAAGTAATTATGCTTTGTTCAACTGAATAATGTCAAAGTCCTCCCTTTGGCTTCTTGTTTCCTACAATTGTGAAAATCCCGAAAGGGATATACTTCTCCTCCACCTTATGAGGAATCCCAAACTGCCTCCTCCTCTCCTATAAATACTTCCTTCTCACATTGATTCAGCTAGCTAAATAGTCATTATGGTGTGTAGAAGAAGGCAGAGAAGAATCCATTGTTAAGAGAGAGTTTAGGTCCGTTGCCTCATCAAATCCAATCCCAAACGAATGTTTGAGATGCGCCCAATTGAACTCGTCGAAGGACGCCTACAACGTTAAGGCATTAATGTTGTAAACTCTTTCTCTATCAATAATACATGACTGGTTTTTTGGTTCCACTTTTGTGTTTAATTATATGAAAAATGTTCGATTCTCCTTGACCAATCGAATAGTTGTAAATGAAAGTATATTCTCGTATGCTGTCATCATTCACTTGATCTTTGTGCAGGTACACGGATATCGTCATTGAAGGACTGTGACATAGGAAGAAAAATATTGGAGGATCATTGCTGCAAGCCACGACAAAGCGTTGGACCGAGGTAGGGTATCTATCCCAGTTCATCTTTCATTTATAAGCTAGGAATCCAAAAGTCCAGCATGTTCCCTTGTTGCTAGACCCACCAAGGGCTAGAGGGATTGCCTCTTTCTACAGAGGGTATTTTCATACTCAACAAGTTGGTGACCATACTGGGGAGCAGTGTGTTTGTCATCTAGTGTTTTGCTTGTCTACCTGACTTTGTTCATATTGCTGATTTTCTACTTTTTTTTGCTTATCTGACTGTTTCAAGCCATCCTACTTATTCTCAAAGTGTTAAGCCTAGATTTTCTTCAGCTGATTTTTCTCCTTTCTTTAGTTTTCTAGCTCAGTGCTTCTGTTTCCTTAACAGTCACACCGATTGGCGTGGGTTTCCTATTTTATAGGTGCACCTTCCCCTGTTTAGCGCGGATTACAGCTGAACAGTCGTGGCGAATCCTATAGGTTTGGATTTGGGATTCTTTCCTAAATTTTTCCAGTGTATCTTGCCTTTGGATTGGTTTTTCCCTCCTGGATTAGTCCATTTGCCATTGTTTTTTACTTCCCTGTCTCATTCTTGTCAGTTGATTGTATCTTATCTGATCAGTGTGGTTCGTCCTCCTAGGGTTTCTAGGTGTCTTCCATTGCTTGTTCGACCACCTCTTCACTGAGCTTTTAATTTTTATATGAGTAGGTCTTGTCTTTTGTTTTTTCATCTTTTGGACTGATTGTTTGGTCTTTTCTCTCGATTATTTGTGTTATTGGGTCATTGAACTATCATCTTGGTGTCCGTTTGACCTTCCATCTATTACCCTGAGCATAGATTACATTTCTCACTTAGTCGATTTGAAAGTCCTCCTTTTTCTTGAAGGAATGCATCTCTGTTTTGAGTGTGTTATACATTCACATTGGATTGGTCTCTTTGTCTTTGATCATTTTGTTCGAGTGGCTCATAACTAGTATTCATTTTATCCTTTTAGTGTAACAATGCATTTTTCTTCTCATTCATCTAAAAGAACAAAATTTGCATTATTTCTCTTGGTTTGAAAATGAAATGTAGTCTTTTTCATTAGTAGCTTTCTCATTAAAAAGTGAACAACAAAAGAATATCCTTTCATTTTCTGCTTTGGTTGTCTTAGGAGAATTAAGAAAAGTTCTTCTTGCATTTCGATTTCTTGTTGCTTTTTTGGGAAATTCTATCCCTCTCTTAGCTAGCTATTCATCGAACTGGAATGATTTTCTTTCGCATCTAGTTCTACATTAGAGATTTGAGATTACAATTGGTAAGGCCTTAAAACTGCAACATAATTTCAACATCAATTTTAAAAATTAACTCAATCAACCTAAGGAACCATTGAAACTTAACACTCATATTTAGAGGTCTAGGCTAGTGACGTGTTTTGGCATCGTTAAACCTAGTAGATGTCGTTTGCCATCTGGCACTAGACAACGCTAGCACAAACTTATGCTCCTCGTACCGTCGAGTATATAACAAGAGACCCTTGCAAGTTGCAATCCTTTATCCATAGGAAGCCGAGTCTGCTGCCCTGTAACCATGATACACCAAACACAACATTCGGGGAGATTGCCTACACGTACATTAAGTCCTTGGTCATTTCTCTTTCATTTGATCACCAAGGTGTATATTGTAGTTCACGGGAGCTTGGTACACCCTATTGCTTAGATTTCCTGAGTAGTAATTTTGATCTTTCCGTGACTTTAAAATTTGAAAATATCATCGAGCACTGGCCCTTTCAATCTTGTCCAAACTGAAAGTGACTAGAGTCACCTTTTGTCCTTTTCTAGACTCTTAAAACATGAAAAGGATAAGTTTTGTTTCAATGTATTAAAATTGACTACCCACGAAATGTTCTTGGTTAAAGTTATATCCCTTAGTGATTCTTTAGGGGTTGATTCTAGTGGCAACATTTCCAGAGTTCACCAACCAAGGAATCCCCTCAGATGGGAATCCTAGTCCTTTTCCTTTGTTCGAGAATGTTGGTGCCCTGTATATGGCAATGTTGTCCCTCCCGAGATTAACCATTGGTCTGTCGGTTTGGTTATTTTCAACCCCTGTGGTTTCGAATATACCACAATAAAGTTCTCCTCCGCCTGAACCATGTCAACCCCATGTTGTTATTAAGGTTGACCCCTCGCCTTCTTCGCCCATTTCTTCACCTCGTTCTTCCTCTTCGCCTAGTGAAAGTTTGGATTCTAGTAACCAGGTGGCTAAGAAGAAGAATAAGAGGTCAAATAAGAAGAAGGAAAGTAAGCTAGGGGAAAATCAACAACTATTTCTACCCATGCAGCTAATATCGAGAAACCCCCCACTCCATCTCGTAGAGTCAAATTCCCTTGCAAGCTATGTGACCCTGACCACCTTCTTCATGATTGCCTTGGTATTCCCAAGGTGATAGAAGTGTGGTCCGTTGGCCCGATTCGTCCTTCATCATCAGCCTCTGGGCATCATGCTGATGATGAGCCTTGAACTAAAGATAATGAGACTTGTAAGAAACAGGGTAAGATCAAATTTCCCTATAGGTTGTGTGAAGGGAACCATCCCATTCACCTTTGTCCTTATATAGATGAGGCATATAAAGTGTTGAATACCCTTTCGGATTCTGAGTCCCATATTCTTGTTGGTTACCAAAAGTTTTCTTTGAGTTCTCCGATAGTTGATCAAGTCATTTATCAGGATTAATCTTCGGTTAACTCCACCCTCTCTGAAATTCAATCTCCTGAGTCCATTTTCGACCAATCATTGGTTGAGAAAAAGGTCGACCTGATTCCATCTACAACTCATCAGGTATTTTCCATCGAGAGTGGGTATCATCCTAGTCAAGTTATTTTTGTTTCCTCGGATTCCCCGGGATCAGACGGCAATCCTCTTGTTTCCCTGATCCAGGATGGTGATCCTTCAATTCCCGTCGCCACAGTTCTGAAAAGTGATCCTCTTTCTCTCGTTACCCGCATTCAAGAGGATGGTCTTTCCACTCCCATAACACAGGGGGATAATCCCCTTATTCCTATGGCACCCCCTCCATGTATTTTAGTCGCTTCCTTTGATTGGAGTCGATTTACAGGATTCCGTCTTCATTCTTACGTGTCCTTTGAGATCGCTGTACATGCATGCAATATTGCCGTATCGGGTAGGATTATAGATGAAGGTGCCTCGGTTAGTATTTTGTCCTACACTACATAGAAATATTTATTTTTTCCTACACTACATGGAAAGATTTGGGTTCTCCGCAACTTGTGTCTATTACTCAGAATCTGTTGGATTTCAACAAAGAAACAAGTCAACCATTAGGGATCCTTCCGAAGTTTCCTATTACTTTAGGAGGAAAAACTGTCTATATAGACGTGATGGTGGTGCAAGGCCCCTTGGATTTTAATTTACACTTGGGGCGTGACTATGCTTATGCCATGGGTGCACTTGTCTCTTCCCTCTTTCGTGTGATCTGTTTTCCACATGAAGGTTGGATCATGACCATTGATCAACTTTCATTCTTTGGTCCTAATGTGACATCTTTTCTACCATCATCCCTTCCTAGTCCTTACCTGTTGGTGATGTCTTCGCCACCACAGGTCAATTATGTGGCCACCTGTTCCATGTCCACATCCACTGATAATTCAGTTAGTGAGGTAGTACAAAATGCATTGGGGGCATTAAATCCTAATTTCTAGAGTGTTGTTCTCCCGTCAGATGAGAAAATATTGAAAGCCATGACTTCTTATTCGTCATGACAAGGTCATCGGAGCATATTTCATTTTCTTGTGTCAAGCTCCCTAAAAAATGAAACAAGATTCTTTTAGAGCATAGTTCGTTTTCTTGTGTCAAGCTTCTTAAAAAATGAAACAAGGTATTTCAGAGCAGAATTCATTTCCTCGTGTCAAGCTCCTTAAAAAATGAAACAAGCTTCTTTCGAAGCATAGTTCATTTTCTTGTGTCAAGCTCCTTAAAAAATGAAACAAGATCTTATGAGGACAGTTCGTTTACTATGTAAACCTCATTAAAAAATGAATTAGGTTACGAGGATAGTTATTTTACTGTGTCAACCTTGTTAAAAAATGAAACATGTTCCCATGCAATTCGAGCTTTTGATTAGATCTCGTAAAATCCTAGTCAAGTCTTTCTCTTGATATCATAATTGGACCTTCATTCCATCCACCTGTCAGTAATTAGTGGTCTACTCTGGTGACTGAAGTCTGGGGGGGCATGTACCCTTAATTGAGTCATCATGCTGGGGGCATGAAAACTTGTTTCAGGCATAGTTTGTTTCCGTTTCAAGCTTGTGAAAAATGAAACCAGTTTCAAGCATAGTTTTCTAAAAATTTTCAAGCTTGTGCAAAAATGAAACCAAATTCAAGCAGAGTTTCCTGATTTCAAGTTTGTGTAAAAATGAAACCATCTTATTTTACCTCTCGTGATTTCCATTTTATCAGCCTTTTTTTCCATATGAGCCTTGGTTTTCTCATTCCATCGTTACCATCTACTCGGCCGATCATATGTCCTCACTTGTTTGTTTTACCCATTCCTAAGGAACCGCTGCAATGAGTGGTCTTGTTAGCCAACCTCTTGACCTTTAGTTGTTCTGAGAAATTCCACCATCACCGGAACTAGTTTCTACCCTTAATGCCACTCATTCCTCCAGGAGGAGTCAACTTTCAACTCTTTTCTTACTCTCAAAACTTGAAAATATTGCCAATACTCTTGTCATTTTGAACTCGTTAAAGGTTGTGAAACGTCATCTGCCCAGTATATGTTTACCCCTTTTTTGGGATGGGACAGATTATTTATAAAAAAGGAATACCTTAGCCAATCATGACTAAGAGGTTCTCCTAGATATTGTTTTCTACCTTTTCGGATCGATGAGACTACCCACGAAAAGGGACCTATTGGAATTTTCCTTTTCGATTCTTTTCAAACTCTATAAAAATGAAAAGATGCCAAGTTATTCCTTTCTTAGACTCGTTAAAACCTAAACGACATCGGAAATCATCACCATGATGTTACCGAATTCCTCCTTCCTAGGGCTCGTAAAATGTACTAGGATGGATTTGTCCGAAGGACAAAATTATATGAAAATCATATGCTATCCCCTTCAAGCTTGTTTCCAAAAATAATAGGGGTACTCACTAGAAATGGTGAGGGAAAATGGAACTAGTTCTTAGTCATGTCGGCAGTATGTCACTCTTGAACATGACACTTGTCTGCAATTCGTGTCGGGTTGGGGACATCCCATTCATCATTTTGCCTCCATGGGTTTGGGTTATCTGTTTGAACTCTCATATGCTCTTTGCCACGTCACCATGACCTCATATCCCTTGATGTCAAATACTGCCAATTTCGGATTTGTGTCGCCGATATGTTCAAGAGAAGTTTCCTTCTACATTTTTCGACCTCTGATCCTATGTTTAGTCATGATTCGCTATCAACTTATTCCTCTGTCTCGTGTCAATGATGTGGGAAACATTATGGCCCTCCTTTGACTTGTCACTTACTGTCGACTTCAGTTCATTATCTAGGAAGTTGATCCAGAGACTCCCTTTCAGTACCTTGGAGCTTTCATGCCTCAATGGCAAGTTCTTCACATTTGATGACAGGTCATCATCATTTGCCTTCGATCGAGTGATTTTGCGGGTGTTCGAATCTAGCTCACTGTTCACATTCTGCGGTGTACTAGTTGTACCTCGAGAGTCATTGTCATTATTGGTGGTTTCTCTCATGACTGTTAACAACTTTCATTATTTGCTGGTAATCAGGAAATTTTCTTGCATGTTCGACTTCAACTCACTAATTTGCATGCTTGAATTTGTACTTGTTCGGGTCGAGATGGAGCGCAAGACCCTGGGTTTTTTCTGATAAAATCTAGGTTGCGAGACAATTTGGTTTATCTTGACTATATGCATGACTCTTCTGATTGGATGGTTGTGACCATACCTAAGCCTATTTGATGATACTTCTTGCTGGATGGCTGTGTCCATACCTCATATATCATTATTATATGTACTCTATTATGGATGGTTGTGCCCATACAACATATTCATGTATCATAGATATCAGTTGTACTTGTTCTTGCAGGTGTTCCGACAACATCGTTTTGGTTTGGGCATGTTATTATAAAGTATTTCACCCCTCCCTCTCTCTTGGACCTCATGCTTTAGGGGGCATCTGTTACACAATATTTTGTCACCATCCATGCAATCCCCAACTCGAATATTGGAGGACCATTTTAGTGACTTCTGTGTATTTTCATACCTTGCTATAAGTGTCATTGCATCCCTTAGCATGCCAAGAACATTTCCTCTGTTGATCATTCCTCAAGCAGACCTTCAAAAAAATGTAATTTTTGTAGAAATTATATACAAGATGCATGTATATATCCAGATTCTCTTGATCTAACAATATTTTATCTTCTTGCTAAATACATAATCCTTCCACTGTTAATCTTTTGTGGAAATTAAAATCAATTGAAAACACATGAAGCAATAAAAACAATCGCACATAACATAGTTGTTTAATAGGAAAGCCTGAAGTTGAAAACCCCAACTATCATATATTATGTATCATGGAGATCATGTAACAATCTCATACAAAGCTTAGTACATCAAGCTTTCAGTACAATCAATCGTCACACACTAATTAGAAGAAATCTGCAAATCCATGCACCGATTTCTTGCCACCTGCTAGCCTACCTCCACTATGCAATCCCTGCTAAATAATAGATCTGAATGAATTCGAATCACCCTTTCCTTGAATGTGCAATCCTCATTGGCAACTCCAATGTGTGTGTGGTGCAATCAATGCATCACTATAGTCAGAATGGATAGTCCATCTTGCCCTTTCACCTATCTCTCCACTGGGTCTCCACTGGAACTCCCATGAACTATAGTTAACTGCTGTATTTGTTCAGTTGATTAATGAGTTATTATTTGTGAATTAATTAACTAATTAATTCACTCCACTCTCACTAGTGTATCATTCAGTTAGACTAGATACAACTAGCTTAACTGAGTTTAACTCCAATAACTGAGTTAAACTGAATAAAAAATCCATGAATTACTCTTCCAACTCTGTCATAACTTTTCCACTTTAGTTCTAACTGAGTCCTCCATGCATGAACCACCAGTAAACCCTAGGAATTGCGTAATTCATTCAACCCATTGATTTGCCAATTTTGTACATTGAAATTAAGTGCTCCAAGAGAATAAGTTGTTGTTTATTGTTGGATTATTATTAAGAGCTAATAATAATTGACACTTTTATTTTTATATCGACGATCTATAAATAGACTTTGCCAAATATTTTAAAAATATAATTTCATCTATTTTTCCAACTTGACCAACCATCCAAAAATAGCATCCTGCAACTTCTGAAATATCATCACCATGTCTAAAAATAGACTTGCACCTAAAAATAGCCTGCGGGCCCACTTAGTGAAGGCGACTCATTTTCACTAAGCTCATCATCTTGTTGAATCTCAACACTCCCTCTCAAAAAGATAGGGATTATCCTTCACCCCGATCTTGCCTCTATGGTATTCGAATTTTCTCCTGGTGAGCACCTTCATAAGAATATCTACATCCTGATCTTCCGTAGGAATGTACTGAAGCAACATGATCTTCGCCTGCACAAAATCTCTAATATGATGATACCGTATATCAATATGTTTAGATCTATCATGAAACACATGATTAATTGAGAGTTTAATTCAACTCTGATTATCACAATGTATCACTATAGGATCTAAATGTGAAACGAACAAACCAACCAGGATCTTCCTCATCCAGATAGCCTCACATGCAGCTTGACTTGCTGCCATGTATTTTTCTTCCACTGAAATGATTGCTACAAATATTTTTTTCCTGCTGCACCAAGATACTGTCATAGATCCAATACTGAAAATCCCTCCTGATGTGCTCTTTCTGTTTGTTGGGCTGTTTGCCCAATCTGCATCCATGAAGCCATGCAACTTCACCTCATCCATCTGTCTATACCATAAGCCATACTCATATGTGCCCCTGAGATACCTCAGGACATGCTTGCCTGCCTTCCAAAAGAGCTTGGTAGCCTTAACCATTGCTTGTGAGATCTAGTTCACCGCATAGCATATGTCCGGTCTTGTATTAACTAAATACATGAGCGAACCCACCTACTGTCGATAAATAGTGGCATCCACTACCTCTACCGATGTAGCATCCTCTTTCCTCCAATTTCCTGGAAGAGGAGTGTCGATAGGCTTGCATCCTTGCATGTGAAACTTCTAAAGTATCTCTCGGGCATACCTATTGTTGTTGACAATTGTTGTCACTCCTAGAGACAACCTAGAGTTGCCATAGACCAGTGCCTAGGACATCTTATAATAGCAAGGAGTATATAATGTAATGTGTGAATTTGTCAGCTTCAGCTCACTTGCTATCTTATGTAAATGAAAATATTGATTTAAATGGGACCATAACTTACAGAAACTGTCACAGGGAAAGTAATGCTGCAGAGACAAGATGCAAAGCTCCAACACAAAAGCATCAGACAGTTATGAGACAATTTACTGTAAAGAGGGCCGATTCAAGTAATATGCCACAGAAATCAAATATCAGGAGGTATATGTAGTGAAAGAAACATTTAGAATATATTAGTTAACTTTGGACTGATACCCAGATACACAACAGAACCATATATGGGCTTATCATTCTAAGAATCCATACATGATAATGGCGTTTTAAAAGCACCCTCCCAAAGCAACCAATATAGCAGAAATATGGATGAAATGAACATGAAACAGTATATCATGCATGAGCCATATTTAAAGCGCTTGACTGATCCAAGTATGGGCATCAACTTGGATGAATCCTTACCTAAAATCAATGAGCCACTCGCATTCCAGTACATGATACAAGAAGATATATGAAATGAAATGTTGTATTAATCACATAAGAGAAGGTTACATACTGTGAAATACCAAAGACCAGAATCCTCATTACAGATAGAACTCCTCCTCACTGAGACCCTACGGGCTCTGAACTTTCATACAGAGGCTTTACAAAATGTATACAAAACGTGCCTTTCACTGCACAATTTTCTGATACAAGTCTGGAACCTCTACGATGTCTTTCTTTTGGGTTTTTATAGAGGAAGAAGAGAAAAACCCCAAAAATAAGTCGGTGAACATTTAATTGGCTCATTAAAATAGGAATGGTGAGAGAGTGCCTGCTCACACTGTTTGACGGTGCTAAACTGCCGTAGGTACTCTGCTGCTGCTCTATGGAGTAAATGTTGTAGGTGCAGATTTCTCCAGAGATAAGATATGCGAAATAAAATATGTAACATTTTGTACTTTCCTTGGGGAAAAATCTGTTGAAGTAAAACCTGGAGGATATGATTTTTAAGCACTTGTACTTTTTGCCTTCCAACTTTTGAATTCACATCTAAGATCTTAAATGCCAGAGGCAGAATTTCTAGATCATTCCCTGATATTTTGTTGTTGCTCCATTAATATCCCTATCTGAAAAATCTTTATTTAAAAGGCTCTGGAGGGTTTGATAGATTTCGAACCCAATTGTTTTAATGAGAGCTGTGTCGTGACGGCTTTCTAGATCTTTCCTCATAAATTTACTTCTGAAAAAATCGTCCTTCGAAGCAACCTCGACTTCTATAGTGGTGGCCCTGGGTAATAACCATTTCTTCGTCGCTGCAAACCTGCAAAAATCACAAACATGTCAAAGGAAATCAAACCAAGGTGTGATGGATGCGGCGATGGCCATGGAAATGGTGATACAGACTGGGGCAAACTGGTGAGATGGTGCAGGGTGGCGGAAAATGTATATAAGAGGTGGAGAGATGTTTTGTAGAAGGTTGGAGGTGTATGACCTCCAAACAAAAATATAGGGAGACTCACGATAATGGAACAAGACCACGTGGAGTGATGATGTGGAGTGTAGGCTATGGGTTTTGGTCGACCGCGGGGGTCAAGCAGATCTAGACCGTCCAATTTCCAAAGCAATCTACGGTGAAGGACGCGTCGAAGAGCAACGAAGAGGTGGGCCAGGGGTACTGCGGATAGGAACTAAAGGCCGCGCAACTCTGGATATTAATAGCCGTTGGATTGAGCGCTCAGGATCAGACGATTTACATGAATTTCGCTGCATGTCATTGCTAGGAAGTTAATGCGCGATGAGCAGTGGTATTCAAACAGTGACGTGGGACGCGTGGCACTTTTTGAATGGCATCGCTGAGATTTAAAAAATACCGCTAGCCCTTCAAAAGTGGTGCGATGGGATCAACTGGTTTCGGGAAGTGGTTTTCAGCGAGGCGGGGACCACCATGGCAGACTGTTAGAGGACCGTTGATTTATATTTAATCGGACGGCACAGAACGTGCCCGACGATCTTTCACGGGGAGCGCCTTTTGGTCTAGCACGAGGTCTAGCGCCTTGGTCACGTGGGGCATAAAGTTAAGGGGGGATGAGACCGAAAGGAGCTGGGCCCAAAATATTTTCAAATATGGGCTTTGGGCATTAAAAATGCGATTTTAGAGCTAAGAGAGGGCAACGATAGATAGTTAATGAACTTTGCAAGACAGGGCGAGAGAATTTGATGATTTAGACCAGATGGCTCATGGATATTTTAATAAGGAGAATATCGTGGTCAACATTGACTCCATCTAGGGACGACACGTTCATACTTGGACGTGTTGAGAACCTGCAGACCTCCTGATCATAATTTACGTAAACTCTGTTCTTCAGCCCCTCTTACTTTTCACTTTATGAACCATTTGCACGCCCACCCTGTTTAAACAAAAACTGTAACAAGAACTAATATACAGTATGATACATCGGGTGTTTTCAACCTGGATCAAAATTGAAAGTAGGGCTTGAGAAATTGGCCATTTACAGGGGCGTCAAGCAAGTCACCCTGCAAATTCTCCAGCCTGAACGTGTTATTGCCTCCCTGTTCCACAATTTTAAATGGGCCGAACCACAGTGGATCGAACTTGCCATGTTTCCCTTTTCAGCCCTCCGGACATCCCATCTGAGCACCAGATCTCCAATCTGTAATTTCCTGTCTTTTGCATGCTGATCAAAAATGTGTTTCATTTTCTTCTGATATTCATCTAATCTCTAATCCACTTGGTCTAGTGTTTCCTCGAATTCCACCAATTGATTGATTCTTCTGACCATACCATCAGGTTCTTCCTAACTTTCCTGCATGAAACGTGCTACTGGTAAGGCCAGCTGCACAAGAAACACTACTGCTCGTCCATATACCAATTCGTACGAATATTTCCCAGTTGCTCTCTTGCTGGTTATTCTATTTGCCCATAGAGCGAATTTCAACTGGGAATCCCAATTCTTCTGATTCTCATTGATTGTTTTCTAAAAGGCCCACACCAGAGTTTTATTAGAAGACTCTGCCAGGCCATTCCCCTGTGGATAGTAGGCTGTAGAATGATTCAATGTAATATTATACTGCTGACAGAAATTTACAAATTTTTCAAACTTGAAGGCCTGTGCATTATCAGCCACTATTCTAGCGGGACAGCCAAACCTGGATATGATGTTTTCTTCCATGAATTTTATGATGACAATGTCAGTAGCATTCCTTGCAGGTATGGCTTCCACCCATTTTGTAAAGTAATCTCTGGCTGTCAGTATCCATTTATGTTGTCCACTTGATGGGGGATGTATTTCTCCGATAAAATCTATTCCCCATTGTTGAAATGGCTCATTCACATGGACTGGAATTAGGGGCAGAGCTGCCAATTTCTGTCTCTCAGCAAATTTCTGACACTTATCACATGCTCTAACCCAAATGAAAACATCTCCAAATAATTTTTGCCAGTAGAAACCAGCCTTTAAGATTTTATGAGCTGTTGCCCTTCAGCTGTAATGGCCTCCACAAATTCCTTCATGGAATTCTATCATTATACTTTCTATTTAATTTTCTGTGAGGCACAATAATAGTATGCCTGAAGGATCTCTCCAATATAATTGGCCATTGGAAACTATATACTTTTGTGATTTTAGCCTCAATGTTCTGTATTTTGCTTTATCACAACTTTGAGGACAGCTGAGTGTCAAAAGATATTCAACTATTTCTTTGTACCATGGACTGGTGAGATATTTTATGTGTACTCTCTGAGTATCCATCTCCAGACCCTGATGCTCTTTTTCTTTCTCAAATTCTTCATTTGCTACCATAGACAGGTTTATGCCCAGAGCTTGGTAGTTTGATTCAGATAACATTTTAGCAAGCCCCTGTCCTTTAATCAGCTTAGTAGGTCTGATATCCAAATCATATTCCTATATCTTTGCAATCCATCTCCCTCTTTTTCCTTCACTATCTCCCTGAATGAGAATGTCTTTGACAGCTGCTGTAGGGACATATGCAGTAATGTGAGACTGCAAAACATACGTTCTAAAGGCTTTGAGGGACTTCACCAGGGCATATGCCTGCTTTTCTAATATGTTATATTTCAATTCCGCATCATGAAGCACCTGACTGAAGAAGGCAATAGGCTGCTCGTACCCTTCTTCATTTTTTTGCAATAACACTCCAGCTACTGTATGAGGTGAAGCAAAAGAAAAGATCATAAATGGTTTTGCATAATTTGGCCCAGCTAGCACAGGAGCTTCAACAAATGCAGATTTAATTCTAGTAAAGGCCTCCCGTGATTCTTGTGACCATTTCACCTCATTATTCTTCTTTAGCATATCTATTATATGCCTAGCTATCTCAGCATAGTTAGGGATAAATCTCCTCAGAAAATTGATACGTCCTAAAAACACCTGCACTTCTTTTTTGCTTCTAGGAAGAGAAATACCATTTATAACCTCTACTCTTTTAGGATCTATCCTTACACCATCTTTAGTCACAATGTGTCCTAAAAGCTTGCCTTCCTCTAATGCAAATAGATACTTTTGAGGATTAAGAGAAATACCATACCTTCTTCATTTCTCAAAAGTTTTTCGTAAATGCTCAATGTGTTCAGCGTCATTTTTTGAAAACACTGTAATATCATCAAGGTACACCACCAGAAATTTATATTTCTCCCCAACAAAGGCTATGTCCATGGCCCTCTGAAAAGTGGCCCCTACATTGATCAATCCAAAAGGCATCCTGGCATACATGAATGTACCCCATGGTGTGATGAAAGCAGTTTTCTTCTGATCTCCTGGAAGTACAGCAACCTGATTATATCCAGAGAAACCATCCATCATTGACATTCTAGAGGCTCCAACTACTTTTTGCAGGATGTGGTCCATCTTGGGTAGTGGATAATTATCTTTTAAGGATGCTCTATTTAAATTCCCGAAATCCACACACAACCTTATTTCTCCATTCTTCTTTTGGACAGGGACCAAATTAGCAACCCATTTTGAGTACCTTAATGGCACAATTATTTTGGCCTTAAGCAGCTTCTTGATTTCTTTTTCAATGGAGGGAAGCAGCAGAGGATTTATCTGTCTGAGCTTCTGCTTATAAGGTTTTGCATCTTCCCTCAGAGGAATTTTATGCTGCATCATATTGATATCAAAAGTTTTAAGGTCCTGATAGGACCATGCAAATACATATTTATAAGATTGAAATAATTTCATTTATTTTTCCTTATATTCCTCTGGTATCTTCTTGGACAATTTTACAACTTTGGGCTTAGCATCAGTGCCCAAATTCAGATCTTCTACCTGATTTTCTTCTACTACTTTACTATGCTACAATGGAACATCATTTTTGTCAAATAATTTTTCTAGAGGCACCAGACCTCTAGGTATGACGTTTCCTTTTAGCTGCAGCACTTTATTACCTGCTATTTTTTCTTCCCATTTGTTTCCTGCAAAATTTTCAGCCTCATCTTCTTCACAATCATCAATCTCCATATTAGAAAATTCTCCCACTATTTCCAATAATTTCTTCATCTGTTCATCATCCTCAAACACTTGCCAATGCTTAATATTATCTGGGATTGATGGTCTATAACGTACCTCGATTTCATACCTCAGGAGTGGATTTTGAGGGGGACAAAAAGTACTGGCAGCTACAGCAAGAGAATCCGCCATTCTATTCTGCTCCCGGGGCATGAACTGAATATTAAATGCTGAGAATAAATTCTCCGCCATGTCCCAAACTTCGTTTCTATAAGCTCTCAGCTGAGGATGTTTGGTTTGACACTGATTTCTGACTTGTCTGACCACCAGCTCAGAGTCTCCCAGAACCTTTAAACAATGTATGCCCATGCTCTTGGCTGTCTGCAATCCCAATAATAGTGCTTCATATTCAGCTACATTATTAGTAGCTTAATATTCCAATTTAAAAGACAGTGGCACCCATTTTCCTGTAGGGGAGATTAATATTACTCCAGCCCCATTTCCTTCTCCTGAATTTGCTCCATCAAAATGTAAAGTCCATACTCCTGCTTCATGGTTCCCTGAAGGCTGCTCACTCTTTAACTGGAAGAAGGAAGGTTCCTGAGCATAATTTTGATCTTCTTCTAACATCAAACATGAGAAATCTCCTTCCTTGCTGTAGACTGGTGAATTCTCTGAGCTGTCAGCCTCAGTCAGCATCTTGACAAATCTAGTCTCTCTATATAACCTCTGGCCACCAAAAATTGGAATAGTGGCATATGTTAAGTCTAATTTGAGTGACCCACCAATTTTTGTTCCCCAGGACCTTGACAATAGCATGCCAAAGTGAACTGGGATGTCAGCTACCACAATGTCCATTACTACAATTTTTGCTGGAATTTGGGCCAAGTTGACCACTAAATCTTTAATCATCCCCAAGCATTTAAATCTTTTGGAATCAAATGAATATAGGTCTTTATATGGACGTGTGATTTGTAGTCCTAGTTGTTCCATGACCGACAGAGGCATAAGATTATGGGAAGCTCCAGAATCTAGCATATAATTGTGTAACAACAGGTCATGAATCACTAGAGACACATAGAAAGGAGGAGTAGAGGGGTCTATCTCCTCGACATGTGGGCCAAAGATTACCATGGGTCTTTCTTCTTGTAGGTTAAGACTATCTGGAATTATTGGCACTTCAGGAGGGAGCAATAAAGAAGTGACTTGAGATTGATATATTGGTTGTTTCAACAGCTCAGTCAGGGGGACTGGGATTTTGAATTTCTCAAGTTATTTTTGTAAATTAAAAGCAGAAGGGGGCTTATCTATTATAGTTTCTCTTAACTCTTTATTTTCAGTTGAAGGTTTAACCTCTTTTGATATGGACTCAGCATTAGGAGGAGTGACTACTTTTGAAGAAGAAGGAATTTGGTCATTAGATTGCAAAGGTTTGTTCAGAGGACTCTTACCTTTATCTGTGGCTTTCTGCATCTTTGATTCCTTTGGAGAAAATGCTTCCTTCTGGGGAGGCTCTTCTTCTTGATCCTGAGTTCGAGTTCTCTTCCTGGAAGATCTGAGATCATATCTTCTATTGAAATGTGCTTGCATGAAATCATTAAACTGTTTGCAATAATGATCAATTTCTGCATCTTCTGTATCTCTGATCTCTTCTTCTTCTTCGTGCAATGGGCATTCCACTTCATCATTATTTGAAAAAGCAAGGTTTGCATCTTGTAGTTCATAGGCAGCTTCTTCAGTGGAGTCATCTACTGGGCCTTCCAGGTACAATGGGTGTGGTACCTGATCATGCTACTCTCTTGCTTCTCTTGGCAGTATTTTCAAGGGTGGCTTTCTATATTAAGGATTGTAACCTCTGTTTGGAGCATTCTGAAAATTCTTGGGAGCTGAGTTCTTGGTTTCCAATTCAAGCTTGACCAATTTATTAGAAAGATTCTTAATCATTTTTCTTATTTCTTCAATTCTATCTGAGTCTTTGTCCTAATTGGAAGTAGATACTTCCTCTTTCCCCCTTCTTCTAGCATCTTGTTCGGCTTTTACTTTTAATTTTCCAGTGGAGGAAAAATTTGCTTCCAACTCAAGAGCATATAACTGAGCATCATCTAGGGTAGCAAGCTTTCTTTCCCTGAGAGAGAAACCAAAATCTGAGTCAAAGGCTGCTATGAAAACGAATTTGGCAGCATTCTGATGAGGCTTCATATCTGCAGGGAGATTTAGATATAACTTATTAAATCTCTTGATAAATTCTGACACCCCTTCATTATGTTTCTTCTTGAGTGTATTGAACTCAGTAAGGCACTGTCCATGATCTTTCTTTTCTCCCCATTTCCTGAGAAAAGTATTTTCCATATCATCCCAAGTGGTTACAGAACGGTTTCCTAATGTTTTGAACCATTTTCTGGCTTCACCGTCCAGAGACAGCACAAATAATCTTAAGACTACATCCAAATGTTCTACATTAAAGTTTTCTGGAAAAGAGAAAAAGGTCTCAATATGTTTTTGAGCATCAATTTCATTTTCCCCAGCGAATCTGGGCAGGATCTTCAAATAATCTTGCGGCATATCATTCAGCACTTGAGGTAATGCCAGGGGAGCATATTTGTTTAAAAAAAAGGCTGGAACATTAGCCATTGGAGGAGGTGGTGGTTGTGCAACAATCTGATGTACAAATGGAGGAAGAGGCGGAGGTGGGAGTGGAGTATGAATAAGAATGGGAATGTACTGTACAGAAGCCTGAGGTGTAGATGGAAACAATTCACGATTAACAAGGGCTACTTCTGTAACTTCTTTAACTTCCTTAGCCTCAGGGGTAGGATGAAAGTTCTCTTTAGTTCTAGCACTTCCTCGGGGTGGGCTATCTGAGTAATATTCAAGATTTTCCTCAGTGGAGTTGGGATTTTCTACTTGAATTTCTTGAGAAGAAGAGGATGGATAATCTTCTACAGAATATTCCGGGATCTCAACACAGACTGATTTCCTTTCTTTCCAACTTCTTCTATGTATGATCTTCTCAGGGTCAGACACTAAAGGTGTCTTTGACTGTGATGTATCTGACCTCAGATGTGGCTTACGAGGAGCTAGGACTACCAATAGATTTATCAAACAAACAACAGTGGAGTCGCCATGGTGAGAGATATGCAACTCTTCAACTCTCTGTGCTCACCTGATTAGAGAGTGAATATGATTTTTCGAGGCCCAGGGAAACTGATATTCTTAAATTTTTCCCCGGCAACGACGCCAGAAAGATGCTGTCGACAATTGTTGTCACTCCTAGAGACAGCCTAGAGTTGCCATAGACTAGTGCCTAGGAAATCTTAGCATAGCAAAGAGTATATAATGTAATGTGTGAAGTTGTCAGCTTCATCTCACTTGCTATCTTATGTAAATGAAAATATTGATTTAAATGGGACCAGAAATTACAGAAAATGTCACAGGGAAAGTAATGCTGCAGAGACAAGATGCAAAGCTCCAACACAAAAGCATCAGACAGTTAAGAGACAATTTACTATAAAGAGGGCCGATTCAAGTAATATGCCACAGAAATAAAATATCAGGAGGTATATGTCGTGAAAGAAACATTTAGAAGATATTAGTTAACTTTGGACTGATACCCAAAAACACAACAGAACCATATATGGGCTTATCATTCTAAGAATCCATACATGACAATGGCGTTTTAAAAGCACCCTCCCAAAGCAACCAATATAGCAGAAAGATGGATGAAATGAACATGAAACAGTATATCATGCCTGAGCCATATTTAAAGCGCTTGATTGATCCAAGTATGGGCATCAACTAGGATGAATCCTTAACTAAAATCAGTGAGCCACTTGCATTCCAGTACATGATACAAGAAGATATATGAAATGAAATGTTGTATTAATCACATAAGAGAAGGTTACATACTGTGAAATACCAAAGACCAGAATCCTCATTACAGATAGAACTCCTCCTCACTGAGACCCTATGGGCTTTGAACTTTCAGACAGAGGCTTTACAAAATGTATACAAAATGTGCCTTTCACTGCACAATTTTCTGATACAATTCTGGAACCTCTACAATGTCTTTCTTTTGGGTTTTTATAGAGGAAGAAGAGAAAAACCCCAAAAAGAAGTCAGTTAACATTTAATTGGCTCATTAAAATAGGAATGGTGCGAGAGTGCCCACTCACACTGTTTGACGGTGCTAAACTGCCGTAGGTACTCTGCTGTTGCTATATGGAGTAAATGCTGTAGGTGCAGATTTCTCCAGAGATAAGATATGCGAAATAAAATATGTAACATTTTGTACTTTCCTTGGGGAAAAATCTGTTGAAGTAAAACCTGGAGGATATGATTTTTAAGCACTTGTACTTTTTTCCTTCCATCTTTTGAATTCACATCTAAGATCTTAAATGCCGGAGGCAGAATTTCTCGATCATTCCCTGATATTTTGTTGTTGCTCCATTAATATCCCTATCTGCAAAATCTTTATTTAAAAGGCTCTGGAGGGTTTGATAGATTTCGAACCCAACTTTTTTAATGAGAGTTGTGTCATGACGGCTTTCCAGATCTTTCCTCATAAATTTACTTCTGAAAAAATCGTCCTTCGGAGCAACCTCGGCTTCTGTAGTGGTGGCCCTGGGTAATAGCCATTTCTTCGTCGCTGCAGACCTGCAAAAATCACAAACATGTCAAAGGAAATTGGACCAAGGTGTGATGGATGCGGCGATGGCCATAGAAATGGTGATACAGACTGGGGCAAACTGGTGAGATGGTGCAGGGTGGCGGAAAATGTATATAAGAGGCAGAGAGATGTTTTGTAGAAGGTTGGAGGTGTATGACCTTCAGACAAAAATATAGGGAGACTCATGATAATGGAACAAGACCACGTGGAGTGATGATGTGGAGCGTAGGCTACGGGTTTTGGTTGACCGCGGGGGTCAAGCAGATCTAGACCGTCCAATTTCCAAAGCAATCTACGGTGAAGGACGTGTGGAAGAGAAAGGAAGAGGTGGGCCAGGGTTACTGCAGATAGGAACTAAAGGCCGCGCAAATCTGGAGATTAATAGCCGTTGGATTGAGCATTCAGGATTGGACGGTTTACATGAATTTCGCTGCATGTCATTTCTCGGAAGTTAATGCGCGATGAGCAGTGGTATTCAAACAGTGACATGGGACGTGTGGCACTTGCTAAATGGCATCGCTGAGATTTACGAAATACCGCCAGCCCTTCAAAAGCGGTGCGATGGGATCAACTGGTTTCGGGCAGTGGTTTTCTGTGAGGCGGGGACCACCATGGCAGACTGTTAGAGGATCATTGATTTATATTTAATCGAATGGCATAGAACGTGCCCGACGATCTTTCACGGGGAGCGCCTTTTGGTCTAGCACGAGGTCTAGCGCCTTGGTCACGCGGGGCATAAAGTGAAGGGGGGCTGAGACCGAAAGGAGCTGGGCACAAAATATTTTCAAATATGGGCTTTGGGCATTAAAAATGCAATTTTAGAGCTAAGAGAGGGCAACGATAGATAGTTAATGAACTTTGCAAGACAGGGCGAGAGAATTTGATGATTTAGACCAGATGGCTCATGGAGATTTTAATAAGGAGAAGATCGTGGTCAACACTTGCCATGAGACACAAATATTTCACCTTCCCGCTGCCATATTTCCAATCCAAGGAAATAATGAAGGAGGTCAAAATCCTTCATCTCAAACTCCTTTGCAAGATCTGCCTTGCATGAGTATCAACTACTCATCACCCGTTAGTATTAAATCATCAACATAAAGAACAATGATTAAAATCTTACCCTCCACCACAATTTGGTACAGGTTTGCATCCGCCTCACTCTTAGTGAAGCCAAGTCCAGTGAAATAGCTTTCGATCTGTGTGTACCAAGCATGTGGTGCTTGCTTAAGCCCATACAACACTCTTTTGAGCCTGCACACATGCGACTCACTGTTGAAGATCTCAAATCCTTCAGGCTGCTCAATGTACACCTCTTCCTCAATGATCCCATTAAGGAACACAGTCTTCACATCCATCTGATGAATGTTCCAACCCATTTGCGCTGAGAGAGCAAGGATGTTCCTTATGGAAGAATACCGTGCGATAGGTGCAAATGTCTCTTCATAATCAATCCCCTCGATTTGTGAGAAGCCCCGGGCAACAAATCTTGCCTTATACTTCTTGATGCTCCCATCATCATCTTGCTTTACCTTGTAGATCCATCTTGATCCTACAACTAATTTACCCATCGGCCTTGGAACAATCTCCCAAGCACTGTTTCTGACAATGGAGTCATACTCCTCAACCATGGCATCTACCCATGTGGGATCCTTCACTGATTCTTCAAAAGAAGATGGCTCTTTCATGATACACTTTCTCATAAGAGCCATGTATCCAGTAAAGCGGTCAGGTGACTGTCTCTGTCTGCACTGTGATGTAGGGAATCCTACATTTTGTGCCGCATCAAGCTTCAGTCTCTCAGCTTCTGTGGTATGCTTTTTTCCTTGTATGATGTTTGGTTCTACATGAGTGGACTCCTCCACTTCATGAATCTCCTCCTGTGGATGATCCACATCTAGAGGCTCATCTTTGGGAACAAGAAGTTCCTCCTCTACATGCAAGTGTAGCTCCCTCTCAAGCGACAACTTCATGGCTTTCACCTCATTGAATTTTATATCCCATCGCACCACAGTCATCTGACTATCTGGAAAATACACACGATAATTATGGGGTGTTTCTGTGTACCCCACAAATATCCCAACCTCTGTAGTTGGCTCCAGCTTCTTCCTGGCGTCCTTTGTCACATGAATGTAAACAAATGAGCCAAAAATCTTCAAATGAGAAATATCAGGCTTCTTACCAGTAAAATCTTCTTCATGTGTACTCATACCAAGTACTCTATGAGGACAACAGTTTTGCACATAAACCGTAGTGTTGCATGCTTCCACCCACAAGTGCATCGGTAGGCCCTGGTCATGTAGCATTGATCGTGCAGCACCCACGATCGTTATGTTCTCTATCTCAGCGACCCCATTCTGCTATGGGTTATGAGGCACTATGAGTTCTCTTCGAATTCCTTCTTTGCTACAGAAGTCTTTGAATTCGCCCGAGATGTATTCACCACCATTATCGCTCCGTAGATATTTCTCTTGCTTCCCCAACTCTTTCTCCACCAATGCTTTAAACTCACATAACTTTGAAAATATTTTTCTCTTCTTTTGCATGAAGAATATCCAGCATCTACGGGAATAGTCATCAACAAATATAACATAATACCTGTGTTTTTCTGTTGAAGCAACCGAGAAAGGTCCACACACGTCCGTGTGAATTCTCTCTAGGATCACCAAAGCACAGTTCTCCTTCTCATGAAAGGTGGTATTCACAAAATTAACCATATTACATGCCTTACACTATTCTGACTGCGCAAGAGCACCCTTGCGAAGTCCAGTAGAAATCTGTTGCAAAATCTGCAAAGTGCCATGGTGAAGATGGCCCAATCTCCTGTGCCATAATTCGCCCTCATCCCGACTCACTACTTCTTCTGATTTTCCCACCATTGCAGCGCAACCATCTACCTCTAGCTTGTAGAGATTCTTAACTCGAATTCCCTATCCTCTTGGTTTGACCCGTTGTTTTATGTCGCAGGAAAGATTTTCCATCACTAAAGACAACTTCATAACCTTTGTCTTCCAACATTGCGACCGAGACTAAGTTCTTCTTCAGACCTAGAACATGCATAACATCTTTCAACAAGAATGGATTACTAGACTCCCTCTCAAAGGTAATGGTCCCAATGTTGGTCGCAATGTATCGACCATCGTCACTCATCTCTATATGCATTTGAAGGTCCTTCTCCTCCAAGTCACTAAACAACTCCTTGTCTCCCGTCATATGGAAAGACACACCACTATCAAGATACCACACCGATCCCATATAGCTTGAAACCAAACATGTGATCAAAGAGAAATCAATTTCAAATTGCGAGGCTAAGGCCTCTCCAGCTACAGCTCCAATAACCTTCTTGTTCTTCTTCTTCTGTGGGAAGTTAGTGGCGAAATTCCCATGTTTGTGACAGTGAAAGCACTTCACTTTGGACAAATCCTGCTTCTTTCCTGTAGCATCGGATTTTGAAGGAAATTTCTTCCCCTTCCCTTTCCTTGCTTTGGAAACTAAAGCGCAATTCTCTTCATCTTCATTCTTCGATGAAGAGCCATCCCTGGTACCTCGCCTTATCTCCTCCTGCATGATATTCGACCAAAGTCGCTCCCATCTTGGCAGTTTCTCCCATCCATTGACAGAGCATTCATAGCTATGCCAAATCTTTGGAAGCCCAAGGAGAGCCAAGCTCACCAAGTCTTCATCATCAACAGTAATCCCCACACTTCCCAGTTCATCCCTACAGTGGAAAAACTTCATGAGATATTTTGGAATACTGTCGCCCTTCTCCATTTTTATTTCTTTGAGCTCATATTTCAGCACAACCTTCCTCTGGTCGCTACTTCTTTGGAAAAAATCTGTCAAAGCCTTCCACATTAAGAATGGATTGGCTTTCCCGTGAAGGCTGGACATAATATGGTCCTTCACACCTTCCAACAGAATTCTTCTTGTCTTTCTACCTTCTTTTTCCATGCATCAAGTAATGAAACATCGCTAGATCCTAGCTTAGGAACATCGCTATCGATGAACTCCTTCAGTTCATTATCCTCCAGCACCTCCTCCATCCTATCCTTCCAAGCTATGTAATTTGAGCTCCCATCAAGGGCCTACTCCAATCGCAACCCATTTAAAGACATTTCAATGTATACTCAACTGTCGCACCAAGCATTTTCTGCAGCAAATTTGAATTGTCCACCAGCACAAACTCAACAATTCTTCACAATTGCAATCTTCAAGAATTAACACTGCTTCGATACCATGTAGAAATTATATACAAGATGCATGTATATATCCAAATTCTCTTGATCTAAAAATATTTTATCTTCTTGCTAAATATAGAATCCTTCCACTGTTAATCTTTTGCGAAAATTAAAATCAATTGCAAGCACATGAAGCAATAAAAACAATCACACATAACACAGTTGTTTAACGAGAAAGCCTGAAGCTGAAAAACCAAACTCTCATATATTATGTATCATGGATATCATGTAACAATCTCATATAAAGCTTAGTACATCAAGCTCTCAATATAATCAATTGTCACACACTAATCAAAAGAAATCTGCAAATCCATGCATCGATTTCTGGCCACCTACTAGCCTACCTCCACTGTGTAATCCCTGCTGAAGAATAGCTCTGAATGAATTCAAATTACCCTTACCTTGACTGTGCAATCGTCATTGGCAACTCTAATGTGTGTGTGGTGCAATCAATGCATCACTATAGTCACAATGGATAGTCCATCTTGCCCTTTCACCTATCTCTCCACTGGGTCTCCACTGGGTCTCCACTGGAACTCCCATGCACTGTAGTTAACTGTTGTATTTTCTCAGTTGATTAATGACTTATTATTTGTGAATTAATTAACTAATTAATTCACTCCAATCTCACTAGTGTATCATTCAGTTAGACTAGATACAACTAGCTCAATTGAGTTTAACTCCAATAACTGAGTTAAACTGAATAACAACTCCATGAACTACTCTTCCAACTCTGTCATAACCTTTCCACTTCAGTTCTAACTGAGTCCTCCATGCATGAACCACCAGTAAACCCTATGAATTGTGTAATTCCTTCAACCCACTGATTTTCCAAATCTATACACTGAAATTAAGTGCTCCAAGAGAATAAGTTGTTGTTTGTTGTCGGATTATTATTAAGAGCTAATAATAATCGACACTTCTATTTTTAGATCAAAAATCTATAAATAGACTTCGCCCAATATTATAAAAATAGAATTTCATCTATTTTTCCAACTTGACCAACCATCCACAAATAACATCCTGCAACTTCTGAAATATGATCACCATGTCTAAAAATAGACATAGTCTAAAAATAGACTTGCACCTAAAAATAGCTTGTGGGCCCACATAGTGAAGGCGACTCATTTTCACTAAGCTCATCATATTGCTGAATCTTAACAATTTTGGGTCGGTGCTGGTAGGTATTTATGACCTTGTGCCCATGGAGAAATTAACGCTGAGCCCTGCACCCATCAGTGCTCTATATTAGAAGGGCAGCCACGCCGAGCTGTTTTTGGAATTTTTTTTAAAATAGAAACGAATTTTCCATGCTTAACAACTTCGTGAGTGGAGTCATTATGGTTTGTTTGACTGAATAACGTCGAAGTCCTCCCTTTGGATTATTTTTTCCTACAATTGTGCAACTCCCCAAAGGGATATACCTCTCCTCCACCTTATGAGGGATCCCAAACCACCTCCTCTCCTATAAATACTTCCTTCTCACATTGATTCAACTAGCTGAACATTCATTACTATAGTTGGTGTGTAGAAGAAGGCAGAGATGAATCCATTGTTGAGAGAGAGTTTAAGCTCGTTGCCTCATCGAATTCAATCCTGAACAAATGCTTGAGAAAAGCCTGATTGAACCGGTCGAAGGAGGCCTACAACCTCAAGGCATTAAGGTTGTAAAATTCTTTTCTCTATCAATAATACATGAATGGTTTTTTTGTTCCAATTTTGTGATTAATTATATGCAAAACATTTTATTCTCCTTGACCAATCGAATAGCTGTAAATGAAATTATATTCTCGTATGTTGTCATCGTTCACTTGATATTTGTGCAAGTACACGGATATCATCACTAAAGTACTGTGACATACAAAGACAAATATCGGAGGATCGCTCCTGCAAGCTGCCACAAGAAAGAATTGGACCGAGGTAAGGTATCTATCCCAGTTCATCTTTCATTTATAAGCTAGGAGTCCAAAAGTCCAACATGTTCCCTTGTTGCTAGACCCACCCTAGGGTTAGAGGGATCGCCTCTATTCTTAGAGGGGGTTTTCCTGCTCAACAGTGACTTCCATGGCCACTATACTCACCTCTGTCCCCGCCTCGAAGACTACCGCACCACTTTGCAAGCAGTCCGCCAATTCGAGGCCAAGTGCAACGAGTCCACCTATCCCTTATTTGTGCATTTTTCTTTGGTAGAACTAGATGACACATCTACTCCCATTTAAATTCCCCCTCTCGATGTTGAGATGACAGAGTCTTCGGCCATTATCCTCTACCTGTCATCATATATGAGATCCGCAGTGGAAGACCCCTCTGGGGCTTTCCCTTCTATTTCACATGACCTCCCTTCAGCGATCACCCTGGGCTCAACATTGGTGGATCCTTCATCTACTTGTTCTTCTGTCACCCCCCGTGATGAATGCACATGTGAACCTCTCTTCTCATGATGATGAGTCAGGAAGCTTTGCGTGTCATGTGGTTATCCTTCCACTAGTCACCCCATCTTCTACTATGATGACGACGTTATGGAAGCCTTTTCCACCCCTGACTTCATTTTTCCTACCCATAAAGAAAATGGCACCATCTATTTCTGTGGTGACTTTCACGACCTAAGCACAAACTTCCCCCAAGGCAGTTCCCCCACACCATCCACCTTTCAGTGTTCAGGGGGTAGAAGTTCTACCAATAGAACTCCCTCTAGAAGTGCTTGTTTGATTTATGTCTTGCGTTCAGGTTGCCAGAATTTTTCATCATCTTCTCATTTGTTGTCTCGTGGCACCTTTCAGATGGACCCCCCCGTCCACACCATATATCAGTTATGCTGATGGTGTAAATCACTACTCCTGGAATCTAGCCTCAACAGCCTAGTCCAGTTTTACCTCCTTGCATTCAATTATCCTCTCTAACGGCGTATGAATTGGTATGCCACCAATAACAAGGCTGAATATGATGCAGTGATAGGTTTATTAGCCCATGCCCTTTCCTGTCACATCTGTCACCTTCACGTTCATTTAGATTCCTTGCTGCTTTTCATGCAATTGAATGGTGTTTATCGTGTGCATAATCCTATCCTTTTTAGAAGATATTTATGAGTGAAGATTTTGATGTGTGAATTTGAAATCATTACATTTAGTCATGTACCTAGAGCACAAAATCACTATGTAGATAGTGTTGCAAACAATATTCTAGATTGGAATTTATCACACACATTTAACACAAGACAATAACAATAAACCATAAAATGATCCATATCCATTATATGTGTCGTTCAAAATGTTTTAGAGTCCATCCACTCTGATACATATGATATGGCCATAGCATGTTACAAAAAATAAAAACTGGGGGCACCTCATGCCCCTACATCTAATCACTATCTGGAGTGTCTTGGGCCAATGAATCGGCTCTTACATCTCGTAGATCGCGCATCCTCTGCGCCGCATGACTCCTCGCCACTCCGAGGGTAGACCAATACATAGATCTATGTACTAGTCATCTAGGTCCTGCCAGCCGCACTCAGAAACTCCAGACAGAAGTCTCTCACATCTATGATGGATGTCCTCCATGAGAGCCACAACATCCTCATTTTGAGGTCCCCTCGATCTGCTAGGTCCTGCAGCTCTTGATACTGCGGGCTGTCCCATATACCCAGTCGATTTTACTGGTGTTGTATCTGCATACCAAAAGTCAATGAATCAGTACCATATACAATATTCTAAAACTTTAAAATTCACATAACAGATAAGCAACTTGTCACCTACCATCAGGCCCCCATGCTCGACCTGGCAGCAGTGGCAAGTCTAGGTCCCCATGATAACTCATCCCAATATAGGGATAGTCATCTATGTACAATGGCATCTGATCCCAATGTGCGAAACAATCAGGTCAAAACACCCGTCTGACTGCCCCACCTCCCCCTCTACACAGTAGCCTCCCCCAGCGGTGCATCCTGGGCTCTCGCAAGCCCCCATCCTGGATATGTATGTGAGGCCGAAGTGTCAGGATCTTCTCAAAGAAGAGTGAGCAAAGCATTGTGCCATATGCACAACCATGGTTCACCTACCGCTTTCATAGTGACAACTATCATTTCAAAGACGACAACATCATTTGGGCCCACCCATAGTAGGGCCCACTCAATACACTCTCAACAAGCATCATCTGACCCCCATTGATGTGGTGGAGCACCTGGTTGCCCAGAATGCGCAACACTGCTGCGGCCACAACATGAGTCTCTATCCTCTATAGATCTCCGATCGGTATTCGTGTCCCTTTCACATGGAGACCCGATCGACAGTGGCACTCTAAAAACTCCATAATGTTCCGCCCTCACGGTAACACTAGTTGTGTGTTTCCCACCATCCCTAGTGGCGGGAGACCAGTCAGGAAATATATATCCTGGACAGTCAGCTTAATCTGGTCCCCCTACACTATAAATATCTCATGATCTGGACCCCAATAGCTGACAATCTGGGCCAACAAGGGCTCTCCTGCTCTCATCAAAGGGTTCTCCACAAACTTCAGGACCCCAAACCTGGCCAATGCAACACATAAAACATGATCCTCTTTGATCTTTGTCCGTAACGTGTTGAGGTCTCTCTCTCTCTCTAGTTTATCCTCAACTCTGCCATATCTGCACAAAACCATCGTGTTTGTGAGTGTACAGAAAGGAAAATACTGCATCATAACCATAAAATCTTAGCTCTCAACCAAAAAATAGCACCAAAATCCCTCTCTCTGACAGGTTGCACTTTTCAGGCCATTCCTAGGACAGGTTGTAGTTTTTTTCCCAAAAACTGCTACCCAAGTCGCAAAAAATGCCCCAAAAAGTGCGACCTTACCGTGAAGAAGAGCAGGGGTCTGTTCCTGAGCTTTGGGTGCCTAAACTAAAATTTCAGCCCATTGAATTGAAAGAGTATGGTTAGGCCTCTTACTTGCAGCTAAATGATCTCGATTCCAACAGTCGGTTTGTCTGCTACGATCGCCGCAAGATTTATGGCCTTTTCTCCCCTCTACATTCACCACAACTACACTTGCAAACGAATCAAATTGGAGGGAAAATGCCTTATTAAAAGAGAAACCCCAGATTTTTCTTTTGCTAGTTGTGACCAAACCGTAGCTCCATTTGACAAACTGTTAGCACCATTGGAAATCTCTCACCGAACTCTCAAATGGGTATCCTTTCGTTTTTGGTGATTTGATACTTCACCCGGACACATTTTTTCCATTAAGGGTCACTTCACCGCTTCTCAAAATTGAATTTATTCACTTGAAACACTTGTACTTGGGGCACCACCTTGCCTTCATACTTTTCCATGCTCGTGTCGATTTTCGTCGTGAGTTACCATCTTGTACTCATGTTTTTATGGTCCCCATCAGGCCTGTTCTGTGTGGCAGCATCATTGAGTCGCCCTTGTTTAAAGTATCCGAGTTGAGTCATCATCACATTCATGGAGTCTATCCCGAGTCCCTTTGTATCCCACCACAGTCCTACATCCTTCATTTCTTTGTTCCTCTCTCGTGTCGCACATTTTGGCCTTTAGTCATACTATCCCCTATCCCCTCCAGAGTCGAGTTAGTAGCTGCCAGGTCATCCATGCCCTTTATGATCTAGCAAGGGAAGTCATATATCCGCTACTCAGTATGCCCCATTCCATCATCATCCCTATTATTAGTCTATCAGTCACTCTACTATTTTCCCTCGTGCCTTAGTTAAGGATTCCTCATTTCCTCACCTATGGCAGACCTCCTTCTGTCGACATCATTTCATTCATTCTAGAAGACAAGTCTAGAGGGTGGTGTACCATGGTTCCAGCTTCCACTCTTGTTTAGTGCCTCAGATTAGGGAAAGGGACCCTTTATTTCCCTTTTACTTGATTGTTTTTCAACTCCAGCTCCTCATGGCATGATCGATATCTGTATACTTGATGGTTGAGTGATGCAATAGATTATACCAGTGATCCCCGGGTGTGTGTGAGATGCTTCAGACCTCATGAGGGGGTGGCCCTTCAAGTAGCCCCCCACATGCTCGGATGACCTCTCTACTACGGCCTTGGATGCAGATCCATAGATTTTATGGTTACGACCTTAGTCGCGTGCAACGCCTCTTTAGTTTTCATGTATCATTCAGATTTTCAGAGCCCTTTCCTATTTTACAGGGTCTCTTTGGTTGTACTTATATCTCATGTACTAAGATATTATTGTATAAGTCATGGCTTTTGTCCCAAGCACAGTATGTATGTGGGATCCATTATCATGTTTTTATCTGGCCCATCTTTATGCTAGCATGTACTATATATTTCATTCCCTTGTTTGTTGGATGCATCATTATTCTTTGTAATTTGTTATCTCGGTGGGCATAGGTATGCCTCCCTGCCTCATGTAGAGCAGGTACTCAATCATAAAAGAGACTTGTCACTCCTGTAAGTCTCTCCTCCTCAGGGTCTTGTCCTCTCGCGCTTTAGTCTACCTTATATTTCTCTCTCTCTGACTCCCCCTTCGGTGTCTAGTGATTAAGTTCTTACAACATACTTCGATCATACAATTAACTCCTAATGCTCACACGCTGGGGGGGAATTTGTTACACCAATTTTTGGTCATCTAACTTGTTACTATTATATGGACCAAATTACAGCATGTAAGACCAAATTTACCATAGTAAAATTGCTTTCACTATGAAAAATAACTTAATAATCCATACTTTATTAAGTTGTTTCTGGTCTAAACAGGAAACCCCATGAGGAATAATTGAATAAATCCTTATTTGTTTGATTTTCCTCAAGGGATAATTAATTAAACCACAGTTTAATTAATATTCCTGGTCATATTTAACCCAAAACAGGAAAATTAACTAGATATATCATTATTTATCTTATTATTTTCTAGGAATAATTATTTAAAACATTATTTAAATAATATTCCTTGTTAAATTTGACTAAATCATTTATAAATAATTGAACAAACCACTATTTATTTAATTATTACTCAACCACATTCTTAAAATAATAGATAAATCATTTATTTATTTATTATTTACAAATAAAGGGATTTGACCGAATTCAAATTCTTTTTCCCTCCAACAAAAATGAAAAAATATTCCATTAAATCTAGATTTGGTTAATAATATTTTAATTATGCACCAATATCCAGAATAACTCAATATTTTGTTATAAATAGAAGGTTTTTTCCATTCATTCACTACCTTTTGTTGCCTAAAGATCACTCTGGATCTATACTTTTAGTCTGACTTTGATCCTCCATCATTGTCATATTTTTCTACTTTTTGCTTGTGAGCTCCCTTTGAGTTCCATTTTTGTTTGGGTTTTCTACACCATAAAGAGAGAGAGATCTTAGATCTAAGGTGCCGAGGACATACAAGAACCCATCCCATTGAGGGGGACTGGTAACATCTTTCTATGTTCCCTTCCCAGGTGTCATAATACAAAAAAATATTTAAAAAATATTTTCTTGTTCATTGGACGCATGGAGAAACTCTTGCTTATTATTTGTTGTTTAATGTCTATAAATGTATAGATCTGGATTTATGTTGCATTTATTATGATCACTCACTGCAGATCTAAGGAAATTGACAGCCAAATTTGATGTTAGGGTTGTTTTTTATGCACAGCTAAAGTAAGCTTTTTTCGTACGCTTGCGATTAGAATTCACACTAACAAAACATTCACTATTTTGACGATTTTCACAACCCTTCACATGATGCTGGGGATCTAAACTACCTTTTTACTTCATATAAGTTTGTGGACCTCCAGATTGTTGGAATCTAACTCTCAATGTTGTTGAAATTTCATCCCATTTATTGAGATTTTTTCGATGGTTCCCCACCACCGGAACGATGTTACTTGTAACGCAACATTCATTAATGGTACCTTATGCTCCTCAGGAACTATGGAATAAAAATTATTAATGAAAATATTGACTGAGTCCATATTAGTAAAAGTAGGGTATCCTCTTACCTCTATACTAATCCAATTAACTCCTCGTATTTTTGTGCATCATCTGGTATTGATCTCATATCCCCCTTGTTTCCAATGATCCCACACAACTTCTGATCCAACGTCTGAACTCTGAACATTGCACCAGCTGACTAACCTTATGCTGTTGGGTTGATATAATATTCCCTCTTCCCTATTGTTAGTTGGTATAACTGGTCTATTAGTCTAGGATCCTCCCTATCATCAGTTAGTTCGGTGAATCTTGTCCCTTGATAAGGATCTAGGGTTTGGATTACTATCACCCCTTCTACTTAAAAAATCATCAACTCTTTTTTCAATTCGATCATTGCATAGTTATCGAATGCCCAATCTATTCCAAGCAATGATGGATATGGATCCTTATCTCCTATTATATCTATTACTTCAAATTCTGCACAAGTCTTGACCCTTGCAGTGTCAACCTCTACATCCTTTAGCCTCCCAACTAATAGGATGTAGTATTTATCAGCCATACACAATTGAATTGGAGAGAATTCTAGCTTGGGTCTACACAAGGCGTCCCATGTCTTTCTTGGTAGAATATTTACATCTGAGCCCTGGTCTAGCATGGTATCCTTTTTCTGGAAACCTTCAATCTGGGAATTAATCATGAACTCCTTCCCTATTTGTATTTTATCCCTTCGAATTCTTCTTGAATGCCTCTCTAGTAAATTGGAAGAGTTTGTGCTATTCTGATATGTTCCCTCCTTGATGGCTGACTTCAAACTCTCTGACAATTGTCCAAGCATCTGCTCATCATTCACAATATTTAAAAACAATTTGAACCATTAATCTATAGGATGTGATGGATGTGGGCCCTTTTCTTTACCAACCGTTGGTTGTACTGATTGTGATCCTTTATTTGGGTTTAGATTAATGAACGTCTCCACTGCTTCTTTGTAGTATTTCTTCTACTTCTTCAGATTGTATGAGATCTTCGGCGAGGCTGGTCTTAAAATTTTGGGTTGCTATGTTGCTCCCACATCATCTCCAGTCTTATTTCCTCCCCGAGTCACTATAGCTACACTCAAGAGGGGGGCGGTTTCTGGTATCCTTGGTTCCACATTAATCAATTTTTCTCTCGTCTGTCTAGTGCGCTCTTCCCATATTTGAATCAATTTCAGGCAATCTTTTGTAGCATGTGTGTTGAATTTGCACTAAGAACACCATGGTATTATAGGTAGTGGACAATCTCCCGCAACATGGCCTTCTTGGTCACAGTTATAACATCACATAGGCCCTCTTCCTCCTATCCTGCCCCCCTTTGTTCCTCCTTCTCCTTGTCCCTGAGGATTTTCAATGACCTGATATGTTGTTCTGTCCAGTTGTTCAACTAATGCATTCAACACCCTACATTGGTCCGTGTGATGAGTTGGTGAGGCACAAAACTTACAATAAGTGTTATTAGGGACATTTGAATATTTATGCAAAATGAGGCAGAGGAATGAAACATGGCAATATGCTTTATAGATCTCACAATACTCAGCTGGTACTAGAGTTTGTTGATTTGGAAATCCATGGAATTGTGTTGGCCTTGATATATAGCTTGTGTTCCTATCTGTGCAACTCCCGCAGCAAGAGAGGTTCCTAAGGGCCCCACTGGTCTAGATACACCTCATGGGCCACGTAATATTGGGAACTCTGTGACTAGATGACCTTAAACTAAGCAATGTGTACACCGCGTCTTGTTGGTCGTACTTGTTGCATGTCATTCAACTTCTCTGTCAAAGTTACGATCTGATGTTGAAATCCAAATATAGAAGGATCCTGGATTATTGTTCCACCCCAATATTCATGACAGTATCCCACCATGGATTCAATCATTGTTGCTTTATCTAAAGCATCCTACAATGTGTCAATATTTTTCTAGTTCAATGATGTACATGTAAGAGGCAATAACACTTTAATAAACCTGTCCCATTGATGGTTCGGGTCTATGGGATAGCTTAGTTTTCCAATTGCGTCTTTAAATCTCCACATCAAATCCCAAGCCATTTCTCCTTCTCACTGTTAAATTTCCCATTATTCATAAAAAAAACCTGTTGATTCATTTGAGGAAGTTTGAAATCTTGCATAAATTATCTTTTGACATCATCTACCACAAGATTCTGATGTAGCTCTGACCATTTGATGAACCACCTCAAGGCTCTCTCCCTAAGGGTGGTTTTAAATTCAATCAATTTGGAAGCATCCAGTGTTTGGCGAGCCCTCCATATGGGTTCACACAAATACTAATGTTGTTCCACGTCATCATTCCCTTTTCCAAAAAAATCTAGGTATCGTGTGAATGATCTAGCCATATTTACTTGAGCTTGAGGAAAAAGTACAAATCCTTACAATCCAGGTTGTGATGATCCTTTTGGGATCTTCCCAGTATTACTGGTTCTATTACTTACTTTATACATAGTTTGAACACTATGAACTTAAATAAATTTAATTAACTTTGACAAAAATTGATCACAATTTTTATAAAGTACTAGGGGAAGGTTGGGGAAGGTACTACCTGAACACATGGAGATCATATTGCCTTTATGATTGGACACATCATTCTCTGTCAAAAAAATTCTCATCAGGACATGCCACTACAAGGAAAAGACCCTCTAGCGAAGATTATAAAGGAGGTTTTTAGTGTTATAAAATTGGCCAAAATTGTCAAAAACACATTTGCTACAACATCCATTTATGGTTATGGAGGTTTTGGCGGAGCTTTTAATAAAATTTCAACACAACTAAAAAAACTGGATGATCAGAGGTTATTACAGATGTTTTTTTCATCGGTGCGCTACTAAGGTGTCAACGCACAGGTTTGTGTCATCTAGAAGGTGGCCCGGGGCAGTCGAAGGTGCATGCACTGGGACGTCAAGGTATACAACTGCACCGGGGCGCAGTGTTGGTGATACAATGGATGGGGTTGTTCTAATTGGTCTTGGGATTTGTGCCGTGCCCATAGGTCGTCTAAATGCACTGGTACGTCGAGTTATAGAAACGCACTAGTGTGCAGTATCATAACAACGCACCGTTTTTTCTAATTCGTATTGGTATTTGTGGGGTGCCCATAGGTCATACAAATGCCCCGGTGTGTAGACTCACATAAACGCACCGGTGCGCAGTATCGTACGGACGCATCGTGATTTATAATTGGTTTTGTTATTTGTGTGGTGCCTATAGGTCGTAGAAATGCACCAATGCGTTGTATCATACAAACACATTGGTGTACAATAACTGACACACACCAGTGTTCATTTTGTATTTTTTAGAAACATCGACCTGTGACAGTGCAATTATTGTGATTTTTAAAAATTCATTATTCAACAAAAGTCGACACATATTATAACAGTATTCAATTAATTAAATTTTTATTAATGCATTTGAATGTGATGTTTGGATTAATTTGTTATATCATATCATAATTATTGTGATTTTTTAAAATTCATTATTCATCAAAAGATGACACATCTTATAACAATATTCATATGAATTAAATTTTTATTAGTGCATCTGAATGTGATGTTTGGATTAATTTGTTATATCATATCATCAAATTTCACATCTCTTCATTATAATATTTAATCATCCATAAATTTAATCAGTGGTGTTATTGGTATCCCTTTGTATTTCAATTGGGACACTATGTCCATTACATTAAACAAAATGTCTGATTTCATAGACAAATATTTCAAAAAATACAATGCCTTGCTTTGATATTCAAACATGGTGATCATCATTCTTCGCTTGAACTGTTGTCACTGTTAGAGCTACTTCCATGACTTGGGTTATTTTCAGGATTGTTTTGTATTGATTGTTTTCTTCTTCTTCACCTTCCATCTACAAACATAAAAATAAATTGTAATGAGTGTATATACATTGGTCAGAATAATGAAAATTGAAATATTAAATAATATACATCAATGTAAATCGAAAGGAAATAACATACCATAGCAACAATTGACTCATGAAATATACACATTCTTTCAAAACCATGTAATATGCCATCTTTCAAGATTTCATCTTTTGGCACAGTTCGATACTTTGTTTCCTGCAAGTTTTATACCCCATAACAAATCATATATTTAATATAAAAGATTTTTTTGTTCTATTAATTCTAGACGGAGCTAAGTAAAACAATATTGATAGATGCTTACAAATTCCACAATTAATTTATGATATGCCAACATATACTCACAACCCATATTTAACCCAATGTCAATCAATTCGTCTTATAGTTCTTCTTTGTATGTTAGCATCTGTTTGAAGACAGTCAATGATGATTTTTGTAAAATAACTTAAAAAATACAAAATTGAAATCTCATTAAGTTGTTATAAGGAAGTAACAATTACTCACAAACTTAGATATCAACCCTTTTCTTCCTTGTCGTCCTATTTTAAATGTTAAATGGGTTCCATTTCCTTTTCTTTTCTGCAAGAAAATACTTGAAAATTAATATTTAATGCTAAATTTGTATTTATTGTACCTAATGATTGAAAAATTCAGTGATTACATATTTCATTTGAAGCACGTTTTTGTTGAGATGGCTCCTCCTGCGATGCAATTTTTTCCATTTCTTTGACCATATCCTTGTACAACTTTTTAGACATTCCTACTGGCATATTTCTAATATCAGCTTTTCAACTTTTGAAATTTTCATAATCTTCCTAAAAATGTAACATGAAAATAAACTATTTAATTTTTATATTGATATATGAAAATTAAATATAACAAAAGTGATATTTAGAAATAATTCTAGACAAACATTTAAAGGAATATTACTTTTTTCATTCCTTCTTTTTTGTTGTTGTATGTTTTTGCTATTAAAAGTCTCACCTGTCACATTGACCAATTCTTTGGAAAATCTTCCTGTAGTTTAGATAAAATTTGGTTTTTGGAATCATTTGATTGATTTTTGTATTGTAAGTGGAAATAACTTCTATACATTCGTTCCACTAGATCCCTCAAACTTTTGTAAAAGTTCCTCCCCCTTTCATTAACCTCCAACACTACTCTAGATGACCTAAGGAGCAATTCATTTTCATTTGCATGTTTTATTTTTTTTCTTTTCTTAGACGAACATTCCTTTTCTGAGTTGTTGGTCCCTGCAGAACAGTAAACATATATGAATTAATATATTGTTTGACACATATTACCTAATAATTTTAAGTATATTATTATTGAAAATTAAAAAAAAAGAAACTCATATCGGATCGATAGTATTTTTTCATTCACCTGATTCATCCTTTTGCATTTTTTCCATCAAGCTTTTACGCTCTTCTGGTCCTAGATCAAAAATAATCTTATCGAGAAATAATCTTATTTTGTGGCTTTACATGATATACAATAAACAATACATATTATTTAAACTTACATATAGTTCAAAAATAATATTTTTTATAAAGAATTTACAAAGAACTTGCCTTTTTTGCTTTTCTTGATGTGTTATCAGTATTTTTGTTACTTAATCTCTTATCAACCATTTCTTTATCAATATGAAACCTCTACCATATCGTTCATTAATATATTTTATAAATAAATTGTCAACTTTTCAGGTAAGAAAAAAAATCTCAAGAAACTGGTGCGCCATTCATGATGTACACACCGACGTCGGTGCATATTGGTCTTATAAACACACTGCCAAAACAGTATAACACACCGTACGGTGCTCTGCGTCAAAAAGGAGCACCGGTGCATTACATGTTAACCACTGAACCGATTTAAACAAAGAAAATATTAAAAATCGTCCAGTGTTATTTTTTGTAGCATAAATGTCACGCCCAAACAAGGTACCACAATACAGTGTTGTCTGTGAACTAGGAGACCCAGTGCGGTGCCTTATATGTTACATGGCGCACCGATTAACACAATAAAAAAAATGCGAAATAGCAGAGCGTGGTGCGCCATAATTAAATAGTGCACCGGTGCCATATTTTACATATGGTGCACTGATTTAAAAAAAATTGTTTTTAAATTTTTTATCACACAGCACTTTTGCGGCGTGCTGGGATAATCCAGTGCACTAGTGCACTAGGTTATGCCTAGTGCACCGAAAAAAAAAATTTGTTTTTTTTAGAAATTCACGCAAGGGCCGACATGGATTTGGATTTGACTATGCAAGTCATCTCATGGGTTGGATGTCTTAGGCCTATATATAGCAATACAAAAACCCTGTAAATCTAAAATGAAAAACCCTAATTTTGAAATCATAGAAACATGGAGAAGAAAGGGCAGAAACAAAAAGAATTTAGGGTTTAATGTAAAAATGGATTTTTATTTATTTATTTTGTTTCTGAAAATGAAAAAGAAATTGAAATATTTTTCTTAGTGCGTAAAAAAAACTGCAGAAAAACTTAAAAAAACAATAAAATTTAATCACGAGATAGTTTGAAATTCTATGCTACAGGGTTTGAATCCCCAGAGGTTTGGAATTCTGATTGTCTAAATACTTCTGTTCGAACGTATTTCTTTGCTCCATAGTGCTCTCATGCTCTGTTGCTCTAGGTATGTCTCTTGCAAATATTTGGCTGAATTTTTTTGCAAAAATAGTGAAATAGTGAAAAGTGTTTAGTATTTAAAGAATTGTTTTATGAAATTATATTTTCAAAAATATTTTTCCGCCCTTTTTTCAATTTACCGTTTTTTTTTCACTTAAAGAAAATAGAGTTTATTTTTTTTTATTTGCAGTTATTCGTCGTATCACCACACCGATGTGTTTGTTTATATCATGGCAGCGGTGCGCAGTAATGAAAACGCCTCGGTGCGGTGATTTGTACATTAGCACCAATAAAAATAAGTCCATTTTTAAGGCACCGAAATTACTTTTATTTGTGTGCACCAAAATTTATTGTTGATTTTGCTCAAATGCAGGGAGAAAATATCATAATTATATCGAATGGAAAATTCTTCAAAATCCAACTCGTTCCATAATATTTCTCAAATTCTATTGCGGAGTTCTCCCTATCCATCTTGAGACGTAATATTTACTTCAAATTTTATTTATATTTTCATTATCTAATTGAATTTATGTTTTTTTATCCATGTCAATCAGGCACAACTTAATTAAATTTATAATGTATACAAATTTGCAAGTTCATGCAGATTCAGAATCAAGTTTGGATGCATAAAATATTCAAACAACTCCAAAACGTCGGAAGCTCTTATTAGGAGCAGCATACCGCAAGGTGCATTTGGTAGATGCAAATGGATAGCCACTTCACCGTGCCAATTGTAACAATATTGCATCTTCTAGCCACAATCCTGGGACAATGATGGTAATAATTATAATTGTTTGGTATATTTATTAATCTAATTATTTCAACATCAAACCAATTAATCATGCAATATTGTCAATGTGATTACTAATTGATATCATATATTTTGTACTAATTGTGTTTAATTTTTTTTTTAATTATTAGGATTCTAGTGATGATGAGTGACCTACCTACCATCTTCCGTTGCACTCCATGACAATGTCAAATTGAGAGAAGACTGAATTAAGAGAAAAAATAAGAGAGGAACGATACCAAGAATGGTTGAATCAACCACCGATTCAATTCCCGCTACGTCCAACTTCACCGATTAGGAATGACTACAACAATAGTAGTTCTTCACAAGCTGGAAATGGAGGTTATCAAATAGAGGTTAGTATGGATGATTACTTGAGGGATACAACTGCCATGGAGACAATGTTCTTAGATGCATTCCAAAATGATGATCATCTAGGGGATGATGCTCATATCGCTAACACCTTTTTCGAAAGCCTTAAATTTGCATCCACCACCCCTCTCTTTGGACCTGGTTGTCAGTCAAAGTCTACCTAGTTAGGGAAAATTATGTTACTGTACAACTTGAAAGAAAATTTTGGCTTGTCGAATGCATGTTTCTCAAAAATTTTGAGGTAAGCTACCATAAAGTCCTCCCTTATATAAATTTGAGAAATATAATAAATACAGTATAATGAACATTACAAATGGTAAGTTTTATGAATGTTAATAATTATATCAACATTAATGTACATTTATTAATATATTTTTCCATGATCACCAGATATAGGTTATTCAAGGATAAGGTTCTTCTGAGTGATAATGTCTTGCTCGGTAGCTGCGAAGAAGCAAAGAAATTGTTGAAAATGTTGGGTGTTGAGTATATATCATATCATGCATGTCCAAATGATTGTATTCTATATAGAGGAGAATATGCAGACAAAGATATATGTCCGAAATGTGGGCATGACAAGTATGATAAATCAAAAAGAAGGGTAAAACAAGTATTGGTCCTCCTTTTAAGATATTGAGGCACATGCCTATAATCTGAAGGATTCAAAGGCTCTTTCGTTGCAAAGAATTAGCTATGTTACAGGGATGGATTTCCTCAGACAAAAGTGAGTTGGGAGTTATGTGAATCCCAACCGATTCAATAGCCATGAAGCATATAGATGATACATGGCCCGAAAAATTCAAGGATGAAGTACGAATTCTACGACTCAGCATAGCCATGGATGGCGTCAACCCATATTCCCTCCAGAACACTAACTATTATTTTTGGCTTGTAGTAGTGATCAATAACAATATCCCCCCATGGTTGTCCATGAAGAATGAACATCTTATGTTGGCTCTCATAGTCCCTGGTAGAAGAGAAGTGAAGAATATGGATGTCTACTTACAACCACTGGTAGATGAATTGAAGGAATTATGGGACGGGATAAATGTATACAATGTATCAAGACCCATCACAGCAGAGAGGATTTTTACATTGTATGGCATATGTGCTTACACGATACATGATTATCTAGGCTTAGGAGTTTGCTCTGGTAAATTACATGTTTAATTTATTGATTTTTTATATATGTAACAATATTCTTTCACATATTAGTTATTTAATTCATTGTAATTGTTCTGATATTCATGATATTCTTTAATGTGCCATGCATATTAATTGTATATAATAATCTCACAAGTCTTGTAACAAAAGGGTATTTTGGATGTAAATGTTGTGGACCTTCTCTGAAGTCTAGATGGTCCAAGGAGCTATGAAATCCAGTGTATGATTGCTCCAAGGTATTCCTCCCAAAAGAACATCCTTACAAAAGAGCAACATCCGCTTTCAATGGTAAACGAGAGAGAACTCAAAGGCCTCCAATAATGACACCAACTGAATGGCTTAGAGCATATGAGAGAGAGAAGGAGAAGGAGTTCATAGAAATGTTCGATTCAAATAGGGAGCCTATGTTTCATGATCCAGAATTCTTCGACACCTATGTTGAAAAATTTCCCATTGGGATGAAAAGGAAATCTATCTTTTATAACCTCCCATATTGGGAGCATCTTAAGATTACCCACTTATTAGATCCCATGCATATATTTAAAAATGTTTCATATTCTTTATGGAGGAACTTATCATCGAAACAAAGTGACACACTGGCTGTTAGGAAAGATCTTATTACTTCAAAAACTAAAAAGAAACATTGGCCAAGACGATTAGAAAGTACAGGATCAGAGGCAGGCACTGGTCCCTCTAATTCATGGTATTTTAAAGAAGGTGATGTCCCATGGATTTAAAAAAAATATGATCTTTCTTTGGCAAAGGAAGTTGTAATGGGTGTGAGAGTGTCATCTTCATACGGGCCTTCACTACAACACTGCTTCACTGTGGATGATCATTTGTCGAGGTTGAAATCGCATGGCCATTTGAATCTTCTAATAATACGTATAATTTCAAAAACATGATTTTATTATTTGTTATATTAATAAAATTTATCCCATGTAGGGATCATAAAACATAACTAATTTTTTATATTATTGAACATGTTTATAACTTTGCAGTGTCATTATCCTTTGTTTGTGCATGGGTGTGTGAAACACGAATTACCTCAAGACCTAGGATGTGCCATATCTAAATTATTTGCATTTGTACGTTGGATCACGTCAAAGGAGATTCATGTGGCTAGCATTCTGTGGTGGCGTCAAGAGATAGTTGAGATTGTTTGTATGTTTGAGAAGGAACTGCCGACGAGTTTCATGGACTTGTAGGTTCATCTTCTAATCCACCTAGTGTTGGGGTGGTTTCTTGTCGTTCGATGTTCTTCTTAGAGAGGTACATCAAGAAATTGAAAGGTTTTGTTCGAAAAAGGGCAAAACCCGAGGGGTATATGGAAGAGGGGTACATATCATATGAGTCTTTCTATTATGCCAATGATTACATCAAGCAGATCGACAATAGACCAAGTGCGGTGATTTGGGACGATGAAAGGGATGAAGACAAAAGAGAACGGGTGTTGATCCAAACGAGTGGAAAAAAAAGCTTGATAAAGAGTAAGTGACTTATAATTTTTCAAATTTACACAAAGTAAATATTCATGTTGAACTTCGATATAATGTATATTTTGATCTCTATGTACTATATCATGTCGGTTTGATTTCATCAACGAATTTACAAATTGATGCAATCAATAAATTCGTTCTTTACAATTATGAAGAGACACAACCGTAGGTTGCATTGTACGAAAAGAAGAGGATGAAATGGGATAGTGACAGGAAAGAATTCAGACGGTTGAGTGGTAGAAGTGTGTCTTATCCCGATCATTTAAAATAAAATATGCTAAAAATATGCCCCAACAGTTGGGTTGCTAACCAAGTCAAAGAGAAATACGGTGCAACCGGTCGTTACCTGCGTGCTGAAGAGGATGCGCTAAACGTAGGGATTGGGTGCAGCAGCTCAGTAATAATCTATTTAATTTATATGTACATTTGAAACTTATAAGACATCTATATTTCATATTTTAACTGTTGGGTTATTATAAGACACATGAAACTGATTTTTTTTAACTTTTTTATAATAGGTGCATTTTCTCCCATCTATGTGGGCATATGGACACCATTTTCACACCGAAAATGCCGATGCTAGAAACATCACACAAGACTGTGGAGTGGAAGTCGAGTTCGATCAATCTAGTCAATCTAGCCACCGTGATCAAAACCTAGTACGAGGGACGTTAGGTTATGTCAAAAAGATACAAGAGAAATAATTCATTGAAGTGGATTTATCTTCTTTCCAATGTGTTATTTTTAGGTGCAAGTGGCGGGACACCTTTGATTGAAATAATGTGAATGAAAATCATGATATTAGGCTGATATGTATCAATTCTAGAAATATGTGGGATGAAGCTAAGGAGCCCTATGTTTTCTCCAAACACTGCAACCAGGTGTTTTTTTACCCAGATGTATTGGATAGGGATTGGTGGTTCGTATTGAGACATGACCCTAGATCAAAAAATATTTTTGAGAACAATAGTGTTATCATGCCATGCGAGCTGGAAGATAATGAGGGTGATCATGAGAATCGAGAGTGATATGGTACATGTGTTATTCAATCATCAATATTTATACTTTTTAAGATGGGGTTTTCGAAACATTATAATACATATTTTGAATTAATTGGTAATTTACATTGTGTTAATGTTAAAATCAATATTTTACATGATAATTTGCAATTATGTTGATCTCAAAAACAATGGCGTACTATATAAAGTTATGTTTTTGTATGTAAGATCATAATAAAATAATGATAATTCTAAAGCACATAAATTTATTTGAATTATTTTCTAAACTTTATTATGTTACAATAATTCATATTATTCTAGATTTATTATTTTACAGTTATTTAAAAATTTAAAAATTTAAAAATTTTAATAAAATCATTTCACATTAATACAATTAAAATTTTACAAATATTTTACATACAATTACAATTTTACAATTTCACATACAATTACAATTACAATTTTGGAATTTTACATACACTTACAATTTTACAATTACAATCATTGCACCGAGAGGCGCTTTATAGCCCAGTATATAGGGATGTGTACATGTAATGTGTGTAATGTAAACTTTTGATATGTCGGGCCCAATATATAGAGATGTGTAGATGTAATGTGTGTAATGTAAACTTTTTATATGTTGGGCCCAATATATAGAGATGTGTAGATGTAATGTGAGTAATGTAAACTTTTGATATGTCGGAGTGTATAGAGATGTGTAGATGTAATGTGTGTAATGTAAACTTTTGATATGTTGGAGTGTATATAGATTTATAGATGTCATGTGAGTAATGTAAACTTTTGATATATTTACCATTTTAATACCATGAGCTAAATACCATGGGCCAAATACCATATTTATAAAAGAGGTATGGTAAATAAATAAAATATAAATAAACCATAGATATGGTAAATAAATAAAACGTCTTTTTATATTTATTCCATAATCCTATTTATATTTAGGAAAACTAAAAAAGTGGTTTTATTTAGGTGAATCCTGAGCTAAATACCATAGGCCAAATTATTATTAATACCATGCAAAAAAAAAACATAATTAACCCTAATATTAATATTAATATTATTATTAATTCTAATATTCACATTATTATATTATAATATTAATATTATTAAATTTAATTAATGTAAACTTTTGATATGTTGGAGTGTATAGAAATGTACAATTTAATAGCATGGGTTGAATAGCATGGGCCAAATACCATATTTATAAAAGAGGTATGGTAAATAAATATAATATAAATAAACCATAGGTATGATAGATAAATAAAACGTCTTTTTATATTTACTCCATAATCCTATTTATATTTAGGAACACCCAAAAGGTGGTTTTATTTAGGTGAATCCTGAGTTAAATACCATGGGCCAAATTAAAGTACACTATATGCATTGCCTATCTCAGGTAACAATAAACATGTAAACATAAATGTAAAAATAATTCTTAATATTTAACATTTAAAATTTAATCTAATTAATCTAATGTCGGCCCTAATAAAAAATCACTTCTCTCCCTACATATATAAATTTAACACAGTGGGCCAAATACCATATTTTTCTATTTCTCTTGCATTTTATATTGGAGGGAAAAGGGAGAGAGGGAGAGAGAAGAGAGATGGGGGAAGAGAGAGGGAGGTAGGAGAGGAAGGGAAAGAGAGGAAGGAAGAGAGAGAGGAGAGAGGGAGGGAGATAGGAGGAGAGAGGGAGGGATATAGAGATGGAGTTGGAGGGTGAGAGAGGGAGGGAAGAAGAAATACATAAAGAGAGCGAGAAGTGGAGAGAGAGAGGGAGTGACAAGGGAGAAATAGAGAGAGTATGTGTATGTTTGGGGGTGAGATAAAGAGAAAAATAAGGAGAGATGGAGGGAATGGGGGGAGAAGGAGAGAGTGAGGGATATAGTAACATAGTTGGAGGGTGAAGAGAGGGAGAGAGAGGGAGATAGAGAGAGAGATAAATGTGGGAGAGAAAGGGATAGAGGGGAAGAAAGAGAGAGGATGTGAGAGAGTAGAGAAGGAGGGAAAGAGAGATGGAGTTGGAGTGGGGAGAGAGGGAAGATGATTTCTTACACTTGATGCATAGATTTCAGTGTGGATGGTGATTTCTAATGTAACATTTGATAGATCCAGAGTAATGTAAACTTTTGATATGGTGATTTCTAATCCTATTTGATTGCTTGCACTAGATGCATTTATATCAGTGTAGATGTTGGTTTCTAATCTTATTTTCTTACTTTCACTAGATGCATTGATTTCAGTGTAAATACAGATAATATCAAACTCTAGATTCAGAGTAATGTATTTACATAGGGAGCGAGAAGTGGAGAGAGAGAGGGAGTGAAAAGGGAGAAATAGAGGAGTATGTGTATGTTTGGGGGTAAGATAAAGAGAAAAATAAGGAGAGATGGAGGGAATGGGGGGAGAATGAGAGAGGGAGGGATATAGTAACATAGTTGGAAGGTGAAGAGAGGGAGAGAGAGGGAGATATAGAGAGATATAGATGTGGGAGAGAAAGGGATAGAGGGGAAGGAAGAGAGAGAGGATTTGAGAGAGTGGAGAGAGGGAGGGAAAGAGAGATGGAGTTGGAGGGGGGAGAGAGGGAAGATGATTTCTTGCACTCGATGCATTGATTTCAGTGTGGATGGTGATTTATAATCCTATTTTTCTTGCACTATATGCATTGATTTTAGTGTAGATGTTGAGAGACAGAGAGAGAGAATGTGTGTGTGTTGGGGGAGGAAAGAGGATTGAAAGGAAGAGAGAGAGAGAGAGAGAGAGAGAGAGAGAGAGGTAGGAGAGGAAGGACAAGGGAGAGGACATGAGAGAGAGGAAGAGAGTTATGGGGGAAGAGAGAAAATTGGAGGGCAAAGAGAGAGAGAGAGAGAGGAAGGACGAGAGAGAGGAGGAGAGAGGGAGGGAGATAGAAGGAGAGATGGAAGGATGGAGAGATGGAGTTGGAGGGGGAGAGAGGGAGGGAAGAAGGAAAACATAGAGAGTGAGAAGTGGAGAGAGAGATGAAGTGACAAGGGAGATATGGAGAGAAGGAGAGAGGGAGGGATATAGTAACATAGTTTGAGGGTGAAGAGCATTAGGGGAATTTTGAGGTCTAAAATGGGCCTCCTAAGAAAAATGTACAACCAAAATAAACTTTATAAGAACCAATAGGATTCAAGATGATGATGTCATCCATAATGGATGATTCACCATTTTTGGAGTAAAAAATTAAAAATATTAAAAAATAATAAAATAATAAAACTACTTTTTCAACTCGTATTTTAAACTTATCTCCCAAAATTTTTACTCAAATTTCGAGCGGGAGTACTCGTTGGATGCCGAATTTAATTCCTCATCCAAGGAGTACCCATGTTGCATATTTTTCGTAGTAGGACCCATCGAAAGTATGCAACATGGGTATTCCTTGGATGAGGAATTAAATTCCGCATCCAACGAGTACTCCCGCTCGAAATTTGAGTAAAAAATTTGGGAGATAAGTTGAAAATATGAATTGAAAAAGTAGTTTTTTCATTTTTCCCTCTAAAATTTGATGATGTCATCAAATCTTATTTGATTTTTTCCACTATTATTTTATAATTTCGTTAGGAGGTCCATTTTAGACCTCAAAATTCCCCTAATTGAGAGGGAGATATATATGTGGGAAATAAATGGAGAGAGAGGAAGGAAGAGGGAGGATGTGAGGGAGTGGAGAGATGGAGGGAAAGGGAGATGTAGTTCAAGGGAGGAGATAGGGAAGTAGATGGTGATTTATAATCCTATTTGATTGCTTGCACTAGATGCATTTATTTTAGTGTAGATGTTGATTTCAGTGTAGAGGAGGAGAGATGGAGGGAAAGAGAGATGTAGTTGGATGGGGGAGAGAGGGAAGATGATTTATTGCACTTGATGCATTTATTTCAGTGTGGATGGTGATTTCTAATCCTATTTTTCTTGCACTATATGCATTGATTTTAGTGTAGATGTTGAGAGAGAGAGAGAGAGAGAGAGAGAGAGAGAGAGAGTGTGTTGGGGGAGGAAAGTGGATTGGAGGGCAAAGAGAGAGAGAGAGAGATAATTTGATTACAAAGAGAGAGAGAGAGGAAAATATAGAGGAAGGTAGGAGAGGAAGGACATGAGAGAGAGGAAGAGAGTTATGGGGGAAGAGAGAAAATTTGAGGGAAAAGAGAGAGAGAGAGAGAGAGGGAGGGAGATAGAAGGAGAGATGGATTTGGAGGGTGGGAGGGAGGGAAGAAGGAATACATAGAGAGTGAGAAGTGGAGAGAGATATGAAGTGACAAGGGAGATATGGAAAGAGTGTGGATATGTTTTGGGGTGAGATAAAGAGATAAAGAAGGAGATATGGAGATAAGGGAGGAGAGAAGGAGAGAGGGAGGGATATAGTAACATAGTTGGAGGGTGAAGAGAGAGGGAGATATATATGTGGGAAAGAAATAGAGAGAGAGGAAGGAAGAGGGAGGATGTGAGAGAGTAGAGAGATGAAGGGAAAGAGAGATGTAGTTCGAGGGGGGAGATATGGAAGTAGATGGTGATTTATAATCCTATTTGATTGCTTGCACTAGATGCATTGATATCAGTGTAGATGTTGATTTCTAATCTTATTTTATTACTTGCACTAGATCCATTGATTTCAATATAGATGTTGATTTCTAATCTTATTTGATTACCTGCATTAGATGCATTGATCTCAGTGTAGATGTTGTTTTATAATATTATTTGGTTGTTTGCATTAGGTGCATTGATTTTTGATTTGATGTAATTGGATGTACATTGATGGTACATTAATTTTAAAGTGATTGGATTAAGATTGTGCATTGATTTCAGTGCAAGCACACAAAATTATTAACAATGTACATTAATATTTGTGTTATAGTAAATCAACCTATTAATATTGAAGAGAAAGAGAGACAATGTATGATGTTTAGTACAACAGTTCAAGCTAAATATTTAAAAGGTTTATTATTTCAATTGTCCCTTTCATATAATCGATATGAAAAGATGAAAAAATTAACAAGGGTGACAATAAGAGTAGTAAAAGAAAATCATTTGAGATTGATCACAATGAAGACTATTTGTAATTGACTTGATTCTTATTATTTTCATTTTCTATCATTCAACAATATTACATTGTCACTTTGCATTCAAAAAAATTATTTCGTCATTAAAGTTATTAACAATATTTATCATCTCAAAAAATTGAGGTAACTAAGAAAATTTTAAAATTAAAACGACCAGATAAATATCAGACATATTTAGCATATATAAAATTATTATATTTATATTATCTATATTTGCATATTATTGGTAAAATTAATCATATTTTCCATAGATTTTCCTTGGCTGCACACGATTGAAACCAGCCTAGATCCATCTTAACTCTGGATCTATCAAGCGCCGAGAGGGATCAAATCTCTCAAGGTGCAAACCTTTCCTCAAATTTTGCATTAAAAAAATAGGTTTGCACCTCTAGAGATTTGATCCCTCTCGGCGCTTGATAGATCCAGAGTTAAGATGGATCTAGGCTGGTTTAATACAATTAAAATTTTACAAATATTTTACATAGAATTAGAATTACTATTTTACAATTTCACGTACAATTACAATTACCATTACAATTTTAGAATTTTAAATATATACAATTACAATTTTACAAATTTAAAATTTACAATTACAATTACAATTTTACAAATTTACATATATACCATCAATTATAATTTTATAATTTTACATACAATTATAATTACAATTACGTCAATTTTACAATTTTACATATATATAATTACAATTAAAATCATAATTACAATCATTTCACAATAAATTAAATATTACAATTACAATTAAAATTTTACAAATATTTTACATATAACAATTACAATTAAAATTACAATTGATACAATTACAAATACAATTTAGAATTTTACATACAATTAGAATTACAAATATTACAATTTTACAATATCATGATCATTTAATATTAAATTAATTAATAAACATCATGATCATGATAACCATCGAACAAACATCATATTTGACTAAAAAATACATTCAAATTCACTAACATCATCATAATCATGATCATCTAACAAAACACAATTAGCATTATATAACATCCTCACAACACAAACATCAAATATACATCTCATGTGAAGTAACTGCTATCACATACACATCTATCTGCAAGCTGCACATTAAATAAACATATCTAACATGGCCTAACAATATACACATCATGATGATCACCGACATGTAAATTAAGTACAACTACAACATAAAATACATGGACCATATATAGATATAGATATAGATATAGATATAGATATAGATATATCTATATATATATATATATATATATATATATATATATATATATAACTGAATAATGTTAAAAATATACAACTTTAATATAAATGTCATCTATCAGCTGGTGGCACATCATCAATAGCAGTACTAGTTGACGCCTGCTCAGTTAATGGTGCAGCCTTGACAAGTTCAGTCGATACATGTTGATCATCACGTGCCTGCTGATCTGGTACTGGTGCCTCATGCTGATCAGGATCAACTATCGGCTGCTCATCGTGATGATTGGACATGGTCTATGGTCCAGCCTTCTCATGATCATCGTGATTACTGGACATGGTCGATGGTCCAACCTGCTCTCCATGATGATTGTTGCTCGATGCTAGTGGAGGCTGCTCATCTGGTGCGACGCGAGGTGAACGATTATCACTCCCCTGATAATGATCATTATATTATGCGTCAGTGTTGCTCGCAGACTTTTGATCATGTGCTGCATCTCAACCATGCCTATAACGTGCAAGGGTCCTCCTCAGCCGTGTAACTAAGGTCATAGCTCCTACGACATTCTGCATCAGGCTGTACATGTCACGCATCATACCTCTCCACATACGTACCAGCCTACCATTGACTTGTATGTCTCTCATAGTAGTGGGCATGACTCCCGCCTCAACAATCAATGCACAGAGTTGGTCGCCCAACTCCCTCCCCAATGTGCTATCAAGCCTACCGCGTCTAGCAAAAGGCGGTACCGACGCACCAATAGGAATAGGTATATCTCCACTGGCCTCCTAATGATCCTCGAAATTTGGTATATCCTGATCATCATCAGGATCCACATATGGATCATGTGGTGGTGTTGGCATGTCCTCGCCATCAAAAGACCCAATGTGTGAAAAATATGTACAAGTACAGAACAACAATTAGAAAATTTCATTACACAATTTAATAAAAAAATTTAAAGAACATGTTAGAATAAATTTAAATAAAACAGTAATACTACCTCTATTATCTGGAGACTCATCATATTTGAAGAGGATGTTGGAACACCCTCGCCAATCCAAACCAACATAAGTATAGGGGACCATAATGAAGGGATTCTCTTCAACACTAGCTAGAAACTCTAGTGCATCATGCGATATCCTAGTGGAAAACTCAGTCTCACCCCTCTTGGGCATAATTTTTCCCCACATGTGCATCCGTGCCTCCAACATCGGCCTACGAGGCTACCGAACAAAAGTAGGTCTCGTCTCTGGAAACCTCTCAAAAAATAAAAAATAAAAGCTGTGAAGCAAAAGGGAAGTTGACCCTCCCTTATGCATGAGCACGACATCTATCTAAGGCTATACAGAACTTCCGCAAAAAAATGGCAGACCACCTGACAAGTTGTGGCTCTTGTACTAAAGAATCAACAAAATATAGAAGTGGGAAACTAATGCATTGCCCATCATTGGTATTGTGTGAAATGGTCAAAATCAGAAGTGAGAGGCACTTCACCTCCTCACTACCAAATGCAGCAATACGTAATTGACCTCTAGAGACCTGAAAATATGAAGGAGACAATATATCTGTGATAATGTATCTCTGGGAGTACACTAACTGACTCCCTGCTGCATAGCCAACTAGAACCTCTGGGAAGGAGGGAAAATACACCCCTCTCCTCGATACCCTGTAATGAAATATATGTCCTCCTCAGTGGGCACATACAAATGGTTAGGACCAATCTGGAAAGCTTGTCAGTGGGCATTCCACCTATGGATAAGATGTCTCAAAAACACACCATGGCCCTCTAGGAAAGTAGCCTCATCATAGAACTTGAGGAGGCCTACCTGCCTTAGGAGCCCCTGGGTAGCTGCTGTAATAGGGTGAGGGTATGCATCTCTCTCCCTCTCTCGTGCTTCCCACGGGTGAACCATGTTATACTGGTCTACCTGTTGTTGGTGTTGTTCCTTCTCTTCTCTCCTTTCATGTCTTTGAATGATTGACATAATAAATACATTTTTTTTATTAAATGAGACATGTATTTTGGAATATAAATATATAATTTTTTTTGAAAATAAAAAACAGTCAGTGCGCCACATAAAACAGGCATGCACTGGTACCGGTGCGTCTTTTTTTGTCACACACCGGCCATGGTGCACCAGAAAATATTCAGTGCACCGGCAGTGGTGCACCTAAAATTTTTTAGCACACCGTTGACTATGGATGGTGTCGGGAGTGCGATGCACTGCCTAAACTCTACGCCCCGTGGCGTATAGTTCGGTCAACGCACCAACCTCCTGACATCATTACATAGTCAACGATGCGGTCTTTTACCAGGCACACCATTGACCCTATCGAAATGCAGAATGTGGTGCACTGACAAAAATACCCACCCTTGGATGGATATTTAATTCAACGCACCGCATTGCCGCTATTCCACATGGTCAACGGTGCCACCGAGTAACTGACCGCACCACACTTTTTTTTAAATTTTAAAATAACACAGTGCACCTTTCGGTACCGCCCTAGAACTGGTGCGGATACCGTTAGCACTAGTTGCGGTGTTGATTATAAATTTACAGGCATCACCGCTAACCAGTGCGAGTTGAACGACTCGAGTGCATCACGCGACAATATTATTTTTTTTCTTTTAAATGGTAAATTTTAAGGTAATTTGAAATTCTAATCTGCTAAAAGGCTTAATTATGGAAAAAAAAGAAAAATACATGTACATTTGGCAGTTGAGGAAGCATATTGGCTGTAGAATTTGCAAAAGAAAAATTTTCCACCGTTTTGCAAAATTCAAGGTGGAGATTGGTGGGAAATGCACAACAGCAGTGCGTGTAATGGGTGCAATGGGAGCACCGATTTCAGGGCGGCTCAAATAAGGATACATTGCATTATTGCTTGAGAGCTTTGGAGCACTGAGAAAAGTGAAAATGCGATTTTTTGGCCGTAATTTTTTTTTATTGAACCCTGTTCTGGTGCACGGGGTTTTATACGTGCACCAATGCAGTTTCTTAAGACCGCACCGAGCAGTTTCTGTTTTGGCGCGAGGTTTTAGGATGCGCCAGTGCGGAATCTCTATAAAGCACCGGTGCGCTATAGTAATAATATGCACCGGGCGACTATGTATAGAGCACACGATGTCTAGTGTGCCAATGTTTTGTGCACACCGGTGCTTTCTCTTGTTGAATGCATCAGTGTGGTTTAGGATGATAAGTGCACCAGATGAAAAACATCCGCAAAAACCTCCACCCACCAACCTCCTCTAGTAACCTCCTCTAGAAACGGATGTCTGGGGTATTTTTATAAGGGGTTCCTCAAAAAAATTCGCTAGAGGGTCTTTTCCTTGTATTGTGCATATCATCATCTGGATCGTCTTTTGAACTTTTGCCTTCTATTTTATCTGACATTTATACCTCTACGGATTGGGATGCACTCCTATTATCTTCTTTATTCTTAACCCCTGCAACATACCCTTCTTTTCTTTCTGGTCCTAATGCTATTTATTATCTTCTTAGACTTTGTAACACCGCTTCTGTTTGGTGTACATATTTCTGTTTCCTATTGATTTCCCCCCATTTCCCTTTCTCACCATTTATCTGCTATTTGTGCTCTTTGACACACTCTTAAATCCCTAGATTTCTTGAAGTCATCTGTTGAGCCCTAAAATTGTCTTCTCTTTTGCCAAAATTCACTTCATTTCATCATTCCTTTATCATTTCATAAACCTAAAACTCAATGAGAATGACTAAGATTACTTAAAGGTTGCATACAATGATTAAATTATAGTACTTTTGTGATTTTTGTTGCCTTAATGATTTTTGAATAGTTTAACTACAGAATGTAGTCATTCTGTAGCCAGTCAAGCATTATGTAGTTGTTTTGGTGTTTAAGTATGTTACAGGTGTCATCTGGAGAAAAGGCACACATAGGTGGATTCCAAATCTTTCCTACATCATTCGTTCCCTTCCACGAAGACTGGATCGATAGCTGGAGGTACTTATGCACGTGGTCAAAGCAAAAGTCAAGCAAACTGTATTCTACAGGAATCAAGACTCCTCATTTTTCTTTACAGCAAATCAGGAATCCTAAAAGAGTTTCAATTTGATTTTGACCTTAAAAATACACCTGTACCTACTTTTGTTCAATGTTAGTTATGTAATTGCATATAAATTCAGCTTGGTAATTCAGAGAGAGACATTTGATACATATTTTATCATGACTGTGATACTCTGTTTTTCAAGAATTTTGATAATAAAAGGAGTATAACTTTGATGTTGTTCTGAATACAACCTTGAGGAGTTAAATATTTAATGTCGAATTGATAGCAGAGGGCCCCTGCTATTCAAGGAGGTTTTACATGCTTTCTAGATAAGTAGTTTTCAATTCTGTTTTGTCATATTTCCTTACTTAGATTGCTTTCTGAAATTATATCTTTTAGCAGTATGTTTCATGTCATTTGCTTAGATAAAATATCCTCATGATATTACAGTTAGTCTTTTTCTCAAGTTCTTCCAATATATCTCTATTAAATGAATGGGATTTAATTGTAATATTCTGAGTTACTAGCATTTCAGTTTCTGTTATTTAGATTAAGAAGATCCTCATTATTTTACAGCTATTCTCTTTCTCAAGCTCTTCCAATATATCACTACTATATGAATGAGATTTAGTTGTACTATTTTGAGTTATTAGCATTTTCTGTTCTTCAATTAGATAGAAGATCCCCATCTTATTGCAAACAGTCCTTTTCAAAAGCTCTTCCAATAAACCTCTAACTCATGAATAAGACTTAGTTGTAATACTGTGGGTTACTGATTGTTTGTTTTATAAGAGATCCTTATCACATTACGCTTAATCTCTTTCAAAAGCTCTTCCAATAAACCTCTAACTCATGAATGAGATCTATTTGTAATGTCATAAGTTGTTTCAGCATTTCATAGGAGATCCTTACTACATTATAGTAATCTTCTTCTCAAGCTATTCCAATAAACCTCTAATAAATGAATGAGATTCCATTGTAATGTTCTGAGTTATTGTTTGTTTCAATTTTGGGTGATGCTCATTGCCTTAGAATTAAAAATTTTCACAAGCTCTTCCAACAAATCTCTAACTAAATGAATCAGATTAAATTATAGTGTTTTGAGTTACTTTTTATTTCATTAATGTTCATTTAGCAGTTGTAATGTCCATGGATTAGGATTCTCTGTTTTTATCACTTCCTAGTTAAGAATAGATCTTGCAATCAAATTCTGTTTTAATGCATTCCTCTTTGACATAGATTTAATTTCATTTTCTTAGCATAGAGTAACATATTAGAAATCAAACATAAAAAACCCCAAAACATCAATAAATCACTGAAAACAATGAACTAAGAAAAATGATACTTATGCACATATAGTGCATTACCCTTCATCAATTTACTAGCCCTGGTCAATAATTTATGCTATCAATTTAGGACACTAAATTGATTAAACATTTTGGTGCCATTGCCGAGGAAGTTTAACTAGGTAGCCTTATTTCCTATTTCCCAAAAACAATGATATGCATAGAGAATGAGATTCTAGGGGTAGATTTATAAGAGGCAGAAGCTTAATTCCCACAACTCCACTCACTCCACCAAGACCAAGAAGTAGCACACCTCCAACTCAAACCCACATTCCATACTATACTGGTCATAGGCTTCCAGAAGTCTCAAGATCAGATATCCCATCAGGAAGATCTCCCATTTCATCCACTGAAGCAATTCTAGAGGAAGAAGATTCAAGGACTCCTACAGAAGGGATAACCTTTTTCACTTCCACAAGGGAACATATTCTAGCAGAAGAATTACAAATCCCTAGTGAAGAGGAAAAAGAGGAATATTTCTTCAATATGCCCTTGATAGAAGAACCAGTAGAACAACTAGCTCTTCCAACTGAACCCTATATCAGTTTAGAGGAATCTATCATGGCAGAAGAAGGGGAAGGAGAAGTCTTTAATGGATAACATACACTATTTTGAGGAGATAGAGGAAGAGGTAGAGGTATAGAAGAAGGTAGAGGAAGAGGAAATGCAGAAGGAGGAAGAGGTAGAAGGGAAACTGGAAGTCCTTTTGGATTCCCTATAATAGATGAAGAGACTAATGAAACTATGAAAAATATCTCACCCTCTGTTCTTCCAAACTTTCATGGACTAAAAAGTGAAGATCTTGAGACCTTCTTATTTGAATTTTAAGTTCTATGTTGAACCTATGATTACCTACAAGATGCTCAGAAACTTAAACTTTTCCCTTCAACATTGAAAGGAGCAGCATTAAAATGGTTTATGAGTTTAATCACTAGGTTTATTAGGACATGGGATGAAATGAGAAAAGAATTTCTAGGAAGTTATTTGGATTACTGTATACCAGTCAACCATAAGGAAGAAGTGTTCAAGATGATGCAAAAAGAGGATGAAAATCTGGAATATTTGTTGGAAAGATTTAACTATAACATCAAGAGGGAAAAAATGGAAAACTTAGACCAAGATACTTTGAAAGCACTTTTATTGAAGAAAATTAGGGATGAATGGATAGATATCCTTAATATGATGGGGAAAGGAGACATATCTCAACTTTCATTACCTGATATAGCAGAATTATGTATTAATCTTTCAAGAGGAAAATATAAGATTCTAAAAGGACCAAGAGACCCTGCTCTTGTAAGGGCAAGCAAATTTGCAGTTGGAACAGTAAGTAGGGCAGAAATAGCAAATATGCTTGATGAATTCAAAACTGACATTCTAGGGAGTCTTAGTGAGAAAATAGACACCCTTAAGTTACAAAACAAGTAGAAAGCTGAAACTGATGCTTTAGCAATGTTTTGTCCCAAATGTAGGAAGAAGCATGCCTTAAGTGAGTGTCCTTTAGATGCAAAAGTAATAGAGACTTGTGCAATTTGTTTAGAAAAACATGAGACCAAGAATTGTCCCTCAATCCCTGGCCTTAAAGCTGTTTTTCAAGAAGAAACAACCACAAATTCCACAAAATTTCTTAATTTTGTCTCTAGAAGACCTTGGCAGGGACCTCAAACACAAGGGTTTAGTAATCAAATGTATAATTAACCCCCACCTAATTGGAATTCTTGGCAGCAACCCTGGCCCCAATTTCAAAATCAATCTCAACCTTGGGCTCAAGGAGCACAAAATCCTTATGGAAGCTTCTCCCAGTATTATCAATATCCACCCTCTTATCCATCATATCCATCATATTCAAACTTTCCTCCTCAACAAAATCCTCAGCAGAATCCACAACATCAAAATCAAAATCAAAATCCACCACTTCCATTACCATTTCCTTAAAAATCAAATCAGTTACTTGCCCAGCCAATACCAAACCCCAACAATAAAAAACCTCAAAATACATATATGATAGAAGGTCAACAATTTCCAACCTATTTGGTTACTCCTTTATACCTTAATGATGTTCAACTTAGGTCTGGAAGAATACTTGAAAGAAAGAAACCTTCTGTAGTTATACAAGAACAAAACAATATGAGGAAGATTCTCTACAGGTACATAAAAGTTTTGAAAAAAACACATCTCTTCAATACCAAAACATTGGAAAAGAAAAAAAAAAGAGCCAATAATTTCAACTCATATGTTAGAACAACCATCAACATCTACTACTACACCTCCTTTTCCTGAAAGATTACAAATTGATAGGGTTGTAGAGAAACAAATTATGATGCCTAACTATGATTTCCTAGATGAGTTAAGAAATGTTTGTATTAAGATTCCATTATTACAGGCCACCAAGGAAATCTCAATTCTAGCAAAGAAAATAAAATATTTGAGTATGAAAAAAGAATAAAAGAGATAAGGAAAATAAAACTGGTAGGAAAAATAGCAGACATAATGATGGGAAAGATTGCCATTCCAAAATATCTAGATCCCGGAAATCCAGTTGTTAAGATACACATCAATGGAATAGAAATTCCAAACACACTTATTGATCTAGGAGCAACAATCAATATCATGAGTAGGAAAATCATGGAAAAACTAAAACATCCTAATCTTCTTTTTGCACTCACACTATTACAATTAGCAGATAGACTTGTAATCAAACCAGATGGGGTATTAGAAGACATTCCAGTGTCCTTAGATTCTTGGGAGTATCCTATGGATTTCATTTTCCTAACTCCTAAAAATGATGTAGGAGGACATCCTATTATATTAGGAAGACCTTGGTTAGCTACAGGTGATGCTTTCATTAGCTGTAGATCTGGTGATATGTACATCTTTGATGGAAGTTCAACCAAGAAATTCACCTTGTATCCTCTAGCAAGAAAAATCACAGAATTAGATGATACTCAATGGATTGATGATGAAGAAGATATACAACCTCTCTTCACTATTTCAGAAATTAGTGAAGATAGTCAGACTCTGAATACCTTAGAAAATCATGAATCTTCTTCAGAATACAAACGTGAACAATTTCAAGAAGAATATAATATTGAGTTTTTGTCATCAAGATAGATGTCTCTTTACTCCATGGAAGAATTTGGCAGCTCTACAATTGAAATATTCCCAGGAAAAACCTTAAATATAAACAAAAACCTAGAGAAATTTCAACAAGAAAAGCTAGTCAAAATATTACAGAGACACTCTTCTACATATGCAAGGGAGTACACTGATATGAAAGGGATAAACCCTAAGACTTGAACTCATCATATCTACATAGAGGAAAATTGTAAACCAATCAGACAGCCTCAGAGAAGGATGAATCCAAACCTTAGGGATATTGTTAAGGAAGAGTAGCAGAAATTGTTAAATGTCAACTTTATTTATCCCATTTCAGATAGTCAGTGGGTTTCTCCTTTGGTGATTGTACCCAAGAAAAATGGTAAATGGAGGGTATGCATTGACTACCGAGAATTAAACAAAGCTACTCTTAAATACTGTTTTCCCTTACCCTTCATAGATCAGGTGTTAGATACATTAGCAGGCAAAAAGTACTTTTCATTTTTGGATGGTTTCAGTGGTTACAACCAAATACAAGTTGCACTTGAGGATCAAGATAAAACCAGATTTACCTGTCCTTGGGGTACCTATGCCTACCGAGTATTACCTTTTGGATTGTGCAATGCACCTGCAACGTTTCAAAGGGCAGTATTGGGAATATTTTCAGATCTAATACATGACTGTGTAGAAGTATACATGGATGACTTTACCGTCTATGGAAACACATTTGAAGAAGCCTTAGCAAACTTGGAAAAAGTTCTAAAAAGATGTAAAGAGGAAAACCTTTCATCAAGTCATAATTTTTTTTTCATGATGTTCACTGAAGGTATTGTCTTAGGACATCATATTTCAGGAGATGGGATTAGAGTTGATGAGTCAAAAGTTGAAGTCATCTCTAGACTATTAGTTCCAAGTTGTCAGAAATATGTTAGGAGTTTTCTAGGATTTACAGGATATTATAGAAGATTTATAGAAAACTTCACCAAAATAGCATCTCCACTTTTCAAACTACTTACCAAGGACTGTGAATTCAATTGGAATCCTGACTACCAGTTAGCCTTTTAAACCCTGAAAACAAAAATCTTTGAAGCACCTATTTTAAGGGGACCTAACTGGAAATCACCTTTTCACATTTCGACAGATGCCTAAGATACAACTTTAGGAGCTGTGTTGGGACAAAAATACCTGATTCCTTATGCCATCTACTATACAAGTAAAAATTTGACTCCTTCAGAGTTGAATTATACTGTAACTGAAAAAGAGTTCTTAGCTATTGTTCATGCCATAAATAAATTCTGACAATATATAGCAGGCTATGAAACCTTTGTCCACACAGATCACTCTGCAATTAGATATTTAATGAAAAAATCAATTACTAATGGCAGAGTCACAAGATGGTTATTGCTTTTACAAGAATTTAACATCACCATTCTAGATAGGCCTGGAAAACAAAATACAATAGCTAATTTCCTATCTAGACTCCAAAACATTAAAGACAATACTCCAGTTGAAGATCAATTCCCGGATGAATATCTCTTTGCAATTACTACTCAAACTTCCTGGTTTGCTGATATTGCCAATTATCTAGTTTCAGGAAAATTTCCTTCAATTATGAATGCAAGAGACAAAAGGAAAATCATTTTTGACAGTGAAAAATATTCATGGATTGCTAATGAGTTATAAAAAACAGGTCTAAACTTTATTATCAAAAGATGTGTTCGAGAAGACGAGATGCCTGAGATTCTCAAGGCATGTCATGATGAACCTTGTGGTGGACAATTTTCTGATAAGAGGACAGCTTATAAGATCCTTCACCTAGGATGTTATTGGCTATCCCTCTTTAAAGATGCTAAAGAGTATGTCAAAAGGTGTGACAGTTGCCAAAGGGTAGGGAAACCTTCCCCTTCAGGTGAGATGCCATTGAAACCTCAGGTACATATTGAACCTTTTGAGAAATGGGCTTTGGATTTTGCAGGACCTATTAATCCTCCATCAAAGCAAAAAAAAATTTATTAGCGTGCACTGATTATGTTACCAAATGGGTAGAGGCCAAGCCATTACTTTCTGCTACTGAAGCATCTGTAGTTAATTTTATTTTTGGGGATATTTTTATTTGTTTTGGTGTCCCAAGAGAAATTGTTATAGATCAAGGAGCTCAATTCACATCAAATATGGTGGAACAAATGGTAGAGAAGTACAAAATCAGACACAGGAAATCCACTCCTTACCATCCACAAGCAAATGGTCAAGTAGAATCTACCAATAAGGTCATTGAAGGGATCCTGACAAAGACTGTTCATTTACATAGAAGAGATTGGGCAGAAAGGCTTCCTGAAGCCTTATGGGCCTACAGAACTACATGGAGAAACATAATAGGTCACACCCCTTATGAAATTGTTTATGGAAAACAAGTCTTGTTTCCCATAGAGTTTCAGATCCAAACTTTCAAAATGGCAGTCCAGTTAGGACTTGATTTAACAGAAGCACAAAAGCACAGACTGGAGCAGATTAATGAATTGGATGAGATCAGACAAGATGCAATCCAGAGAACAAGCATAGTCCAACATCAAAGGACTAGATGGCATGATAAATACATCAAAGAAAAGAAATTTAAAGAAGGTGACTGGGCCTTCTTATTTGATTCAAAGTTGAAGGATTTTCAAGTTAAATTCCAAACTCATTGGCTTGGGCCATATGAAATTGTGAAAATCTTTGAAAATGGAGCGATAAAAATCAGGACAATAGATGAAGGAAATGTAGCTTTTCTTGTAAATTGACACGGACTGAAATTGTATCATAAGCCACTTTCAAGAGAAGACTTTGTCGAGAAATTCCAAGATAACATTGATATGAAGTTAGTGAAGAATAATTCTTCTTCTTCACTAACTTAATTGTATTTTTCTTCAATCATTTGATTAATAAATAAATAAATAAATAAAAATAAAAATAAAAGTATAAATATGAAAACCAATAATTGATTGGCATGTTTATACAGAAAGTATAAGGTGAAAATCAGAATTCTTCTAACACTTTAGACTTTCAAAATTGATTCTTTTTCTGCAATTAAGTATCATAAAACCATAAGTTGCAGATTCACTTTTCATACTTCACTTCATACTTCATTCCATTCCATATTCCATGATCCATCTCATTCCATTCCATATTTCACTTCATCCATATTTCATTCCATTCCATACTCATAATCCATTTCATTTCATTCCATTCCATTCCATACTTCAGAGTTTTAACAGGTACATTCTGCAGCTATATGTTCTATAGCCAAGCCTGTTCTACAGCCAGTTGACTCTACAAGCCTGCTTCAATAAACAAAGGATGAGTCAAAGAATATTATGGAGCTTAAAAGATCAATATTTTTTGGATGAAGGACAAGCACAACAAAGCAGCAAAATAAAAAAGGCTAAGGTAAACTGTGTGAAATTATTTTTGATAGCAAAACATGAAAGATATAGTATGGTTAAATCGTATGTTTCATAAAGTTATTTTATCATTCGAATTGATCCTTGCCTATCATAAAAACTCCTCGACCAAATCCCTTACATTCCGCTCTAGAAAATTTCATCATTAATTAAAATATTAACAGACAAAACTTAGATGTGACCTATTAGGTCACGTCCTTAGATCGTATTATTTATTGATGAATTTTGAAAATCATCATAAGATCTCTTCGCGGTCTTTTATCCCATATCAAACTCTTAACCCGATCATTTTCATGATTTACCATTAACTTATTCATTCATCCGTATCCACTCACTGCCATTACATTCTGTAGCCAGTTTTCATCTACAGAAACAGAGAAGTCATTTTTGGGCAAAACAACCTTCCACGGCTACTCTTTCTTTAGACAGAAGATAAAAAATAGAGCAGTGGATATAATCCAAAGAAAGTAAGCAATTTGTATCAAGGAGAAATGGGGCTTATTGTGAGATCAGAGCCAATTCAGACCAAATATTTAGAAGGATACCCTTAGGTTAAGGGATTATTATAGCAGATTGGATGGCTAAGCTTTATAAAGAAGTTCAATGGATTCCATAAATAAATCACGAAGTCATTTGCTAGGTCATTCGATGGATCAGAGGTAGAAATTGGGGATATCAAGTTCACCATCACAAAATCATTCATAACAGAAGCAACAGAATTTCCAAGACAGGAAGAACGTTGGTTTAAAAACAAAGAGTTTCATAATGAAACCTGAAAACAAATGCTAAAAAAACCCAGGTATGGACATTTCAGTGTTTAGAAAAGGTATTCCTAGTACAACTTTGAAAAATAAATGGAGGAATATGTTGTTGATTTTACAAAAATTCATAACCTGTGAGGGTAGATTTGGCACTTTGTATGTCTATCATATTAGATTGATGATGAATTTATTAGATGATGAAATAAATCTACCCTTCTTCATGCTTAATAGTTTGAAAAGGATGGCCTCTAATGTTCAGAAAAGACTTCAGTTCCTAGAAACTACTTTGTATCATCATGGCCTAATTAAAGTATTAATTGAGTTTCATTTGAAGAAAGTAGGAGATAGCTGGGATGAATTCCTCCTAAGAAACCATTTTGAAGAACCGGAAGAAACACTATCTAAAGAAGAACCTGTAAGAAGAAGTAGGAGGGAAAAAATTGTTAAATCTGTGGAGATCAAACCTGATACATCAACACAGGAAGATAGTGAAGAAGTAATCTTTGAAAAATTGGTAAATATCAAGAAACAACTTAGGAATAAAAGAAAGGAGAAATTAACAAGTGAATGTGCTGAAGAAAAAGATGAAAATCCACCTAAATTGAGAAGAAGCTCTAGGCTTAAAGGCATGGTGAAAAAGACATGGATTAAGGAAACTGGAGTTATAAATATTGAAGAAGAAGAAACTCCAATCCAATCTCCAATTGATAGATATCCTTTACACGAGTATGAAGAAGACCCTAACAGAAGAGCCCCAGATATAGATCCATCTCAACAAAATATTTATGACTATGTGGAATCACTAGAAAAAAGGGCCTAAGAAAATCGAGAAAGATCTCTTAGTCGACAAGAACCTCCAATAGAAATTTTGAGAAGAGACAATTATGAATTGGAGATACTGAATAACTATATCAAGAATGAAAATGAAATCTTAAGAGAGCAGGTCAAATTGAAGAGTAGCATGAACAACACTCTATCTGCGCAAATGAAAACACTGTATAAAGAAAATAGGAAGCTAAAGAAGAGAAACAAGAAACTGCACAAGGCACTCATTGATCTTAGGTTCAAATAATTTATGAGGAAACCCAGAATGGCATTGACTACCAAAAGAAGCAAAAAAAAAGGAGGCTGGATGTTCTTGCAGAAGTATCAGTACAAATGGAATAAAGTTTTGATGAAATTGCATGAGGACATGCAAGAGTTTTGCAGTGGGGGTATGTTGAGCCCTCAAATTGTCTTCTCTTTTGCCAAACTTCACTTCATTTCATCATTCCTTTATCATTTCATAAACCTAAAACTCAATGAGAATGACTAATATTACTTAAAGGTTGCATACAATGATCAACTTATTGTACTTTTGTGATTTTTGCTGTCTTAATGATTTTTGAACAGTTTAGCTACAAAATGCAGTCATTCTGTAGCCAGTCAAGTGTTCTGTAGCTGTTTTGGTGTTTAAGTATGTTACAGGTGTCATCTGGATAAAAGGCACACATACGTGGATTCCAAATCTTTCCTACATCATTTTTTCCCTTCCACGAAGACTAGATCGATAGCTGGAGGTACCTATGCACGTGGTCAAAGCAAAATTCAAGCAAACTATCTTCTATAGGAATCAAGATTCCTGATTTTTCTTTACATCAAATCAGGAATCCTAAAAGAGTTTCAATTTGAGTTTGACTTTAAAACTACACCTGTACCTACTTTTGTTCAATGTTAGTTATGTAATTGCATATAAATTCAGCTCAGTAATTCCGAGAGAGACAGTTGATACATATTTTATCATTACTGTGATACTCTATTTTTCAGGCATTTTGATAAAAAAAGGGGTATAACTTTGATGCTATTCTAAATACAACCTTGAGGAGTTAAATATTTAATGCCGAATTGATAGTAGAGGGCCCTTGCTATTCAAGGAGGTTTTACATGCTTTCTAGATAAGTAGTTTTCAATTTTGTTTTGTCATATTTCATTACTTAGACTGCGTTCTGAAATTATATCTTTTAGCAGTATGTTTCATGTCATTTGCTTAGATAAAAGATCCTCATGATATTACAGTTAGTCTTTTTCTCAAGCTCTTCCAATATATCTCTATTAAATGAATGGGATTTAATTGTAATATTCTGAGTTACTAGCATTTCAGTTTCTGTTATTTAGATTAAGAAGATCCTCATTATCTTATAGCTATTCTATTTCTCAAGCTCTTCCAATATATCACTACTATATGAATGAGATTTAGTTGTACTATTTTGAGTTATTAGCATTTTCTGTTCTTCAATTAGATAGAAGATCCCCATCTTATTGCAAACAGTGTTTTTCAAAAGCTCTTCCAATAAACCTCTAACTCATGAATAAGACTTAGTTGTAATACTGTGGGTTACTGATTGTTTGTTTTATAAGAGATCCTTATCACATTATGCTTAATCTCTTTCAAAAGCTCTTCCAATAAACCTATAACTCATGAATGAGATCTAGTTGTAATGTCATAAGTTGTTTCAGCATTTCATAGGAGATCCTTACTACATTATAGTAATCTTCTTCTCAAGCTATTCCAATAAACCTCTAATAAATGAATGAGATTCCACTGTAATGTTATGAGTTATTGTTTGTTTCAATTTTTGGAGATCCTCATAACATTAGAATTAATATTTTTCACAAGCTCTTCCAACAAATCTCTAACTAAATGAATCAGATTAAGTTATAGTGTTTTGAGTTACTTTTTATTTCATGAATATTCATTTAGCAGCTGTAATGTCCATGGATTAGGATTATTTGTTTTTATCACTTCCTAGTTAGGAATAGATCTTGCAATCAAATTTTGTTTTAATGCATTCCTCTTTGACATAGATTTAATTTCATTTTCTTAGCATAGAGTAATATTATAAATCAAACATAAAAAACCCCAAAACATCAATAAAACACTGAAAACAACGAAGTAAGAAAAATGATACTTAGGCACATATAGTGCAATACCCTTCATCAGTTTACTAGCCCTAGTCGATAATTTATGCTATCAATTTAGGACACTAAATTGACAAAACATCATCTGCATCCATTTCTTTGATCCCTTCATAACTCCTTGTTTCGTAGCATCCCTCCCTTTAGATCCTTGCCCCAGTACTGGGTGTTTAAGCTTCCATATTGGGGTTTTGGAACACCAAAAAACCTTCTTCCACCATTAGAACTTTAATCCACAAGAGGATTTCCTTTAGCAGCCCTCCCCGCAATCTTGATCTTAATATGTCCTCAGCCTTAGAAAAATATTAGTGTATTTCTACAACAAACTCAAAAATATACCCTTCTAATGTAGTTTTCACCAAGAAAATTACAACTCGGGTCAGATCATTGTCCAATCGATGTAGTGCTAACAGGTATAGTTGAGTCTAGTTACGAAGGGATCTGATTTGTTCACTAGTTTTCCCTTTTATCTGCAATCTCCACAACTAGTTATAGAGCTCTTCCAGAGGTTTGCCCCAAAATATCTCGTACTGGTCACTATTTGAGTCCGCATACAAGATCTGATCCTTCAACTTTATTTCACCTTGTCATCGGAGTTGAGCTTGTTGCGAGATGAATCGATCTATGTGGTCATCCCGCCAACCTCGTAGTTCATTTTAAAAAATGCTTGATACCATGTTCCAACTCCCTTTTATATTTCAAATCCCAAGAACATAATGATTTGTTGACTAAAAATAATAACCTAGTGGAGACTCAGGTTCAGGTGTAGAGGCCAACAAGGATCTGTTGTAGTCTAGGACAACTTCGACATTTTCATCTTAACCAAGGATGGGTAAGGAGTCTCACTTGAGGCATGCCAAAACCCTAGTTGGGTGAGGGAGTTGAGATTTAGTATCGTAAAAGAAACTATCTATACACACATCCTTAGAGCATGCATTCTCATTGTAATCAAACTAGCATTCATCTGCAAGAAGTTAGGCAATATCATAAAGAAAAGAGTACTGAAAGATACATATTAAAACATTTTAATGGATGAGTACATAAGTAACCATAGCATAACAACTCAATATATTCATGCACAACACGTAGTCAAAAGAATTTATTCTTCCATTAACTTCATCAAACAACAGTACATTAGGCCCCATAGGCCTTCATAAAAAATATCACAAAGATGGAAGGATATAGAAAAAAATGATAATCCTTAGTTATAAAGGAGTTCTCCTCACTCTCAAACTTCCTTTCGGTCCTCTCTCCTCTAACCTATGTCTCACTTCTTTTCCTTTCTTCCTTATGTTATCCTACCGAAATGAACTGCTATTCTTTCCTCTTTCCTCACCCCCTTTGCCTGTGCTGCTTGGTTGTCTTCTCCTTTTTCCCAAATTGCTGCCTTGTCTTCTTCCCCTTGTCCTTCTTCAACTCCGAGTTCTCTTTTAGGTCACTTTCCGTTCTCTCTGAAACTTCCTAACGAATTCCTGCAACCTATCATCGTTCTAGCAGTTTCAAAACTACTTCAACCTTTTTAAAAACGAAGGCCCCCACAATAACTCATTTTAATAGAGGCATAGAAATTTACTTCGTAGACGTTCCATTTACTGATGTTAGAAGTGAAGAGGAATCATCTTATATGATTCATCCACATCTCCAAACAACATAAATGTTCAATGCATTTGATTTTTTTCTCATTTCATTTTTTTCCACAATTAGACATTGTATTTTATAACTTTTTATGGAAAAAACATGATTTCATTCGATCATGTTGGAGAAATGGAATCTAAAACATAAAGTTGTCAAAGTAATGTAAATGTTCAGTGTATTTGGTTTGTTTTCTATTTTTGAATCTTTATTTGGTTGGACATTTAATTTTATTATGTATTTTATTTTGTTAGAACAAGAAACAAAAAATTTGAAAAGAGACATAGAAATTAACTCCTGAAATTTTCCATCCACTGATGTTAGAAGTGAAGAGGAACCATCTCATAGCCTTCATCCGCATCGCCAAACAAATGTAAATGTTGAATTCATTTGATTCTTTTTTCATTTTTTCATTAATAATTAGTTGGGCATTGAATTTTATAAGGTTTTATGACAAAGACACCATTTCATCCTCTTAGGTTCAAGAAATGTAGACCATAAATTTGGAAATGTCCTGTCATGGATCCATTCCATGTGTTTCAAATTTTGGAAGGGAGTCTCATGTTGCTGAAGATGAAGTGCATTTTAGAAGAAATTTTAGTCTTCCAAATGGTTCTCAAAATGGTCCGATTGATGGAGATCATATTCTTTTTTATGTAAACATGATTGCAATGCATAGAATATTTTGAGCAAAGATAGGTAACTTGTTAGTTTTTAAGATGTGCCACATTTACCAAGAATCATATCTCAGAATCCATGTTTTGAGAGATAATGAAAGACATGTTTGCAGACGATGTAAGAATGAAAGATGCGGTCATTGTTTTTGTCGATATAATAACACAGGTCCTGGTGAGAAACCTCATATTTTAAGAGTTATTACTCAAGTTGAATAAATGATAATAGCACAGGTGAATCCTATTTTTCAAGTGACACGTGTTCGAGGTGGAAAATATAAATATAGCGGCCACACAATTAGTTTTCCTCAAGATATTTCTACAATTGCGCAAAGTCTTCCCAAACATGTTGAAGATCTTGACTTCTTAATTGTAAGAAGGCATTCTACTCAATCTAAATAGTATGAATGTTATGTCAAAATATCTTGAGTGATGGATGCATTACTTTTCAAAATCTAACATGATTAATATTATTGAGATGTTGTAATTTTCTATTATTCAGTTAATGCTTTGCATGAAAGACTAAAAAATGTCCCCTTCGTGCTTGAATTTGTTGATTGTGATATTGAATAATCTGAGATCAATGTAGCTAATAATGTAGGGTTACCTGTTGAGCGTTTTTCCTCTCATCCTTCTTCTTTTGTTGTTCACCTACCAAATGAACGGAGATAAGTGGAAAAATTAGAGTATTTCTTGATAATGTTGATTCTTCACTTGTTCAAGAAATGGATTGACCCAATATTGGAACCTCTCAAGTCAATGAATATAATACAAAGGGGTTATTAGATATGGCATTCCCCACATTGTTCCCCACTGGTGATGTTGATTGGTTGCAACCACGTATTTGTAGTGTTGAACTTCATGAGTATGCATCACACCTTCTTAGATATTATGATAAAATATTTGGAAGCCATCCTCACTTTCGGTATTACTTATTGAACATGATAATGTGACATCGAAGCTAAGCAACTACTGCAATTTTTGTAAACAAACATTTACATGATAACTCACCTACAACAATTGAAGATTTGTGTCACCATCTTTCTGATTTACCAGATAATAAGTTGGCTAAGCATTTATGCAGTTTGGTTCTTCTCTTAGAAGTACAAGGGCATACTGGACCAAGTGTCAAGCTGAACTAAATTAGTTGGGATGCCCATATTTATTTTTTTACATTAAGTAGAACTTACACAAAGTGGCCAAAGTTGCATAACCTCATGCCATTCTCATTCATTAAATGAGCATAGTATGAAAATTGAAAATGTTATCAAGTACCCTCATTTTGTTGCCAATTTTATACACCATAGATTCAATATATTTCAAGAGGTAGCTATCCAAAAATATCTTAAAGATAAAGATTTATGTACAAGTTTGTGTTGTTGAATTTATTTTATATATTTAGGCAGATATGTCTTTCTTCTGAATCTGATCACCTCAAATTTTTGTCAACACTTTTAGTCTACTTATGAAATCTGTCTAAACCATCTAAACTTGACAAACGTGACATATGTCCACAACATAGTTTATCAGTTCAAAACCACTTATAGTTTTGACATCTTTCCACAGTGCAGTTCAACACTACTTATAGTTTTGACATCTGTCCACAGTGCAGTTCAACACCATTTATTAGTTCAAAGCCATTTCCGCATACATCGTCATTTAGAGAAACTGTCATTGGAGATTAATTAATCCATGCCACTTATAGATTGTGGTGATCACTATCCTGAGCATTCAATTTGATGCTTTTGAAGCAAACTCTTCAACTTCAAGATCCCCATATGCTGAAGCCAAGAGCTCTGGAAATCTCGTTGGGGCCTGAATAATCTGATATAGTTTTCTTACATCGATTTCTTCATCACAGTGATTATTCCACAGGATCATGAATTGGATTTGTGGATTGCTTTGTATGCATGCCAATACGTCGCGGGTTTTGTGCGCATGCCAAGAATTCATTATCTGTCTCTGTCACATCCCATGTCCAATATGTTCACTCAAAATCTTTGTAATTCCTCCCAAAATTGCAAGAAAATATATTTTCAACATGCAAGGTGATTAATTGGTATATTACTATATATAAGATATATATTAGGAGTAACTTGGTCGAAGTATAATGTATGTTGGCAACAACGTATTAATGCTTTTCTTTCTGTAGACCCAGAAGGTAGTATTATACAACCCCAACAACTTCCTCATAATTGGGATGAGTTGGGGTTCGATATTAGTGAGGTTTGTTTATTGTTAATGCAATTCAGTATGACCGGGAACTTCATTAATCCTGACATTTAGTCCATCCACGTTATTGATTACGCTTATTGGGAGGATTATGTGACAAGGTAGGGGAAGCCAAAAACTAATATATACTTCATTTTTCAATGGGATACCTAACCGCATTTATGTTTTTGAAAATTGTAAGATTTTGAGATACAAAGATCTAGATTTGCAAAACAATGAACAAACTTGCAAGAGAAGGAAGGAATGAGCAAGAATAGAGAAAATAATGAAATTGATTCTATAATATTAGTTTTGGAATAAATATATAAAAGAAACTAAGTTAAGCTTAGTTGTACATGCAATAACTATGGATAGTTAAAGCTAATTGAAGCTAAGTGTGATTTATGTTCTACTAATGTGCACATCACATGCAATATTTAGAGTTTAACTAAAGATAATCTAGGTGCATGTGCACCAACACAACTATTCTAGGTGCATGTACACCAACACCCCCCCTTAATCATAACTTAAGTGAGTGTGATGAAAAATTAATGAGTCCCGGCAACATGGCTATTTTAGATACCCATATACAATGCATAAAAAGGAGGAAAGAGGGAAAGCCCAGTGGGAAGAAAACCCCCCTCAAAATATGTAAAGGATTTTTGTTGCACCAAAATCTGCAGATGTTGGTAAACTTCCAAACCGGTAACTAGAATCCCCAGGGTGGGAATTACAGATTCCATAGAGGTGTTGTGATTACTCCAACACCCTCCCTCAAATGCAACTCAGAGGAATCAACACCCCCTCAAACACAACTCGGGGGAATAGAACCTGGGTCCAGGCTCCGATACCATGTAAAATTATTAGAGCACATATATGGATATAGTTGGAGAATAATTGCACAAATTTGCCAAGTTGAAAAAAAAAACCAATTAGAATTGAGAATGAAATTGATTCATCAATATTATGTTGAGAATCAATATATAAAGAAATTAAGTTAAGCTTAGTTGTACATACAATAACTATGGATAGTTAAATCTAACTGAAGCTAAGTGTGCTTTATGTTCTGCTAATGTGCACATGCACCACATGTAAACACTAGAGTTAACTAGCGAAAAACAAGTACACATTGCATGAAATCTCTAGAGTTGAACTAAAGCTAATCTAGGTGCATGTACACCAACACCCCCCCTTATGCATAACTTAGGTGAGTGTGATGCAAAATGAATGAGTCCTGGCAACACGACCATTTTAGGTACCCATAGACAATGCATGAAAAGAGGAAAGAGGGAAAACCCAGTGGGAAGAAAAACCCCCCCTAAAAATATAATTAAAAATTAGAGAAAAGACAAGTACTAGGCAGTTGTGTCCACCCCAAGACGATCTCGCAAAAATCGAAACTTCTGCTCAGTGAAAGTCTTGGTGAACTCGGGAAGTACTGAAAACCGATGATCCCATCATGGATTTGGAGGAATAAGATTCATTTTTGGAAGTAGAGGTATCAACTCCCATCTTTGGATCAAGTATTGAATTTCCTTATACATGGTTGCATGCCAATATGGATTCCATGCAACTTCATCGTGCATTTGACGATCAAATTCATGTACCCTATATGCATGCATGAGAATGGTTGTCTCTAGGGATGCATGCATGTGCATGTGTGGCTTTAGAGATGCCTTTTTGGATGCATTCATGACCATACATAGTTTTATAAATTCCTCCTTAGATGCATGCATGGCTTTGCATGGCTGTGCGACTGAGAGTGAATGTGGGGCATCATTAAATTGAGACTGCATCAAATTTGCGTCAATAGTAGAGGAATCAAAGTCCTCTTCTATGATTTTGAAAGTAGTGTCTTCATCATTAGTAGAGGAATATATTTCCTCATGTGCAATGTCTTCGTTATTGGATAAGATAAAATTCTCATTTGCAGCAGGTCCATTAAAAATCGAAGAAGCAAAATCTTCTTGCTCAACACTGTCTTGAGAATATTTCTCCACATTTTTGGAGTCTTCACCACTTTCATGACTGCTATAATAAGTCGATCTCTTTACTTCCAAATGGTGTTCTTCTAGATCATTTTCATCACCATATAATCCTTTCAATGTAGTCCAAATTTCATGTGGTGATTCAATATTTATGATCTCATAAAGAATATCTCGAGACACAGATAGACACAATCTTCCATAAGCCATGTCAGATCTGTTAAGCCAATCCGACTTCTCATCCTCTAAGATTGGTTCTGTCTCAATTCCCATGACTATTTAGTACAAGCCTTTGCTCCTAAGATGAAGCAAAATCATTGGCTTCCATTCATGGTAATTGTATGGAGTTAGAATCGTTGAAGATGAGAACTCCATTGTAGAAAATTCTCTAATATTTGGATCTGCAAATCAAATCTTCGAACAATTTCCAATTCTATGCTCTTCAAACCTGCAAAAACGTTGTTCATGCAACTTCTCCAAACCCTTGTAGCTCTGATACCATGTAAAGGTTTGTCGTTACACCAAACCTTGTGGGCCCATAACCTATTGTTGTTGGCTTGCAATCACTCATGTGAAATCGTGCCAAAAGATCTCTAGCATACTTTGTTTAAGAAATGGTAGTCCTAGAATCACTCTGATTGATCTCTAGTCCAAGGAAGAAATTTAGCAAGCCCATGTTTGTAATAGAAAACCGCTTATGAAATGTAGTTTTAATATTAGTAATAAGAGAAGCTGAACTACATGTTATCAAAATATCATCTACGTAGAGTACTATGATCAACAAGGAGTCATTTTTCTTCAAAAAATAAACATTGGAATCAGATTTGCAGCATACCAAATTTTGAGATAACAAATAAGAATTCATCTTTGCATACCATGCTCTAGGTGCTTGCTTGAGGCCATAGAGAGACTTATTTAGTTTGCATACCATAGATGAATTGTGCATGTATCCCAGTGGCTGATCCATGTATATTTCCTCCTCGAGATCACCATGAAGAAAGGCATTCTTCACATCCATATGATGCACCTCCCATCCTCTTGTTGCTGCAATGGACAGAGCTAGCCGAATGGAATCTATTTTTTCCACTGGAGCAAAAGTCTCATCATAGTCAACACTATGTACTTGTTGAAAACCTTTTGCTACCAATCATGCCTTATATCAACTAACTTGGCCATTTGATGCTTTATTGGTCTGGTAAACCCACTTGCACCTCACAAGTTTGTGATTGGAAGGTAGCGAAACCAAATCCCAAGTCTGGTTCTCAATGAGAGAGTTATATTCCTCATCCATTGCGGCTTCCCATTCAGGATGCCCACATGCTTCTACATAAGTTTGTGGATCAGATCCATGCATCATATAAGCATGCATGGGCATGGATGGCTCCATAGCTAAGAGTGCTTGCGGATCTTCCTCAAATAGAGGGATAGAGGCAGGATCATCAAGGATATCCCTCATGCTGCACCTTTTTTGTGTTGAAGGTGGCTAAGAATCTTCCGAACTACATGCGGAAGTATGATCTCCATGTTCAACAACTGGTGGTACAACAAGTGTCACAGGAAAAGGCTCATCTTCATCAGAATTCTGATCTGAAGTTTCATCTGCATACTTATCAATGAGTGATGATGGAAACTTGGTAACAAGTTCATCCACTGGTGCATGAAAAATATCTTCGTCAAACTTTACACTCCTTTCAATAAAGAGCTCTTCAGTGTGGATATCAGGAAATTTGTACCCTTTGACTTCATCAAAATATCCAACAAACATGCATGCTTTACTTTGAGGCTCCAAAGAATTTCTCTTTTCTGTAGGAATGCGGGCCCATGCTCGAGATCCAAAAATGCAGAAATGACTGACTTCAGGGTGCATGCCAGTCCAAGCCTCAAAAGGTGTTTTTCCAGTAACAGATTTATGAGGAGATATGTTCTGGATGTATGAGGCACAATTGATAGCTTCAACCCACAATTTTGACAGAAGAGATCTTGCATGTAACATGCAATTAGCCATCTCTTTCAAAGATTGATTTTTCCTTTCAGCCACACCATTTTGCTGTGGAGTGTAAGGAACTGTATGCTGCAACTGTATGCCTGTTTCATTACAAATATTCTTGATATATTTGTTGACATATTCCGTCCCATTATCTATGCGGAGTATCTTGATGCGTTTTCCAGGCTGATTTTTCGCATGCGCTTTGAAAATCTTTAGATGTTGAAAAACTTCAGACTTGAGTTTCAAAAAGTAAACCCAAGTGAATCTTGTGTAATCATCTATAAATGACAACACATATCTTGCTTTGCTCATTGAAAGCACTGGAAATGGACCCATGAGATCATTGTATACAAGTTCCAAAGGTGAAGAGGCTCTCCATGCATGCCCCTTCTCGAATTTGTCTTGTGGATGCTTTCCAAGAGCACATCCATTACAAACACCATTTGAAAATTAAATGGTCGGAAATCCTTTGACCATCCCTTGCTTGCTAAGCTGTTGCATATATCTGAAATTCAAGTGCCCAAGTCTCTCATTCCAAATCCTACTTTCTTCATTTTCATGCGTAAGTAGCAAAATGGAATCTGATTGAGGAACAAAATCAGAAAATGTATACAAGCGAGATTGATCATTTACCTTGCTAGATGCAATCTTCAAGTTGGTTTGCATGTCATAAATGCTTACAGAATCCAGGGTAAATTCCACTTTCCTTTCGCTGCCTGTGTGTGTCATTTGATACACTGAGAGAAGATTCACAGAAAGCCTTGGAATATGCAAGACATTCTCGAAACTTCCATCTTCGAATTGCACTCTTCCTTGTCTAGTTGCTGCAACTGCAGAATTATCCCCCATGAGAATAGGAGGTCCTGAGTATGCTTGTAGAGAAGAAAATGATTCCTTTGAAGAAGCCATATGATGTGAATCTCCTGAATCGATGATCCATTCTTGTAGTGCAGAATGAAGAGCAATCAAAGCATTCCCATTACCTCTTGGATCTGGTGCTTTTTCTCCAGACTTCTTCTTGGAATTCTCAGGAATGTGGTCTCCAAGATTGTGTTGTTGGAGTGTCTGCGCCATATGATCTATAGTCTTCTTCATGCATGCATATTCAGGGTGAAAACCACGGTGGAAATAATTGCACATTGATTGCCTTTTCATTCCTTTCCTTTCCTTTGAGTTGGATGATCCATCAGGGGGTTCAGGATTTCCTCCCTTTCTTGGATCAAGATCCTTCTTCCCTTTTCCTTTTTGATGGTCTTTGGAATTTGCTTTTCCTTTTTCATGCACAGTAAGTGCATGCGCTTTGGAATTTTTAAGTGTGCCCATTTTGATGAGCTTATCTTGCTCATGCATCAAAGACTGAATAAAAGAAGCTAGTGAGGGCATCTTCCAAGCTGCACTGGTTGCAGATCTTACTATGTGGAATGTAGAGACGAATATTGCATACTTTGGACCAAGTTTTGATCAAATGGAAAAAATCAACTAATTTTCTTGCTTGGATTTGTCAATCCCGCATCCTTTCAACTGAAGCAACAAGGCTTTATACCTTGTGAAAAAATCTTGAATGTTCTCAAAATTTCTCGGATCTAATGTGTTTAACTCATTTTCGAGAATGTGACCTTGCATTTCATCCTGTTTTCCAAACAATCCTTTCAAAGTTTTCCATACGTCATTTGGAGTTGAACATGATTCAACATGAAATAGCAGTTCTGCTGTTCTGGAGAGATAGATAAACATAGGATGCCGAAGGCCTCGTCCATGCGATTGAAATATCTTGTTTTCTCCATTGTCGATGTTGGTTCAACTTCTGTTTCCATGGTTATTCGAAATAAGTCTCTACTTCTGAGATGAAGTAGAATCTTTGGCTTCCATTCGAAGTAATTATATGGAGTAAGAATTTCCGATTGTGGAAACTCCAATTTAGACTCCATTCTTTGTTGTTGCTTCAATCTTCTGAACCTGCAAATAAAAATTTCTTGTGCACTGATTATAAATCCCTGCCCTCTGATACCATGTAAGATTTTGAGATTCAAAGATCTAGATTTGCAAAACAATTAACAAACTTGCAAGAGAAGGAAGGAATGAGCAATAATAGAGAAAAGAATGAATTTGATTCTTCAATATTAGTTTTGGAATAAATACATAAAAGCAACTAAATTAAGCTTAGTTGTACATGCAATAACTATAGATAGTTAAAGCTAACTGAAGCTAAGTGTGCTTTATGTTATGCTAATGTGCACATCATATGCAATATTTAGAGTTTAACTAAAGCTAATCTACATGTATGTGCACCAACACAGCTAATCTAGATGCATGTACACCAACAAACATAATTCATTTTTTTATAAAATTTTGTGTTTGTTGTTTCTATTATTTATTAATGTTATTTACATCGAGCATTGTGAGATTCTTGTGATTTTTTTTTTTTTTAATATTTAGATCTTTGTGAGTGGAAAGATAGTTTTGGTTGGCGTTTAGTACTGGTTTCTTTTAGGTTTTAATTGGCGTTCAGTGTTGGTTTGTTTTAAACGAATTAGATTTAGGTTCAGTTTTTATTTTGATAAACAAATATCACAACATGATATTTTTGAGTTGTTGTTATCTGTGTTTCTTATGCATTGATTTGTACATGTATAAAAATATAGTTGTAATATATATTTCTGTTTTCTGTTCATTATTATTTTATTTTATAATGCAGGTGGATCAAGATTAGTTCTTACATTTCTGGTCCCCATCTCTTATAAGTGAGGATAGATGTTCATACCATTACAATTAATTAATAATCATTCAAAGTTGCGTGGAGGAAAGTTTTGGTTCAGAAATATTTGTGGTGATAGAGGAAAATGGTCCCTCTATTCCAAGGTCGTGGAACCCTCAATTATGATCTACCTTCCACAAAAATCAACTCTGCACGAGTTCTCTTCCCTACCAAAGGGCTGCTAATAATAATGGTTTCCTATATTACCGTCTTATTTCAAGTTAATAATAACTTACATTAATTTGAAATTATTTTTGAAAAGAATCATTTTTCCAATTGATATTTTTATAAACTAAATTTAACTCATTTTTATGAACCTCCTATATGGAGCTCTATTTTCGAGATGTTATTGGAGCAATTACCCATTCACTGTTTCTGTTTCTGATGTTATTGGAGCGCATAAGAAATACAGAGATTAATACCTATGGTAAAGAAGGATAGCAGCTTGGTAACGATAGCCCACACACCTTGAACTTTCTTTCAATGATTTTAAATGTAATCTGATTTTTTTTCAAGAAAACATAAATAGATGACATTGTATTATGCATAGAAGATCCAAGTTATATTTATGAATATTTTTTTATTTTGAATAGTTTGGACGCACATTTATCATCATTTCTTCTTCAGACTTAATAAGTACTTTAACGTTGTCCATTGACATGATACTATTTATGAGTCGCGCGTTGAATCTTTTCAAACCTTTTGAAAATTAAAACTATGTTCCATGAATCTAAATTCTTTTATAAATTTATGTATTTAAGAACGTATATGATACCATGGTGATATATCTTCTCAATATTTAGATTCAATTCCTGCTTTAAAAGCTGATTTATTGAGTAAGAATAATTTAGTATTAACGTGTAAGATAAAATAATTAATGGTAGATTTTTAATGGATATAAATTTTTAATTACAAATTTTCATAGATAATAAATGGTAGATTTTTTATAATAAATTAATAGTAGATTTTTTTATGGATACAAATTTTTATAGTGATTTTTTTTACATATTTCATTGTTTTATTAGTGGGTGATATCATAATAGGAGTATAGAAATCTATTTCCACTCAACATTTAGTTAAAAGAAAATTATAGGTTAATATAGAAAATAAAATAAAATTATAGTTTAATATAATATTATGTAAAATGTAATAATTAGGAAAATATTGTAAATAAATAAATATTTTTTTAGAAATGAAATTTTAATTTTTTAATTTAGGTAAAACATTTTAAAAAACTAATTATCTATAGTGATTAGACATAAGAGGTTTTTTTTTTTTAATTTTTAATTTTTTGTAAGTTTTATTTCAAAAACATATTAAAAAAAATACAATTTTTTATTTTTATTACAAAAAAATAAAATAAAAAAGCAAAGTAACCTATGACAATAAAATTTATTGGTAAAGATACATTATCAAATTATGTATATTTATGTGACAAAACATATTATATATACTTGAAGTGTGAATATCTACTCGAAAGTAATAATAACTAACATAGAATATAGCAGGGTTCTAGCAAAATCACATATTTATTTGACACTACCAGTTCTCCATACTTTGGAAGTAAAATTTAATAATAAAAATATAGGATGCTTTGTCTTGTGATGGTTTCTTAAAATCACTTTTTGCAAAGGATCAAATTGTTGCTAATGAGAATGACCCTGAAGGATTGCAAGAGGTGATCATTGTGCATGACAATTTTGCACATGATTCAGAAATATCTAAAGTTGAGAATGCTAATCAATAGGTTTACAAAATTAAGAATGAGGATAATTTTGATCAGGACAATGAAAGAGTAAAGGCATTAACCATCTCTGATTATGAATAGAAAATCGTGAACCATAGGTTTACAAAATTAAGAATAAGGAGAATTCTGATCTCGACAATGAAACCCTGAGTGCATTAACCAACTCTAATTTTGAACTGGACAACCATGTACACAAAGCTGCAGAAATTGAAAACATTAACAACATATTGAGGGAAATCGAAGGCAGGATATCATATTTAGAAGGACAGAACTCAAGGCTCCTGAGATTTCTTGGGTAGTTGAGCTGAACTATTGCCTTGGCCGTACAAAAAGAAGATAAGGGTGAGTTACTTGGAATATAATCAAAAAATATCAAAGAGGATGAGAAATTTTATCTATCGAATCCATTTTTCAAACAACTTTGAATTCAATTTAATTATGACAGTTGATGAATGTGGACATCTTGATATCACGAATAGGTCAGCTCCATGATGATGGTTACGGTAGTATTTTCTCAATCAGTCAAGATACGGTAGTATTTTCTCAATTAGTCAAGATACCCACAAGTGCTTAGCTCATGAATGTGAACATCTCTATAAACTTTCATGTTTGTTGTTTATCACAATAAATACTAATATATTTTTGTTGATATCATAAATAAGTGAGCTCCATGATGAAGGTTAACTGAGTATTTTCTTAATCAGTCAACATATCCACAAGTTTCTCAGTCAAGTATTTACCTTTGAGGGATTAATCCACAACATCTTCAAGCTTTGAGGAATTTCTTATCCAAAAAAAGGCTCCAATGGCCACCATTCAACCATTGTTGGCATCTTCATCCAGAAATATGAGATGGTCACAACTAGATCCAAACAATGATATTATAAGGCCATGTTTCTCTATATTTTTATTAAATCAAGGTTCTAGCTTTCCTTATCATGGATACATAGGATCTATTAAATGTTGATCTTCACTTTACTGTAAACAACAGGGATTCTTCATAGAAATGGAGCTCCATGATGATGATGGTTAACTAAGTATTTTCTTAACCAGTCAAGATATCCACAAGTTTGTCACTCAAGTATTTACCTTTTAGGGATTAATCCACAACATCTTCAGAGTTTGAGGAATTTCTTCTCCAGAAAAAGGCTCCTGGTGGCCACCATTCAACCATTGTTGGCATCTTATCCAAAAATATGAGATGGTCACAACTAGATCCAAATGATGATATTATAAGGCCCTGTTTCTCTATATTTTTATGAAATCAAGGTTCTAGCTTTGCTTTCGCCTTACCATGGATACATAGGATCTATTAAATGCTCAGAATCTTCACTTTATTGTAAACAACCAAGGCTTCTTCATAGAACTTTATTGTAAACAACCCAGGCTTCTTCATAGAAACCTATTACGTATTTCCTCTACTCGCAGAGATGAGGAAACCTGTCCTCGTCATCATTTTCGTTCATATACTACACTTTCACGATTTTTATGCAATTAGGGTTCTAGCTTTGCTTTCGTCTTACCGTGGATACATAGGATCTAATAAATGCTCAAATTCTTCACTTTAGTGCCAACAATGAGGGCTTTTTCATAGAAACATATTGCCTCTACTTCCAGTGATGAGGAAACCTCGATGAGGAAACCTCTCCTCCTCATCTCATATACCACACTTTCACCATTGGCTTGGGCACTGATAGACATATATGTTAATCTATCATAGACTATTTTAAAATATCATCTATTAGTTAGACTACTTTAAAATATGACATAATTAATTTACTCTGGTTGATTATTTTTAGAAGATATTGACATTTTGAGTGTCCTTTATTGAATGTTCCAACATGTTATTGTAATGACATTTGAGAATGATTTTGTCACTAAGCATGCTCTTATAATAGCATTTAAAAATGTATTTTTTGTTCAACTCTGATATAATTACATATTATAAACTTTGGAAAAAAATAAACAAAATACACTTATTTAATATCTCAATTACTATTTACTTGATTATAAAAATTAAAAAAGTAAAATACAATTTTTTTCAATTTAAAAATCCTATCATTCTCTTTTTACACCTTTTGAAACCATCATTAGTTTTACACTTTTGAAACCATGATTAGTTTATATATTATGAGTCAATTAACTATATTGTCGGTTTCAATCCTGATCCCTCCACACTATTGCCCAGCACTAATTTCGCACATAGCCTTTCCTTTTCCAGATTCGCATATAGCTTTTACTTTTCAAGACTTTTTTAACGTAAACTAATCTCGCACATAGCCTTTCCTTTTCCAGATTCGCATATAGCTTTTACTTTTCACGAATTTTTTAAGGTAAAAATTGTAATGAATGTGAATGGAATCCATATACCAGAGGACCTGAACCTACCACATTGAAAGCGGAAAGTTGTTATGCTGTTCTGTTTTTAAACTTCACAACTTTTTTAGTTAGAATCTTATTCTGGTAATCCATTATCAGAATTTACTGCGATTGAGCTGAAGTTCAGAGAACTGCACGGCTCTCATGTTACTGATTCCTATTTTTATTCCCGATCAAACTTGGATTAATAATATCAAAATTCCACACGTTTCAAAGTTGAGCTATGACTTAACCAGTAAAACAGGTTTCCAATGTGGTCTCTCAAGGGTAAATATTTTAATTATATTCACCGATATGCATGTAATTGCATCTCAGTTCATATTCATGGGACGCTGGTGTGGCCACACCTCTCACAGGTGGTCAGCATCTGGGTGGGAAAGTGTTTGATAAGGACCTAAACCTAGAACAATGAAAACATGTGGCCACTCACAGCTCAGGCTATAATGGATTGAGGGAGCAATCTATTCTTGAGGGTCAGAGTTGTGCAAACTTCACAGTGGATCATGAAAGAGCATTGTGTCCTATTGCAGATTTTGTATGTTGAAATGGGTGTATTCAAGGAAATTTGGAAGAGAAATCAGTTTATGCTTCTGAACTTGTTTGGTTGTCTCAGTATTGCATTTGCAGTGCTTGAAGCTACTGAAGCAGTAACAGATTCCGATAGTATCCTGCCTGCAGCTCTCATCTACTCACCTAATCTCTTATTGCTTATTCACAATCATGAGTGTGGACTGGATGCCTGGAACACTAAAACGAAGAGATCACAATCATAATTGCTCATGAAATACAAGGTTGAAGCCCAACTAGGAAGATAGCAGGAATTAGATCTTTGTAGCTCTCTTGTAGCAAGAAGGGCAATACAAGGTTGAAGCCCAACTAGGAAGATAGCAGGAGTTAGATCTTTGTAGCTCTCTTGTAGCAAGAAGGGCAATACAAGATTACCTGGTGGACAGTAGAGGAACTGGGTTTGATGCAGAGCTTTAGTAGGGAAATAAAAGATTATGTTGTGGACAGTAGAGGGAGAAACTGTTTTGCTACAAATGTAGGTATAACCAGAGATCTGGTCAATATTAGAGAACTTGTTAGATCTTGTTTTCCATGTGGTGACCTTGAGAGGTTGCCTCCACTGGTATTGTTTTACCCATGGATAACTTGCATTTGTATCTGAACAAATAAATGGTACAGGTGAATTGGGGATTTGGGAGTTACCTTATTCCTGGATGGATGAACAACTTCAATGGGTTTAGTATTACTGGTACAAAATAGAGATTTCAATGATTGTATGGCTCAATTCAAAATAATAATGGGGGATATTGTTGCACAATTGTATCTTGGCTGGAGTTCAATGATTGTATGGCTCAATTCAAAATAATATATTGTTGAACAATTGTATCTTGGCTGGAGTTTAGACTAAATGAGCTGTATCCATGGAGGGTAAAAGTCCATGAGATTCTCTTCTGTGAGCTCAACTTCGAACATACCGCTACATTTTATAGAATATAATGTCAATCAAATACGAGTATAATGTTGGGCATTCGTAACTTGTTTTTCATTGTTTGGATTTTTATTTCCCTTTTTCTCAGTTACATCTGACAATCACTTTAAATATCTGCAACAATTTACTTTCTCAATTCAAATAATTGAGATGTGCTTATAAAACCAACTCTAACATTGTAATAAATGGAATGGAAATTTGATACTATTTGACAAGGCAAGGCACTTCATTTCTGGCATGTATCTCCAGTATTCATAATGTAGATGGCATGCTCATACTCCCAGAACGACTTTCTTTGAAATCAGCAACAGTGGCCAGAGCGCCATGAGAAGAGATCACAGTTCCAAACCTGCTTTAGGAAGAGTTTGGGCAGGTTCTATCTTGAACGAAGAAAAGTTCACGCATTTATAAAATGTTGGTATCAACGATTGTGTTAGACTTAGTTGAACTTGGATGCTCTCTTATATAATTTTTATCTTTACAATTAGTTTTTATTCTTAATCTTTTTCTTTAAACTTTGAATCTGAAATTGAGATTTGATGGAGGCTTAGATATTAAAAAAAGAATTAATCTTTTTTTAAGAATTACTATATGTTTAAATGAAAGTTAATCTATATATTTAAAAAAAGATGATGCACACAATATTGTTAGTATCAATATAGATTCATCTTATCTTGATGCAAATTTATTTTAAAGTGTAAAAAAACAATGAATATTTTTTTTATTGTTTAACATTTTTTTTTTCTATTTAAAAAATATAAGATTTAAATATCTTACTCACATATATATTTTTTTCTTTTATTTTTAATTACTTTAAATAAAATTATATTAAGTCATATAAACAACTAATTAAATATGTGTAATATATATTTTTTTGTTTTTAGTTTTAATCTATATTTTATTTTTATTTTAAAAAAACTAACATACTTACCAATCACTTTCACACTAAATTATAAATTAAACCTTTACTCAAAACAAAAATTTAAATTGTAATAAAATCAATAAAACATAAAACTATAGATTTCTTAACATAATGCTTATTTCTTACCATTAACTTCTATGTTCAACTCCTTTCCATAAAATTTGAAGTCTACATTTAAAAGAAATAATAAATTGACTGGGCACAGACTACTTGCATTTATTTAAACGGACTCGGAGAGTTTTCCAATTTTAAGGTAGCATGGATTTAGAGTGTTCTGATGCATGGTTGTGACTGCGACATTCGTTTTAACTAGTTAGATTATTTGTTAAGTAATTTTTATTGTTTTGTTAATGACAAAAACTGAGACAATTTATGTTATTTTGTTAAAAGATTGTTATAAAAACAATTGGATATGAAAAGTAAAAAAAATTGATGGTAAATGTTTCCAAGAATTGAAAAGAGGTTGAAGGAACAGTTAGAAACAGTTATCTACTCCTCTAGGATAAAGCACTGATTCCAGAGAGAGAGAGGAGTAGAGGTTCTCTGGTGGGAAGAAGGAGAAAGAGTGACAGATTCTTAAGCTGGTTGAATCCAGTGGAATTGCACTCAGGAAATTTCCTAAAATTTCTGGTACTGACTGGATTGGTTGTCCTAAGATCACAGCAAAAATAGATTCCACTGTTACCCATACCATTCAGTTTGGAGCATGGGGGCCATTCAGTTTGGAGCATGGGGGAAAGGAGGACGCAATAGCCTCACTTGAAGGTTGGGAGGACCACAGTTGAATTACTTCTACTTCTATTTTCAGATGAGTACATAAGCAATTTCATCACTGTTAGTTTATGATATTTAAACTGTCTATATACTGTTATTTGAATAAAAGTACAGTGAGATTATATGATTTGTATTTCTACTGTTTTCTATTACGAATTTTACAATTTACTGTAGACAGTATTGTTTTCCAAAGCTATTTACTGAAAATGATTATTATGACAATAGTATGAAAGTCAGATGAAAATACTGGAAAATATATCTATATATATATATGGACAGGAAAACAGAAATCTAGAAAAACAAGGAAAAAAATGAGCTGGAGTCTAGTCTACATTTATTTATTAAGAGAAATTATGACAGACAGAAGAATCTCATTAAATCTTTGAGGGAAAAGAGAAAGGGCTTTACATAACTCAAATAACAATAATCTACTCAGCTCTTTTCTTCTGTCTCCTACACAAATGCAACAGTATATATATTCTATGTCTTGAAAGATTATGTAGAATGCATTTCATCATTTTAAAGTTGCAGGAATATCATTAAAGAACTTTGGAAAGTGCGAAGAAAATATTAAAATATTCCAGTAGACTGTCAGGTGAGGGTTAGGGATTAAACCCAAACCCAGACCTAGTCGTCTTTCGGATAAAGATTTATTTCACACGGACAGTGGAATAGGCAGTGGTCTGGTCACCTATAGTTTTAAAACAAAAACTTCATACAGAACCTAGATACTGGATAAATTGCTGAACATTTCATTCAAATTAATAATCGTAGAACAGGATGAGACTACAAATATACAACCATGATAGAGAAAGCAATGTTTAAGCATAAAAGTAGCGGACAGTAGTCTGAGAAATTCATCAATGACCATAAAATGCAGAATAATAACTGTGGTAAATTACCATTATTACTCGCTAGTTGTAGAAACGAATGTTTCAAAGAAAACCCTGTGTAAATTCCAGTTAGAGCGAAAGAAAATGGCGAAAATAGCTAACCAATCTCAATATAAATGTTCAATAGAAAGTGTCATATAAGCAAGGTTTAGTTCGGGAGAAATAGAACCGAACTGTAGAAAATGGGTTGAACCCAAAAAATTCATTTATACATGAAAAAAATCTGTCAAGAAGATTCAATGTTCAAATCTTAGCCAAAAACCCTCTTTGGAATACAATAATAAGTCTCATAAGATTATCCAATAGCTTATGCACAATAACCCTCGTAGCTTGCTACAGAATGGGTCTACGTGGAACGAAAACCCCGTAAGGGTTTGTTTGAAAATGGAGATCCTAACATTTCAAAATAATGCCTAGAACGCAAGGGCATTTGCTCATTCATACCTGGAATAAATTCAATTGAAAACATATGAGGGTGCGTCTAGAAAATTGAAGGGGTTTTGGCAAATAGAATTGGCCACAAGAACCTTGAGAGCACACCTGTTCACACAAAACAGGAATTTCGTTACTAAAATTATGAAGCTATTAAAACCCTAACTTAATGCAAAGAAAAACAATCGAGAATGAAACGGTAGAACCGTCGAATCACCTGAAAATATAGCCATGGGAATGTGGAGTGCCGCCGCACCATTTGCCTATCAAACAGAGTATTAAAACATGAGGAAAAATTCTTCATAATTCGGAAATATAAATTGTTTAGCTGAGCTATAGGCCAGAAGCCGGAAAAATAAAACTAAATAGGCATGGAAACAAATGAGTAGAAGTCTATACGAAGCGATGCATGAGAATCGCAGAGAAAAACCATTTTTTTATATTTAGAATTACCTTTGGAAAACTGACTCGGCGCCTTCCGGAACAAGCAAGATGAAAGCTTGGAACAGGCTCGGCGTTTATCGGATCATTCATGGACAATGCATCACTGGAGTTTTGAACCCCAGTGGATACCAGCTGAGGAGTAAATGGAAAGTGTGTAGAGTAAAAAAAGGCTACCAGCAAAGATGATGGAGTAAATTTAGGGCTTGGCAGGGTTGCCTAGGGAGGGCTCCCACCATTGCCTTAGCCATCGATTACACATGGAGCCGAATCAATGGCATAGAAACATGCTAGGGTACTATGAGATCTATGCCCATCATAAATCAATACAATTGTCGTGATGTTTAGGGATAAATAGTAAATTCACTAGTACTATACAGTTGTGAACCTTTAAAGTAGATGGACAAGTGTTACAGATGAGGGTGATTGATTTGGTGGCAGCATAAACGTTGTATTATTTCAATATATCCATCTTATAAACCATAGAGTTGTGCTAGGATGGCCTAGCCATATAATCAATTGTAATAATATGTAGATTTGCATAAACTATGTTGACTATGTGTAGAATCATAATGTAAGTTTCTGCATGTAAAATCTTAACCAAATATATGAGATTACTACCTATGGTAAGATAAGTAAATTTTTTTATTTTTTATTTTTATATCAATAAATGTTACAATGGTTTGCGTAAAATTGGGTATGGTGAAGTCCAATGACTCAATGCTATATTTGTTTGGCTGGAAAATGAAAATAGCCATGGAAGGATCAAACCTTGTTGGAAAATGAAAATAGCTAGGATGAAACCTTGCTATTAACTAGTGCTTACTGCTTTTGTGATGTAATTGTGCCCGGCTTCACTATAAATTTGTAAGATGATTTAATGGAATTTATTTGTAAAATAAATCATTTATTTGTTTTAAATGTATATTTCACTTTATTTTTGGAGAGTTTACATTTTTATAATATAATATCATTGCTATATATAATTCAACATTACATAATAATTTAATATTATTTTAAATATTAAAAAATATAATTATTAATTAATAATTAATTTAATATGATTAAGTATATATATTAAATTTGGTAGGATTACATATTATTTATATTCAATATGTTACTCAGATTTGACTTAACATCAAGGAGCGCTTTAACAGAGCATCAGATCACCATCTATCCAAAACACCGTGGATTAAATATATTTTGTTAGATAATAATTATTTATTTATAATTATTGTAAAAGAGAAGAGTTTATTTCTAATAATCAATTATATATATATATATATATATATATATATATATATATATATATATATATATTTGTGAATTTGGTAGTGCCTCTCTTTTTCTATTTATATTTGTAAAGCGGGTTACAAAATTAGAAATACCAGTCTATAGCCTCAACCTGCCCGTAGGAAACCAGGTCTGTTGGCCATCTCAGTGCATGAAAAGCAAACCAAAACTGAAAAAGTTTCATTCTTCTATGTCTAGCATGAGCGATCTATTCTACAACCGAAATGTCTACATACTGGGAAAATAAACAGAGTTCATATAAACCTGATAATATCATAAAAAAACATGATAAAGAAAACAACTACTCTTCAGATGAAGAGATAGGTGCTAGAGCTTTCAGTGTAGATCTTGGATGTCAACTTGTTGTAGTTGCTGGAGTTGCTTCTCTATGCGGCCAACCCGATCATCCAATCTACTAATCTGTCAGTTGCCTGATATTGTGTGATCTTAATATGTTGCAGCTGATCCTGCATGTGCTGCATCATGTCTAGTAGGCGGAGTTCGATCTTGGTTGGGTCATACTGAGCATGACTGGGATTGATACTCTGTATAGCCTTTGCTAAAAGGCTCTTCAGGATCCAATACGTGTGAATGGTCTGCTAGAATAGCGTGAGTCGATCCCTGGTGTTGCCAGGATCAGTAATGAAGTCCAGGATTTATGCCTTTATTTCATTGTCTTTCGGGTCAGTCTGAATGTCCCTTTCCCATCCTCTGATTTCTTGACGAACAACGGCTGAATTCCCCGTAACATAGTTGGCTGCCAAATTCTCAAGAATCTCTAAGTTTTATTTTCGACCGCGTTTCTTCGGAGGTTGTTCAGCTTGGCCCTGTTTCCCTTTAGTAGACTGAGCGTTTGACCGGCGCTTCCCCATAATATCAAAACGCCTATATTGCAATACAAACAGGCATGAAAATACGGAGAGAGAGTGAGCAACGTCATGGAACCACCCTGCACGAAACCTCTGGACCTCGACAGTGCGGCGACCTGACAAGCGAGAACCTGACGAGGAAGGAATTATTGACCACTGAACCAAATGACTAAGACTGTGAATGAAAAAATTTTGAATACACGAAAAGCCAAAGACCAAGAGTCTTATCTCCCAATTCCAAGACTTGAAGCCTTGAGCTAACTTAGCTTGGACGAATTGTAACAGTACCAACCTCATGCCAAAACTAGTGTTTGCGTTAGCAGAATTGACAGGACTCGAGGTGAGCACAGGTTCCATAAGAGGAGCAGGGGGCAGCTGGAAATTATCACTGTCGAAACCCCTGTACGGAACAAACAGAAAAGACTAAGAACAGACTCGACTCCTATTGTCCCAGTGTTCATAATTTTGACACCACCTATAAGAGCCAACCAGACTGCTTGCACTATTAATAACCACAACAATTACCCAACTCCAAGGGCCCCCTACTCTACCCACAAGATTCAATCCTAGCGGCCGCAGGGTGTGAGACAGGAGATGCCTTACTTTGGACCAAGAATTTATCTGAATTACTGCAGTATGAAATGGTTGGGCTTGGAAATTGCAAGGGTCTCGGAAGCATGGTTTTACAGGCTTCAAAGAGGGAGTAACATAACCAATGACCATTAACAGAACCAAAATCGCCATATGATACACTATGCTAGACAAGACCATTAACATTGCAACCATGAATACAAGAAATAAACCTGATACATACCCCCACTGAGTTGAGCGGCTGACAGTTTGAAAAATGCTCGGCTTCCTCCTCGACGACCTCCAGACGCTTGCATGCAGAGAGCGATGCGTGAACGAATGGAGGGAGGGAGGCGAGCCACTTACCATAACTAAAACATTCCTTCCGCAACCTGACAGGACAGGCTGGCCTGCATGCAACATTATTAAAGGCCAATCTTCCGCGTACTGCCATAATCTATAATACCAATGCGCCATTATGAAACCTAAGTGTGTGAAGGTCGAGCAACCGCCATCTTTCACCTCTTATGACACTCTTCCGGACAGGTGTACACCCCGATCGGGGGTATATATTAGATATATTATCTCATTTATATTAACCAACTTAGATCCATCTTAACTTTGAATCTATCAATAGTGGAGAGGGATCAAATCTCTTTATTCAAGTGAGGAGAGGAATCAAATCTCTTTTCACTCTAAAAAAAAGTTTGGAGAGGGATAAAATCTCTTTATTCAAGTGTGGAGAGGAATCAAATCTCTTTTCACTCTAAAAAAGAGTTTGGAGAGGGATCAAATCTCTTTATTCAAGTGTGGAGAGGAATCAAATCTCTTTTCACTCTAAAAAAAGTTTGGAGAGGGATCAAATCTCTTTATTAAGTGTGGAGAGGAATCAAATCTCTTTTCACTCTAAAAAAAGTTTGGAGAGGGATCAAATCTCTTTTCACTCTAAAAGAGGTTTGCATGGTTTGATAGATAGTTATAGATATATAGTTGTTTTATTATCAATTATAATTTTATATTATTTTTAGTTTTAGTTTTATGTAATATCTTGGTATTATAACAAAGTCTAAGTCTATTTACAAATCAATTATGGTTAAGAATCATTATTTTATTTTATCTAAAAAAAAGTCCCTAATTTTATTAATAAAAACAAAATTACACTATAATAAAATTGAATTTAAAAAATGTTCATATCTAAGACCTACACATCTTCTCTATCTCACTCTCAACTTATTAATATCATGTAACACTAACAAATTAATATTTATAGATAAAATATAACTAATGTAAAGTTAACACATCTTCTCTATGTCACTCTCAACTTATTAATATCATGTAACACTAACAAATTAATATTTAGAGATAAAATATAACTAATGTAAAGTTAACAGTTCAAAGTAATTGCTATAATTATTTTTTATTAGAGACTATTAATGCTCGTTAACATACAATTTAATTATTATATTTTATAAAATGCTTTTTCACTTTTATTAGAGATGAAAAATGACATTTTGTTTATGTACTAGGTGCATTTTTTTAATGTTGTCCAAAAACAACCTCAATGAGAGACAATGATATGTTCACCCATGCTCAAAATTAAAATTTTCAAAATACGTCATATAAAATATTGGATATTAGTATATTTGAGAGATAATCACATAACTAAGATCATTTTTGTAGAAATAAAATAACATTCATATCATATAAAGAACTGAAATCAAAATTGGTCATGTTGGGGCCTTCTATGAAAGGAATGTGATAATAGGATTGGATAGTTTTGCCTATTTGCTAAAAAACGTACCAAGTGCCCTGATCTTTTAAAGTGTATTTTTTAGAAAGGTCGTTCATTGTGGAGTTTCGCTCCATGTAGATGCGATCAAATAATTGTTTTAACTATATGATCTCCTCAACAATGGCCAACAAAAGTAAACTATGACATCTCTACAACTCCTAGAACTAATTAACAAGCATGGAATCCCCAAATATTTTCACTTAGCGGCATCCTTTTACATATACAAAACACAGTAAATGTTTTAAAGCGATGCACTCAACAAAGTTGTTTGTCCCCCTACCAAGGCCCATCCATAATTTAAATGTGTTGTTGATGGAGAAAAAGAACAACCCCCCCCCCCCCCCACCACATGAGCCATCTTCAAGGGTTGCACCATTAAAATATGCCCAAGATAGTGCAACATCTATGACTTCTTGAATAACCCCACCACCACATGAGCCATCTTCAAGGGTTGCACCATTAAAATATGACCAAGATAATGCAACATTTATGACTTCTTCAATGATCCTTCTTGGGGCCGAGACCAACCTAAAAGAAGGAAGGTGCGAGAATATTTCCAACACTTGAGCAGCCACCCTATCTATGGATCAGGGTAGGTCCTTAAATATAGAAATGTTCTTGGCAGTCTAGGAGCCCCAACAAATAGGTGGAGGCAAATTTCTTAATTGTTTGTTATGCACCTGCTCCCACTAGGAATTCCAAGCTTCTTTAAAAGATGCCCCCTGCCACACTTGGTCGAAACCAATCAACAGCCCTGCAAGAAACCCAAATGCCCATAGTGAAACAGTATGAAATAAAAAATGGGCTAGTGATTCATTTTTATTTTGCAAAGATGATTCCATCCTAAACCTTCTATCTTCCTCTTACACAAGTTGTCCCAAGTTGGGAATTTTTTCTCCATGAGACACCATATCAAAACCCTTTCCTTTTTTAGGCGCTGAAGCTTCCAAATCTTCTTCCACCACCCTAGTTTTTGCAACTTAGGACATCTAGTTGATATCAGGTGAAGATAAATATCTTTTAGGGTATAGTCCCCAAAGGGAGAGTGTACCCAACGTAGTTTTTTCTCCTGATCTCATAATATGACATGAGAATCATGCATTGCATCAATATAACATTTATAGTAGCCCACAAACTCATTTGAATATTCAACTGAGTGGAGTCAGCCTAGCCATGAGCCGAAATATTAGATCGTGAAGGATCAACAATTTGGTTTACGATAGATCTGTCGTTGTTCCCTATGAAAATAACCATCTCATTAGGGAGTCTATAGGACTCCCCACAACCCAGCCATGGGCCCGTTTCAATATGTATGTATTCCTCATTACCCAACTTCCAAGCTAACCCCTCCTCAATAACGGAGAAGGAAGATATGACAACTCTCCAAATTATAGAAACATTGTGTTTCTTCTTCTCCGGGGAATGGACCTAGTCCACAATTGTTAGTGTAAAGTCTTTCTGCAAGTGAACGAATACTCCTTACTTAAGTTATATAAGTTATAGGTTACTTATAACCCTAACAACAAAATATGGTTGTGTCTATGCTTAAGATATGCAACAAAACATAATAAAAACCCTGCAACAAAACATAATATGCAAATAGAAACATATAACAACAAACATAATAGTGTACCAACCCAATGGATAATATGAATAAACAGTTTTTATTAATCAAAATTATACATCTGGTGAGGAGATCATATAAACTTGTGTCTATAGATCCCCCTCCATGGGATGGGTCCTTCTTGACCTTGTGCTTTAGCAACGTGCTTCTCTCTTTTAATATGTAGTGGGTAGAAAATAAAAGTTGCTTGAACTCAAGAGGGAACTCAAATGCTATGAGACGATAATTGAGATGATGAAAATGGTCATGGTGAAGAATGGAGAGAAAACCCTCTATTTATAACAAAATATTGGAATAGATTGAAAATTAGAAAATAATAAAATATTATTGACTAAATCAAAATCTAATCGTTGTGGATATTTTATTATATTTTTTGAGATGGAAAAGATATTCAAAATGGTCAAATAGTTTTATTTAGAAAGTGGTTGAGGTAAATAACAAATAATATTGATTTAGTAATAACTTTGTGAGAATTGAGAAATAAATAATTATTAAATAATGGTTTAATAATTATATCATGAGGAAAATAGGGGATAAATAAGGATTAATACATAAATAATGGTTTATTTAATTATTCCAAGGTGATTAAGTCAAAAGTGAGAAGAAATAATTATCAAATAATTATTTAATAATTATTTCTAGAGAATATTAAATAAATAAAGATTTACTTAATTATTCTCATGGGGTTTTTTGGATTTTAATGAGAAATCATTTAGAAAAATGGTTTACTAAATTATTTCCTATGGTGAAAGTGGGTTTTACCATAGTAAAATTATTCTTACATGGTGTTTTTCATCCACCTAGTAAGAAATGGATAAGTGAACATTTTTGGGTGATAACCGATTTCCCCCCAACGTAAGAGTGTTAGGAGAAAATCGTATGACCGAAATACTTTGTAGGTTGCACTTTCGTGGGATGCTGAGAGAGAGAGAGAGAGAGAGAGAGAGAGCTAAAGCAAGGAAAGGAAAGACTGAAAATGGAGGGGGTGATACCTACTTAGCTAATACAAGTATATTTTTATTAGTAAGTACATAACCGCAAATGAGGCGAGGGAGGCATACCCATAATCATCGAGATAACTGAGTACAAATAATAATGATGTGCCCAACAATGTATGCTGAGAAACAAAGTACACGATGATACGTGATATGCTGGCATCAATGGGCCAGAAAGTCATACAATGATACAAAGAGTCCCATATACATAATGTGCCTGGAAAACAGAGGCCAAGAATAGATACAATAACATCTACTGAGCTAAGTACATGATACATAATTCCCCCTAAATTGCAAGGAGGGAGGAGATCACGACCGAAGAAGCCCTTCTAAACAGGAAAGGACTCTAAAGATATGAATGAACTATCTGAAGGATACATGCATGTTGTGGACACTACAAGCAGTGGAAACTGAGCCATTCAAATCTACGGAGCCACGTATGAAGATGGGTCATAATATGTTATTATTCGGGCACGTGCGAGGCTATGTAAAGGGACACCCCCTCACGAGGTCCGAAAAATCTCACACATACCTGGGAAATTTTTGTACAATCTGCTAGATCACTAGACCATCAAGTGTATGATTCTCGACCACGTGATGATGGGCTAGAGTTGAGCACGCAATAAACTGCCAAGTTAAAGGGAAACGATGATTCCCTTGGCTTCATCCAAGGCACCGAACAATGATGAAGGTTGGAACAATGATAATTATAATTACATACTAATTACATTTAATTAATTAAATTAAAACATGCTGACTTAGATATTAATTAAAACTAAATTAATCAAGCTAGCCTTATTTACAATTTATAAAAATACGATAAAATACAAATTTACATATTGTATGCCTAGATGGTGAATTTTAACCAAACTTTGTCCGAAGATATTTTCCAAACCATAAGTCCAAATGAAGTCAAATTCAAACCATTGGAGATTAGACGAAAATATGCATGTAGTGGAATAATCAAAACAAAAACCCAAGAAAAGTGAAAATATCACAAAATAAACTAACTAAAGCAATATGGAAGTGGTTTAACCAAAATTCATGTGGAGGATCCTCATATTTTTGTAAAATTAACTATGGGGGGTGTTGTGGCCACAACAATTGGTGACACACAAGGATGAAGTAGTTATCACTGGTTTAGAATAATAGAATTAAATGGATCAAACATTGAAAATAAAAGGTTTCAAAATATTCTCACATACGGAACCATTCCCAAAGGCCCCAGTTAAGATATAATCAAATAAAGATAAGTTTGTAAGGATGAAAATGTTTGAATGTCAAATTCTAAGAAAATGAATCCAAATATAAAGAGTGATCATTTTTTTTAATGTTTTCTCTACCATTGGATAAAAAAGATAACTAAGAGGTTTTTAAGAATTAGTATGCATCTAGTAAATATAAAATTACCTCTTTTTTCTTGAAATTTCTTCATTGTTAGTAGGTTTGTTCAATACCTCGACGAAGATGTTTCTGTACCATGTATGCATTGACCTAGTATAAGTGAACCTATTCAGTACCCCAACGGGTTCGCACACACTTCCCACACATATGCGCTTTCAACTCTCCTATGTGACACCCTTTTTTATTGTCATATTTGGATAATTGATTTTAGCAATTGGGTGAAGAGAAAAGGGTGGTGAAGAGAAATAGACACAATTCTAGTTAACTTTGACCCCAATAGTCTCTCTTCATTTACCAATGTAGAGGTTTTTAATGTGAAGGGGTATGGGAGGGATTTAAAGAAAATATTGTGGACACTTTGTTCCTTTATAAATATGAACTTTACACTACTTGAATCAAATCTCAATGATTCCCATAGATAATGGTCAATGTGTGAGAAAAATTAAAACTTATCAAATATGTCCTTGTGATCAATGAAATTCTGTTGTAAAGATTGAGTAAATATTTCCTCGAGTGAACCAACTGATGTTTCATAGGAAATGTTCCTCCGTTTAGATTTTGGAAATATCATAAAATCCAACCCAAAAGAAAAAACGAAATTAAAACACTTCAAATATTGCAAATGAAGAAAGAAAATGCAAACCCGAAGAAAAAGATGAATGAAAAGCCAAGATTGAAAGAAACATTCAACAAGATAGCTTATGAAAGTATATCTCAACAATATTCAGCCTTGTTAGTGTGATTGCATTATATGATGTTGAAGCTTTGCTAGGGTTTTGGACGTGATTGGGTTTTTGGCCACCAGACTCCATGCTACAACCATATTCTCCTTGCTCAAGCAACTGATGCCACACCCTGACGCCATCTGTCAGCTGATCGGGAACAAGCTAAGATGGGAAACGACCTTCCAACAATCTATCTTCCATCACAGGGGAAAGCAAGTTGATACACCCGATCTAGGAACTCAATAGTAGTCCATAATGTGGGGCCAATGCCTCCGAAAGGAAAAAAAAAGTCCACGAGTTGTGATCCCTAATCACCACCTAAAACAATCTCGAAAATTTATGTAAGATCATGCAATAATATGTAAATTTATGGGCATTTGGCCCAAAGAATCAAATATTCTTCGGTGGATCCAACTCGAATGGCAGCCAAAGGCCCCATTTGACCTCTACCTCCACGCAAAGGGATTTTTCATAGTGATATTTGAGGATTTGGAAGATAGCAAGATAATTTTTGACAACGGGTCATACTTCATGAACAACGTAGGGTTATTCATGAGGCACTAGGAACTTTGTTACAACCCAGAGAATGAACAATTCTTAGTTGCGCCCATCTGAGTCTGATTGTACTCTTTTCCAGGGGATTTTTGGGAAATGGACATCCTAGAATCGATTGGAAATTCCATAGGAAATTTTGTGCAAGTATCAAATATCACTAGAATTTGTTCTCTTTATAGGTTTTAACCCTCTACAGAAATTAGCTGCAAACAAATCTTAAAAATAGAAAATAAACAATAGCGAGAGCATAAACCATAAAATAGATATACACAGAGATTTTCCCCTAGATCCCAAATTGGGACGACCAACTTGATTTTTCATTATATTCCTTTTAGTGTTACAACACATATATATACATGCCAAAGAATACATAAAACCCAATCCATTAACCATGGATTAGAACATAATCGTAGTTCCTTTGATCGGATCTACAAAATACCAGGGGCCGAAAACCATCATGCCCCAAAACTATGTGCAACCCCATGCACAAAACCATGGGTGGGTCCGCCCACCAGAAAATAAGCATTAGGGGAATTTTGAGGTCTAAAATGGGCCTCCTAAGGAAATTATAAAATAATAGTGGAAAAAATCTAATAAGATTTGATGACATCATCAAATTTTAGAGGGAAAAATGAAAAAACTACCTTTTCAATTCATATTTTCAACTTATCTCCCAAAGTTTTTACTCAAATTTCGAGCAGGAGTACTCGTTGGATGTGGAATTTAATTCCCCATCCAAGGAGTACCCATGTTGCATACTTTCGATGGGTCCTACTACACGAAAAATGAAAAATACATCAAAAATGTGATTACAATCACGTTTTTTATGTATTTCTCATTTTTCGTGTAGAAGAGTTCATCAAAAGTATGCAACATGGGTACTCCTTGGATGAGGAATTAAATTCCACATCCAACAAGTACTCCCGCTCGAAATTTGAGTAAAAATTTTGGGAGATAAGTTTAAAATACGAGTTGAAAAAGTAGTTTTATTATTTTATTATTTTTTAATATTTTTACTTTTTTACTCCAAAAATGGTGAATCATCCATTATGAATGACATCATCATCTTGAATCCTATTGGTTGTTATAAAGTTTATTTTTGTTGTACATTTTTCTTATGAGGCCCATTTTAGACCTCAAAATTCCCCTAATGGACAGAATACACAAACCCAACATTCTCCCACTTCTTGTTTTCTTTCCGTAGGGGGTCACAGGAGAGCTGAGTCATTAGCCCAGATTTGCAACACCCATTGTTTCTCTACACCAAGAGAACTTCTGAGTGCTCACAGACTTTGTCAATGCATCTGCAACATTATTCAAAGTGTCCACCTTTACCAGCAACACCCTTTTAGCTTCAACCATATATCTCAAAAAGTGATATTGAACATCAATGTGCTTTGTCTTTGAATGATAAGCAGGGTTCTTAGCCAAGAAAATTTCACTTTGGCTATCACAGTCTATCCTTATAGCTTGTTGCGCCAACCCCATACTTGAACACAATCTTTGTAACCAAACTACTTCCTTGCTTGCATGAGTGGTTGCCATGTATTCTACCTCTGTAGTTGAAAGAGCCACTACAGACTGTATTTTACTCATCCAATTAATTTCACCTCCAAATAGGCTAAACACATACCCACTTGTAGATCTTCTTTGGTCCATATCTTCAGCCCAGTCCGCATCAACAAAACCATGAATTTCCAACACTCTTTCTAATCCTGGTCTTCCCTGGTAGCATAAGCCATAATCACTAGTGCCACACAAATATCTGAAGACCCGCTTCACTACTGTCCAATGCTCCTTCCCTGGGTTTGACATAAACTTGCTCAATACTCCCACTGCATGTGCAATGTCTGGTCTAGTACAGACCATTGCATACATCAAGCTACCCAGCGCACTTGCATATGGAACATGGGACATATCCTCCTCTTCTTCTTGTGTCTTGGGACACTGTTCAGTAGACATCTTTGTACCTACAGGAATCAGAACATTCACCAGTTTACTATCTTGCATATTGAACCTCTGCAATATAGTCTCGACAAACTTCCTCTGGATTAACCAGAGCTTCCTCTTTGCCCGATCTCTCTTAATTTCCATGCCCAAAATATAGTTTGCAACACCAAGATCCTTCATGTCGAATTGAGAACAGCTGGGTCTTCAAATCTTGGATAATTTATTTGTCATTTCCAATCAACAACATATCATCTACATACAAGACCAAATAAATAACATGGTCACCAATTAATTTAAAATAAACACAGTGATCCTCCTTGCTTCTGGTGAACCAAGTCCCCATATATAGGTATCAAATTTCTGATACCACATCTTTGGTGACTATTATAACCCATACATAGACTTCTTTAACCTTCATACCAGCTATTTCTTCCCCTTCACCATAAAGCCTTCAGGTTGTTTCATGTAGATCTCCTCTTCCAGATCCCCGTGAAGAAATGTTGTCTTCACATCCATCTATTCTACCTAAAAATCAAATTCAACAGCAACAGATAAAAGTAATCTAATAGAAGTAATTTTGGCAACAAGAGAAAAAATATCACCAAAATCAATTCCCGACACCTGGGAATAGACTTTTGCTACCAACCGAGCTTTGTATTTCTCCACCTTGCCTTCTACATTCATCTTCTTCTTAAATACCCATTTGCTCCCGATGCAGCTTCCTTCCAAGCAGCAACTCCACCAAATCCCAAGCCTCATTTTTATGCAAGGATGTCATTTCATCAACCATGGCCTCCTTCCAGAGTTTTCCATCTTCTGAATCTACTGCCTCCCTGACAGTTCTGGGATCATCATCAGTTATAGTTAAAGAAAAATTTGAATAGAAAGCATATGTATTTTACCTTTCTGGTTGTCTTCTTTCCTGAACTAATCTTCTCACAGCTGGAGTTAGTGGCTCTTCCTCTTTTGAGTCTTCTTTTGTTGTAGAGTCTGATTCATCCTCCTTTAGTTCAAACTATATATTCTCAGGTTCCTTTGGTAGGACTTCATGTTTAACAACATCTTTCACCTCTCTAAACACTAAATCTCGGCTATACACAACCTTCCTTGTTTCCGGGTTCCAAAGATTTTAACCCATTAAACCATCCTTATACACAACAAAAATGCACCATTCAGATTTATTATCCAACTTGCTCCTTTTCTCCTTTGGAACATGTACATATGCATCACATCCAAATACCCTCAGATGTGAAAGAGAGGGTTTCTTACTAGTCCATACCTCATGTGGAGTCTTATCCTCCAACGCTGATGAAGGTGATCTGTTAACCAAGTAACATGCAGTCTCCACTGCCTCTGCCCAGAATTATTGTCCTAACCCGATACCACTGAGCATGCTTCTTGCATTTTCCATCAGTGTTCTGTTCATTCTTTCTGCAAATCCGTTTTTCTGAGGTGTGTATGGAGTAGTCTTCTACCCTGCTATACCACACTTCTTACAGAACTCTTCAAATTCCTTCTTGCAGAACTCCCCACCATTATTTGTCCTCGGCACCTTTATCTTCTTCTCTGTCTGGTTTTCCACTAGAGCCTTAAATTATTTAAATCTGTCAAAGACTTCAGATTTCTTCCTCAAGAAATCTATCCATGTATTCCTTGACAAGTCATCTATGAATGAAACATAGTACACAGAATTATCCAGTGATGGAATCGACACAGGTCAAAACACATCATTGTGCACAAGCTCTAATATCTTGTTCGCCCTCTTAGCACCAGAAGGAAAACTCACCCGATTCTGCTTCCCATATACACAATGTTCATAGAAATCAAAATCCATAGAGATATTAGACATACCTTTTACCATGCCATTTCCATGCAGTATCCAAAGGCCCTTCTCTCCAGTATTTCCAAGCCTTTGATGCCATAGCATGGTCTTTTCTCCAGAGACCACTAGGCTTTCCGCTCCACTTTTGGGAACCACAGAATTGTTGCACCCATCAATAACAGTGCTGCCCTGAATCTTGTACAGATTTCCAATGCAAACTCCCCACATTAATACCAGTGCTCCCCGAACCATCTTACAGGTATCTTTCTCGAACACTGTTGTTACACCTGCATCATCCATCTTGCTTATAGAAATCAAATTTCTAGCCAATGCAGGAATGTGCAGAACACCGGGAAGTGTTCTAATCCTTCCACCTTGCAGCTTCAGCGTTAATTTTCCATGTTTGATGATTCTGGCCTTCCTACCATCACCTAAGAAGACATCACTGCCATCATATTTCTCATACTCGCAGAACCACTCCCTATGGGGAGTGAAGTGAAAGGATGCACCCGAGTCAATCAACCATGACTCATGATCTACATGTGTATTTGAAGAAGAAGCTAAATACACATCCCCACCTTCATCCAAGGTGGTTTTTGCCTCTGCAGAAGGAGCATCATCAGATCCCTTTCCTTTCTCAGGAGCTTTAGATCTGCAGTCCTTTTTGTAGTGCCCTTCCTTTCCGCATTTCAAGCATACCTTTACAAACTTTCCAGGAGATTTAGATCTCCCCACTCGAAACCTTGCTCTGCTTCGTTTCCGACCTTCGTACAAATAAGGCATATCCATTCTGACCCTCCATATTTCTTCGTCTCATTTCCTCCGACAGCAAGGCTGAGACAATGTCATCAAAATTCAAGGTAGTTGTATTGCTACCTATTGCAATAACTAGACTGTCCCATGAATCTGGTAGAGAACACAACAAAATGATGCACTTATCCTCATCTGAGATTTTAATATCAACAGATGACAACTAACTTACCATAGTATTGAAGGTGTTTAGATGCTCTGTCACTGAGTCTCCATCCTTCATCCTCAGGTTATACAAATTTTTCCGCAAGAACAACTTATTCACCAGAGACTTAGATTGGTACAAAGTCCCTAGCTTGTCCCACAAGGTCTTCGTCGTAGCTTCCCCAGATACATTCAACAATACTGAATCTGAGACACACAACCATATTGTGCTCTTTGCCTTCCGATCCAATTTCTTCCAGTCTTCATCAGACATTGTCGTTGGTTTAGTATCTAGATCTACCGTGATCCAATGGGCCTTATCCACCAGCAGATCCTCCATCTTGAGCTTCCACAACTCAAAACTCTGACCATTAAATTTCTCAATCTCTATCTTCCCGCCGCTCGCCATCTTCTTTCACCGCAAGAATCGATCCCCCATTGAACATGGTCTACTTCAGGCCTGAGAAAAAACCCCTCAGCAGCAAAGGCGTCCCCTTGAAGCTGAAACTGCTCTGATACCAAATGTAGGTTTTGACCTTGTACAGAAATTAGCTGCAAACGAATCTTAAAAATATAAAATAAACAATAGCGAGAGCATAAAACATAAAACAGATATACACAGAGATTTTCCCCTGGATTCTAAATCGAGACGACCAACTTGATTTTTCATTATATTCCTTTTAGTGTTACAACACATATATATACATGTCGAAGCATACATAAACCCCAATCCATTAACCCTGGATTAGAACATAACCGTAGTTCCCTTGACCAAATCTACAAAATACCAGGGGCCAAAAACCATCATGCTCCAAAACCATGTGCAAACCCATGCACAAAACCATGGGTGAGTCTGCCCACCAGAAAATAAGGACCAAAAAAATTTTCTCGGGGCGTTGCCCCGAACCCTGACAGGGGGGGCTACCACCCCCCCTATGACCCCACCGTACGTTGCGCCTGGTGCCCCTTCGCGCGTGAATAGTCATGGAAAGAATATAAAACAAACCTAACACTCTTCCTATGCCAGAATCTGTGTTTACATGAACATCTCACAACCCTCTCAGAGTCGGTGGAAATTGAGTATCAGGATAATCTAGTCTCAGTCACTGGACTATGAGCATGTCCCCTTTAAATGTAGAATCTGTCACGAGTATGGGAAATTATTTCATGACTGCCCTTAGAAACCATAATAGGAAACTAATCCTTCGACCATTCCCTCCTTAGATGGCTTCTAGGAAGTCCCTCGGCGATGCCCTCCAACCAGAAAAATCCCCATTCCCAGGCCCGACCAGGCCCTACTCTAGAAGCTCCAATTTTTCCTTCTGGGAATCACTTTTCTCTCCTAATGGATTATGGTGAGAAATATCAGCTAGAAGCATATGTAGTTGTATCTCCATCTCAAATCGCAATGGAGGTGGAGGCAGGTTTTAAAAACCCTTAAAATAAATAGTCGAACAACCACAAATAACTAGAAGATATATCCACATGCAAGGAAATCCAATAAGTTTTAGTTCAATTTTGACAAGCCTTTGAGCATGAAGTCAAACTTGATAAACTTAAATTCGATGAAAGGGTTATGGTAGTTTTCTTGTGAAATTGGGCCAAAGATGGATCGACATAAATACCTCAAGATCAGCTAGATCAATTCCATCGGATCTATAAGGATTGGGAGCAATGTCAAGCTTCTTTAGAATCCACTCCCAAAATTTCTTTGGCTATAAAGGAAGATGAAACACCCACCAGGGGATTTGAATCTAGCTCAGGATCTAGGAAGAAAGGAAAAATACCCACTAATGAAGTGATATGAGAAGTAGGGTCGATCAAGTTAACTCAGGATAAGTCATTGTCCTCATGGATTACTATCAATGCTTTGTTCCCACCACTCCTAAATGAATGTGGTCTCGTGGAACATAAGAGGCCTCAACCCCAAGCGTAAGTTGAGGTACTTGAAGGAACGAATTCAGCAGGAAAAAAATGAATATCTTAATCCTGTAGGAAACTAAGGTAACACAGGAGAAACTCAGTGAAATCACAAGTAGGTGTTGGCCTACGGATGAGTGTATGGCATTGGATGCAAGGGGTAGTGTCGAAGGACTAGGAATCCTTTGGGATTCCAAATTTATCTCTTTTGGGAACTAGATCGCCCACCCAAATACCCTTTCAGGTCAATTTCAATGTATAGGCTCCCCATAAAAGGTTTGTCTTATGGGGGTTTATGGTCCCACTTTGTCGGTGACAAAGGCCAACTTTCTTAGAAGCTTATGGTATCTAAAGGAGCTTATGGGTGACACCAACTGGATTCTGGTAGGGGAATTCAATTTGATCAAGGACTTGGATGAGAAGAGAGGAGTAGTTAGGCAGTTGGATCCAATATCTCTTTCCTTTTAGGAGACTATCCAAGATCTAGGAGTAGAAGACATTGATTTTGTTAATGGGCCCTTCACATGGAATAATCGATGAGGAGGCAAGCACGAGATCGCCTCACGTCTAGATCGTTTCCTTATTTAAATCAACATTCTACAATAGGACCTGATACTTCAAGATTTGATCCTCCCCTACATGGGATCAGATCACTGGCCCATTTTCTTGGATATTAACCCGAGGATGGTATCGAGGAACCGTCCATTTTGTTTTGAATCTTTTTGGATCAAAAAATGAAAATTCATTGCTAAGTTAGAAGAATGGTGGATGGATATCTATGTGACCGGGCACAATCGAATGGAGAATTTACAATTGAAGCTAAAGAAACTAAAAGTAAATATTAAATAATGGAATCAATCATATTTTGATAAAATTCATCATGAAAATCAGAAGCTCAAGGATGAAATGTGGTTAATTCAACAGTGAATCATTTTAGAAGGAGGGACTGAAACCCTAATTTCTCGGGAGGGTTAGGTCCTCAATGACTTGGAGTAATGGAGAAAACAGGAAGAAACTCTTTGGAGGAAAAAATTGAGAGTTCAATCACTCAAAGAAGGTGAGAGAAACATGAAATTATTTCACCGGACTATGTTAAAACACAGACAGTTTAATAGGATTTTCTCCCTTAATGGATCGGAAGGTCGGCGGCTTGTTCAACATGGGGATATATCTAAGGAGTTTATTGCCCACTTTTAGACTTTGTTCAAAGAACCCAGATAGGATCATAGCGATTCCATCTCCAGAATTAGGCAATGTATTCGTAATTTAATCTTGGAAAATCAGAATGAGGCGCTCATGCGGGAGATCTCCTATGCGGAGGTGGAAGAAGTCGTCCATGCTATCCCATAAAATAATTCTCCAGGTTCAGATGGATTCACTTATGAATTCTTTAAAGTGGGTTGGAACTTTCTAGGGGCTAAAATCCAAGAGTTATTATAGGACTCCCATCGTTCCCAAATATTATGGTCAGGCCTGAATGCAACCTTTATCACGCTTATCCCAAATAAAGGCGCGACACACGACCAAAATGGTTTTCGACCAGTTTCCCTATGCAATGTTATTTATTAAATTATTTCAGGAATTTTAGTCAGGAGGCTGAAACCCTTATTGAAAGCGATTATTGGCCTATAACAATTGTGCTTTGTGGAGGTTTAAATAATTATGGACGGTATCCTTGTGGCTCATGATTTAGTACACTCTTTATTCTCATCAAAATATCTAGGTGTGCTCATTAAAATCGACCTCTCTAATGATTACAATCTCTTGAATTGGAATTATCTCCTATCCATCCTTGATGATTTTGGCTTTTCTCCCTCCTGGATGATATGGGTAAAATCAATGATTGAAACTTGTTTCTATTCCATCCTAGTGATTAGGGCACCTTCTCACACTTTCTAGGGTTCCAGGGGTCTGATACAAGGGGATCCCATATCTCCCTTTCTCTTCATTATCAAAGCAGAGGGTTTGGGTAATTTCATCAAAGATGCTTTGGAATATCATTGTCTCGAGGGCATAAAAATCTCCCAAGAGCTCCCCTATTACTCATCAGCAATTTGTTGACGAAAATATGTTATATGGAAAATGGAATTTAAAAGAAGCTAAGAAATTTGGTTCCATCCTCAAGGAGTTTTAGCAGGCCTCAGGTACACTTATCAATGGGGACAAATCCAATATCTTCTTTTTCAATACACATCCAAGGGTGAAAATCCATCTATCTCGAACCCTCGACTTCATAATTGGATCACTCCCAAGAACTTATCTCGGAGCACCATTGGTATATAATTCCTTAAAAATAACCTCCAATGGTGCTTCGAGATAAGTTCTTGGGAGTGATCCAATTATGAAGTCGAGGGTCCGAGATAGATGGATTTTCACCCTTGGATGTGTATTGAAAAAGAAGATATTGGATTTGTCCCCATTGATAAGTGTACCTGAGGCCTGCTAAAACTCCTTGAGGATGGAACCAAATTTCTTAGCTTCTTTTAAATTCCGTTTTCCATATAACATATTTTCGTCAACAAATTGCTGATGAGTTATATATATATATATATATATATATATATATATATATATATATATATGTATATACATATATATTTATGTATATATATATATACATATATATATATGTATATATGTATATATATGTATATATGTATATACATATGTATACATATATATACATATGTATACATATATATATACATATGTATACATATATATACATATATGTATGTATATATATATATATATATATATATATATATATATATATATATATATATATATATATATATATATATATATATATATATATATATATATATATATATATATACATATATATATATTATTAACCGTCGGACCTTATTATAAATGCCACCACATATATATATAATTCAATATATATGTGTTTGCATACATATGAATGTAACCGTCGGGAACCGAACCTTATCACAAATTTAAATGCCGCCACATATAATATGGTAACAACATTATCAAAGGTTTTAAATGTGTGCTTTGTGTAGTTTGAAATGGACGAAGGTGTGGCGGAAGGTCGAGCGGGGGTTTCGACCTGTCAACCTCCAAAATGTATTAATACAACGCCTTCACAATGGAGCGCTTACCAACTGCACTATGTGGTAGTTCTTGTTAACCAAGCTGCCATATTTTTTATTTAAACACAGAAACGACGAATCTGTCCAGAACCAAGAAGCGCATGGACCGAGGTGGTTTTCTGCAGGCAGAAGTGGTTTTGTGCAGGTCAGAGGTGGTTTTGGATTCTCTAGGGGGTCTGGAGGTCACAGTGGCAAAATATAGGCAAGATTTACTAATTTTGACCAAAATTTCAAGTCGATCGCAATGATGATGTCCATTTTCTCATTTGAGTCTCTGTTTTCTAGCTCATACCTGTAAAAGCAATTTGAAGACAAAATAAAGTGGTCAGCACTGAAAGAAAAGGACTCGAAGACGTAGCCAGGAAGTCTGGTGAACTCCATTATTAAATTCTTACTGTGTTAATGTGTTTGACTGTGTTTTCATTTGCTTAATATGTTTATGTTATTTGCACTCTTTTCGATCTATTGCACTAAGTAACATAAGCTGCTCACAAAGACGTCAATAATACCTTTTTCATAAATATAGAACAAGTGGTATCAGAGCTTAAGGTTAAATTTTTAAAGGTTTGACAGTGTCATGTGAAGATTGAAAGCTTACTAGGTCAAAGTCCAAGCGAGGTGAAGGAGAACTTGTTGAAGCAAATCTAGATATTGGAAGGGTATTTTCGCAAATGAAGATGATGGAAGAAAACGTATTGGGAACATAAGCTCAATTCTTGGACAACTTCATGACAATACGTGTGATGGTAGAAGAGATGTATAAAGAGTTTAAAAATAACAAAGGTGAAGGCACTTCATCACCTAAACCAGACAAAGAATCAGGTGAAAAGCCTCTTTCATTATTTCCACCATCTCCTCCATCATCACCATCATCGTCATTATCGTATTCTTCTCATAAATCTAGTTCTTCTAAAAATAAGAAGAGTAAGAAACCCTCTTTGATCAAATTAGATGTAAAATTTTATTTGTCAAATTATGATGGTGAACTTAATGCTGAAAAGCTTTATAATTAAATAAGACAAATTTAAGTTTATAGCAGGGTATAAAAAGTTCTTTCAGAAAGAAAGAAGATCCATCTTGCTAGCCTTCATCTTGGAGGAACCACACTTGTTTGGTGGGAAGGTAAGACACAAGCATATATTCAAAAACATGGTAAAATCATTTTGACATGGAATGAATTTTTTTTTGCTATTAAAAAAAAAAATTATCCTTTGGCTTATATGCAACAAGTTATGATGAGTTGGAAAACATTACATCAGTTAAAGGGTCAAAGTGTGCAAAGTTATACTTAGGAATTCCGTAAATGAGCTTTGACACTAGGCATATCATTGGACTCACCAGAAACATTATTGAAATACATAGGTGGCTTACATAGTTATTTGAGGCATACCATACTGATGTTTAATCTGACTATCTTAGATGATGTATTATTTCAAGCAACTCATCTAGAAGCTAGGGGTAATAATGTATCTCATGATGTTGGAAAGTCATCTAAATCTATTGAAATCAAGAATAAGGAAAAGAAGAAATAAAAATGGAAGGAAAGGAAACAATGTAAAGAAATAAAAGCCTACATGCACTCACTGTAAGAAACAAGGACGTGATGAGGCACACTGCTAGGCACTGCTTCCAGAATTGAAGCCTAAGAAGTTTGGGAATAAAGAGCGAAAGAATGTTGTTGCTATTCAAAACAACTTGGGATCAGATTGAGGAGACGAAACAACAATTATAGCTACAGGTATAAAAGGTAAAAATTATCAAACATCTACAAGTACTTCTTCGCATTCTGTTGATAATGAAAATGATGAGAGGAAAAGAAATGAGCTATTTCATGTTAGAGTCATTTCCAAGCATACTAAAATTGATACTTTGTTTGATAATGGCGCTCAAGTTAATTTGATTGTTGAATCAATTGTAAAGAAATTGGGTATTGAAACTAAACCTCATAAAAAGCCATACCCATTGGGTTGGGTCTGTGATAAAACTAAACTAAAGGTTACAAAACAATGAAAACTTCATTTTGCAATTGGATCGAAGTTTGTAGATGAGGTTTAATTAGATATAGTCCCATTGGATATATGTGGAATTGTACTAGGGAGTCCATACTTGTATTATAGAGATGTTGAATTCTATCGAAGGGCGAATAAGTATCAAATCACTAAGGATGGAATTGAATATGTATTAAGAGCTCATAAACTCAAAGATAACTACACTCTCATAAATTCAGGACAGATGCAAAGAATTATAAATTCAAGTAAACAATTTTTACTTATGATTGTAAAAGCAAAGGATCTTGATAAGACCGATGCTTTTCAAGGCTGTAATCCTAAACAGAAAGCATATTTAGTTAAAGTTGTTTCTGATTATGATATTCTATTTCAAGAGCCTAAAGGGCTTCCTCCCAAGCAACAGATAGAACATGAGATTTATTTTCAGGCAGATGCTCCGCTTCCTAACATTGGAATCTATAGGTTATCAGCTCTAGAGAATGCAGAGATAAAGAAGCAGGTACAGGAATTTCTCGATCAAGGGTTTATACGACCAAGCACTTCACCATGCGGGTCACCTATTATGTTGGTACGTAAAAAATATTGTTCATGGAGAATGTGCATTGATTTCCAAGCATTAAATAAGATAACAATAAAGAACCATTATCCTCTTCCTCACATTGAACATTTATTAGATCAATTGAAAGATGTAGTTTACTTCACTAAGTTAGACTTGCGAAGCAGCTACCATCATATCAGAGTTTCAGAACAAGATGTATGGAATATTGCTTTCAAAACGAAGCAAGGGCTCTATGAATGGACGGTTATGCCTTTCGGCTTGACCAATGCTCCAGTGACATTCATGCATGTCATGAATGATGATTTTAGACCATTTATATATGATTTTGTAATAATCTACTTAGATGATATTCTTGTTTTCAGTAAGACATGGGATGAACATATAAAACATGTAAAGCAGGTTTTAGATGTGTTAAAAAGAGAAAATCTCTATGTAAAACTGTCAAAATGTGAATTTGGCAGGACATCTTTAAATTATTTGGGTTATATTGTAAGGGGTGGTGAATTGAAGATAGACCCCTCTAAGGTCAAAGTCATTGTAAATTGGCCTAAGCCCAATACTGCTACAGAATTTATAAGTTTCTTAGGGGCAGCACAATACTGGAGAAATTTTATTGCTAACTTTTCTTTGATTGCAGCTCCTCTACATGCTTTGACAAGTGTGAAACAAGTGTTTCAGTGGGGCGGAAAACAACATAAAGACTTTAACACATTGAAAGAAAGGATAAATACAACGCCAGTACTAGCACTGCCAGATCTTCATTATCCATTTGAGATCAAGATAGATGCAAGTGAATATGCCATGGGGGAAGTGTTGATACAACAAAGAAAGCCTATATGCTTTCATTCTAATACATTCACATCAACAATAGTCACACTATCCTACATACGATAAGGAATTATATGCATTAGTACAGAGTGTTAAAAAGTGGAAACATTACATAATGGGAAAAGAAACAATCATACATACAGATCATCAACCACTACAATATTTACACTCACAAACTAAATTGCAACAATCAAGACACTATCGTTGGATGGGTTTCTTACAATAAGTTCATCTTGTAATCAGATATAAGAAATTCATACATAATAAGGTTGCAGACATGTTATCAAGACCAATCATAAATGCATCCATAATTCTTAAGAATAATTTAGTAATGCACGAAAGCTATATTGAACAATATGCTCAAGACACAGATTTTAAGGATGTATCTGAAAATTTAAGTCATGGAAAGCAAGTAGAAGAATTGGATTATTTCATAAAGGACAAACTCTTATATCATTTGGGAAAATTATGCATTCCACAAACTGAAAGGGTTAATGTGATTCGTGAAGCACATACTTCTCTAATTTCAGGTCACTTTGGTGTAAGTAAAATAGTTGCAAAATTACAAAGATTCTGCTATTGGCCACTGATGAATGAAACAGTTTCAAGATACATTAGAGGATGCACTATGTGTGCTACAAGCAAGCCAAGTAACAGAAATTTAGGCTTGTACAATCCACTTCCAATTCCTTCTCGTCCCTGGGAAAGTTTATCCATGGATTTTGTTGGGGGATTGCCAATGTCTAGAAAAGTTCATGATTATTTGTATGTAGTTGTGGATAGGTTTAGTAAGATGTGTATTTTGACACCATGTACTAAATAGGTCACAACTAAACAAACTCCAAAGTTTTTCTTTCAAAATGTATGGGTTCATTTTGGTTTACCCACCTCTATTGTATCTGATCGAGATTCTCGATTTGTCGGGAAATTTCGGTCAAGTTTATGGGAACTCATGGACACCAGGTTAAAGAAGAGCACGACATTTCATCCGCAAACAAATGGACAGACTGAAGTGGTAAACAGGATAGTGGTACAGTTGCTTCAATGTTATTGCAGCAAGCATCCCAAGCTGTGGGATGAGAATTTGTGTTATGTACATCAAGCTCACAACCATGTGAAACATTATTCTACTCAAAGATCTCCATTTGAGACTTGTTTTAGTTTTGTACCAAAGTCTCCCTTGGATTTTGTCTTTGGTAAAGACATAGTAGTTGATGGACACAACGATGTGGGCAAAGCAACCAAGTTCATTAAACAGATCCAGAAAATTCACCAGGTAGTACAGGAACAACTAGAAAAGAGCCAAGCAAAGTATAAAGCAAGGCACGACAAGCATCGAGTTGAGCATAGTTTTCAAGTTGGTGATCAAGTCTGGTTGTACATTAGCAAAGAAAGACGTCAAGGGGAAGGTAAAAATTTGAAACCAATTAGATATGGTCCTTCCAAAATTCTTGACAAAATTAGTGAGAATGCTTTCCGCCTAGATCTACCAGCTTATATGTAGATCTATTCCATCGTAAATGTGGAAAATTTGCGATTATATGAACCTTCATTGATCAAAGATCCAGAAGAGAAAATTTAGGTACCTTCCATCGAAGATTTTTCACCAGAGTATCTCAACGAGTTGCAGGAGGACACAATTCTCGAAAGGAGGATAAGGACTTCGCGATGAGGAGAAGTTGAGTATCTTCGAGTTGGGATTAAAGGTACAAATCCATGTAAAGCACGATGGATAGAAATTGGAAAAGTGAAGGAAACATATCCTCACTTAATCGATAGCTAAAACCAACTTTTGGTGGTTCAAAAGCTTCTAGTGGGGAGGAGTGATCCAAAATGGATTCAGTTTTGCCTCCAGATCAAAGTCTTCAAATGCAGATGAAAATATAATCAAGTTGAAGTGCTCGTCGACAGGATTCCAACAGTGCAAACGACGCGTAAAACTGAGTTTGTATGACAAATATATGGCAAGTCAAAGTTTATGGAAAATTAGGGAAAAATGGAAAAATGTCAAAGTCAACGATCAAGTCAACGGTCAGATGACGTCAGCAGGACACGTGTCATCCCAGGAACATGCCACCTACCCAAGATGACATCAGCAGGATAAGTGACGTGTTATAATGTGATTGGTTGGAATGGGCCAATCCGGAGCTGACACGTGGCAGTCTAGATTTTGCCCAATTTGGCCTTATTTCCAAAATTTTGGGGGTCAGGGAGGATCGAACCCCTGACCTCCTGCAATGGCTAAGTTTTTGTCGGAGTTGGCTTACCGGTTGAGCTATGGTGGCAATTGGCGTTGAATGCAAACATTTTGTATTTATGTGGAGTAGGATATTTTGCCGGAAAAGGTCTGGATGGTCGGGGTCAACCCCATGACCGTCGGAACCTTAACCATATGTTTAAGCCACACCAAATGTTATGTTGTAACCACAGTACTAGAACCATTGGATAAGGTTTAACACAAGGTGTGTGTGTGTGTGTGTGTGTATATATATATATATATTATTAACCACCAGACCTTATTATAAACGCCATATCTATATATATATATATATATATATATATATATATAATTCAATATATATGTGTTTGCATATATATGAATGTAACCGTCGCGAACCGAACCTTATCACAAATTTAAATTCCGCCGCATATAATATTGTAACAACCTTATCAAAGGTTTTAAATGCATGCTATGTATAGTTTGAAACAGACGAAGGTGTGGCGGAAGGTCATGCGGGGGTTTTGACCCGCCAACCTCCAAAATGTATTAATACAATGCCTTCACAACAAAGCACTTACCAACTGCGCTATGCAGTAGTGCTTGTTAACCAAGCCACCAAATTTTTTATTTAAACACATAAAAGCAAAATCCGCCCAGAACCAGGGAGCGCGTGGACCGAGGTGGTTTTTTGTAGGCAGAAGTGGTTTTGTGCAGGGCAGAGGTGGTTTTGGATTCTCCAAGGGGTCTGGAGGTCACAGTGGAGAAATATAGGCAAGTTTATACTCATTTTGACCGAAATTTTGAGCCGGTCGTAATGGTGAGGTACATTTTTTCATTTGAGTCTCTGTTTTTGAGCTCATACCTGTAAAAGAATTTTGAAGAAAAAATAAAGTGGTCAGCACTGGAAGTTAAGGACCTGAAGACGTAGCCAAGAAGTATGGTGAACACCATTATTAAATTCTTGATGTGTTAATTTTTTTTACTGTGTTTTCATTTGCTTATGATGTTTATGTTATTCACAATATTTTCGATCTATTGCACTAAGTAACATAAGTTGCTCACATAGGCATCAATAATACCTTTTTCATAAATACAGATCACTTTTAAAAGAAGTCCTCGAGGCCATTCCAATTTACCAACTCACAGCCCTTCTGTCCCCTCGCAACATCTATAAAGATATACCAACCAAAATTTGGAAATTTCTTTGGTCGGGAACTCATATTGGTGGGAAATGGGCTTTGGTGGCCTGAGATAAATTATGTAAACCTAACACCCATGGAGGCCTTGGGCTAAAATACCCGGAGCTCCTATCACATTCTCTTAGTGCTAATGAGTGGTGGTATTGGCTGCAGGGTGGGCAGGAGAACTGAAAGATCCTCTGTTCATTTAAATATGGGTCAGCTAGCTTCCAAGATACTCTTAATGATCATCACAACTTTCTGAATGACTCATCTATTTGGAATCAGGTGAAAGCGCACCAGGACATAATACAAGATCATGGTTTCTGGGAATTCTAGAATGGATGCAAAGATTGATTTTGGGCATAGGCTAGGATGCAACATCCCAGACTAAACCAAGAAGAGCACCTTCGAGATATCCTAGCATTTACCAGTCATTTGGGAGCTAACAGGGTTAAGGATTTCTGGCAAGAAACTAGCTAGCCCATGATCAACCCTTGGATTGGGAAGCCCTAGTCCCTATTCTCTGAAAATGCCCCATTTTAAACAATGGGGGAACCTGCAAACTTCGATGGGGTCATATTTCGACAGGTATGTTCTCTCTAAAAGAATATTATTCCATTATGTCTTCCTTTGTGGACCCAAATTCTGATCCTTTATGGAAACTAATATAGTATTCCAAGCTCTGGCCCAAAGGTTTTGTTCTTTCTTTGGTTAACTGGGCATGGAAAACTTCTCACGTGGGGAAAAATGAGGGGAAAAAGGCATTTGTGGTCCTTCCTGATGTCCTCTTTGTTTCAAGGAGGAGGAAACACCATACCATTTACTTAACTTTTTCTCAAAGGAAATGGAGATTTGGGATCGATTTACCACACTATTTGGGGTTGTTAACTGGTCGGTAAATAGTATGAGAGAATAATTGGAGTTGTGGCACTAAATGATCTTCAATAACCCCATAGTAAATATATCATGGTGTATATCACAGGGATATGTCCTTTGGAATATATGGAAAATAAGAAACAAGGCAGTATTTCACTCAGAAACCATACAGGTCGATCAACTGTGGAAGATAATAAAGTGTAATATCAAAGGATCGATTTATATTTATAGATGGTCGGAGGATGACTCGAAAACTGAGAGTAGGGAAATTGACATCCTGAAGGCATTAGATCTTAGTCCATATTCTCTTGCTTCGAGACCCACTGTCCCACCATCCATGAGGGTTATCTCACTTGATACCTTCTTCTGTCCCCTGCAAAGGTTTTTTAAACTTAACTTCGATGGCACTTCAAAAGGAAACCCAAGATTGACTGGCCGAGGGGGTATAATTCACAATGACAAGGGCCAAGCAGTGAAGTTTTTATGGCCTCATGTGGTAGTTCTGCCAATAATGTGGTTGAATTTTTGGCGTTGGAGAAAGGGTTGCAAGTTGCATTTGAAATGGGACTGGTAAAACTGCAGGTTATGGGAGATTCTCAAATTGCAATCTCCATGCTACAAAAATTAATTAATGCCCCCTGGATAAGGTAGTAAAAAATTGGAGACTTTAGATTATAGGAAAACATATCATCTCCTGGATTCCATCCTTTGAGTATGTAATCACAGAGCATGTGGACCGTGAAGGTAATAAGGTGGCTGACAAACTAGCTAATTGGAGTAGTGATCATTAGGGTCAGGAATTCCTCAAGGATTAGCCTTCAAATTCACAATATGTCGACCCTGTGGAATTCAATAGGATCGTGGCCCTGGAAGAGGCATCCCTGATAGGGGTGATAAACATGACAAGCAATCCTACGCGTGGTCAATGATGTCAAACACTTGGTCGTTGGTGCGGGGGTTGGCCTCTCTTTCCTCCCACAACATTCTAATTATGGGAGGTGTTAATGAAATGTGTGTGAACTTCCCATCATCCTCATTGGGAGAGGGAGTAGGTGAACATCACTGGTATATGGAGGGTGGCAATCTTCTGGTATGGCATGTAGTTTTATTTTTGTGGCAGTTCTATGTGCATTGGTTGAGATCTACTAGTAGTGTTAAAATCCGCACTTGGCACCCTGTCTAGGAATGGTGCCCCCTCCCCAACATTGGGGTCATTGAATTGGATGATTTATTTTCTTGTGTCTGGTCTCTGGATTTTCTTAGCAGGATAAGGGTTTGACATATGGTTATTGGGTCAAACTGCAAGCCCTATTATGGGTGGTTGGGTATCTTCTCTCTTGGTTTTCCTTTGTGTCTACGGGATAACATGCTTACCCTTCCAAATGGCTTTCCTTCGGGGTTATGCATTATTATGATACTTCCATGGTGGAGGTGTGCCTATCCTAAGGTATTTCAATCAATGCTCTTTATGCAAGGGGTTGCGGTTTGTGATTTGATGGTTCAATTTCTTACTGCTGGATTGGTATCTTGGATTCCTATAATTCTCCTGATTATGCTGGTAAGTGACTTCCTGGCATGTTTGCGGAGTCTCTCTGTAGTCATAGTTCTGGTGTTTGTACTTGATAATTGTTGGTTTGTTCTGCCTTTACTTTGTGCCGTTGTTTTTGATATAATGCGCCCTGAGCCGCGCAATTCTCGTTCCCTTCCCTAGTCTAAGACAATTTCAGCTAGTAAGGGGGGTTGGGGGTCACACTTGCAGGTGGAAATGTTGACAGAGGCACCTCCAAGTTCTGGTCAGGGTGGTCAAACTACCAACAACTCAAGTTAGGTGGCTTCTAGGGCTCGTGGTGGTCGTGGTGGTTGTGTTGGATCATTGGTTGGTCATGGGGGGAGAACCTCATAGACTCCAAAGAGGGGTGGAGTGACGCGTTGAGGTGGCATGGGTAGATGGGGGAAGGTAAGACGACTTGGGCGTGGAGAAATGACAGAGTGTCGCTACTGTTTTGAAAATTTTCGAGATTTGATCCAGTCTATACTGGGCTGCTTGGAAACTTATGTGAGGGTGTCAATTCGGGAACAGGTAGTGGTGGTATGGCATGGTCAAAATCTGTTATCTGAGAAGGTGGAGAAGCTGGAGTCATGAATGGATCACTTTGAAGAGCATATACATTGATCCATCCGTCCTCCTCCTCCTTCGGGAATTGCTCTGGAAAATCCTACTTCTATTACTTTTGATGACCACATGAGATTCACTCAATGAACCTATGACATATCACATGCGCTCGTGGCACATTAAAAAATTCCCTTAATTTGATTACATATTGGGAAATACCTCTAAAAATCACATTATTTAACCCCCTACCAATACGAACCCATTACACCTTCCAAATTATAAAAAACCCCTACTTTCACTAGATATTGTAGGTATCTATTTTTTTATTAATATTTTTTAAACCCCTTTATACTTTTTCATTAACTTTGAGCTCCACTTTTTATACATGTCAATATAAAAAACAATTACCCCCTATATATCCCCCAATATATTATGTCATTTTTTCCTCAATAAATATCCCGCAATATGAATGCATGTGATATGGTATTGCTACCCCAATGAATCTTTCGTGCCAATGACAGAGCATGGTTACATGTGTTTTACTTGTTTTATGTGTTTTCTTGTGCTTTTGGCATCCTAAGTTGTGGATTGTGTCTCTAGTTATTTTTGTTGGTGTCCCATGATTTAGTAGATTGGTAGACCAAATGCACATGGTAACATCAGACCAGTATTTGGGGTCCTAGTACCTAGCCTTCCTGGACTCAGAGAGGGCTCCCTCTATTTTTTTGCAAAGGATATGAACTTGTTTGCTTTAGATGGTTGATTTTAGGCTAGTTATTAAGTGTGGGGTTTGTTTGATTGTTTTGGTTGGGTATGATGATCAAGCAAAATAGATAGAATGAGGAAATCTCTAAGTCATTGGGCAATGGAGTCTATAAAAGTCATGAAAAGTTCATCAATGGATCGGGGAGCCTCACAGGGAAAATCTAACTTGGTCAGTGAATCTTCAAGGTTTTTAGGGGTAATGAGATGGGCATTAATTGTAAGAATAAAAGTAGGACAAAGGGCAATCAAGAATCCTTTAACATGTACCTTTAACAAAAGGGACTTAAATATCATAAGCATAAAGAGACAATCAATAGACAGGGAAAACCATAAATTATTTGATTCAACTAAAGCAGATAATTATTCAAGACAAACATTCCAATGAAATATAGAAGGCGAGAAACTCATTTAACTTTTAGTGATTTCACTTTCAATGACAGAAAACATTTAAGACACAAATATAACTATAATCAGAGAAGAGGGAATGCCTAAACATCCTTGATCATATCTATGAAGAAATATAAAACAATTATTTAAGCAAGTACAAAGGGTATGATCGAAACAAAACCTCTTTGGCAGACCTAAGTAATGGTACTTTACAAAGAGACTTCAAAAACAATGTTTTAGTGACATCAAATAAGCAGGGATGGCCATAAATCATTCTTGATACCTACTATATTTAACCATTCATGAAATAAACAAGCTTAGGGGGTCTAGAGAACAATTAATAATTCTCTAAAATGTCCTAGCAGAGGAAAACATTAAGAGAGTGAAGAAAAAACAGAACTAAGATGCCTTTAGAAACATTTCTTAGCCTAAATCCTTTGTTTTAATGCAACATGGAAAGATGGAAACATAATGAAATAGGAAATAACAGTAACAAAATAGAAGCACTTCACCATTAACCAAGCTCAGGGATCTTGCAAGCAAGCCTCCTCCATCAACAAACAAATAAGGGCATTCACAAGTTCTAATACATCAATTTCTTTTCAACTTCCAAGAGACTATGTATTACTTCAAAGAGTCATCAAATGCCAACGAGATAATGAGTTCAAACGCAGTATTTATCTGCAAATTAGGAGGTGAGGCTAAGCTAGGGTTTGGGTGTCATTTATTACAGAGTTACTGAATTTGTTAAGCAGGTAAATCCTCTCTGCGGACAGAGACGATTAGGGAAAATTTTAAGGATAGAAAATTATCTTGAAGTTTAAAAATTTAGCGAATATCACTAGTCCCTAATATGCAAACTATAAAAATTTTATTGATGTATTTGTAAAATTATTCAAATTTGTAACGATATTATATATATTGTCTATATAATGTTAGCGATTTTTAACGTAAAATAATTTTATGTCGTAAAATTTGAGTGAATCATTTTTATAAAAAAATGGAAATTAGTGAATCTTTTTTTTGGAAAAACCATGGAAAATTAGCCCACCTGCGAATATTAGCCCCCAAAATTTTCTATGGAGACGATCCCTCTAGCCCTAGAGTGGGTCTAGAAACAAAGAGACATGATAGAGTGTTGATTCCTAATTACTGAATGAAAGAGGACACGGTAGATCGACCTACCTCGAGTCCAATGTTGTCGTCGTTGTTGTAGTGGTGGTGGCCTCTCGCTCCTGCCTTGGCAAGTCACAATCCTTCCGCAGTCATGCTCGAATACCTGCACATAGAACAAAATATGACATAATAACACTTCATTCATAACTATTAGCCAATCAAAGAGGGCTAAACATATTGCATTAAAAAAACGTCATAACACAAAAGTGGAACCAAACAACAGTCACTTATATGTATTGATAGAAGGAAGAGTTACAACCAATGCTTTGACGTCGTGATCTCCTTCAGCGGGGTTCAACTGAAGTGCGTCTCAGATGTTCATCAGGGAATTCGAATGGGATGAAGGCATGGACTCAAGCTCTCTTAAAATGCATGGATTCAAGCTCTCTCAACGTAATTCCTTATTATTCTATCTCTTCAGAAGTTCTGCTATAGTATGCTCGATTCTCCAAGTTCAACTAGCTTATGCAAAGAGAGATAACATGTTTTTATAGAGGAAAAGGAGGAGGTTAGGATCCCTACAAAGGTGGGAGGGAGGCATATCCTTTAGGAGGTTCCCATAAGGGGTGGAAACCATAAACCAAAGGAGGAAGTTCGCGGTTTATCAGTTCAACCACTCCCAATGACTCATCCTTGAAGTTGTTGGAATGGAATCTCCAACTCTATTTTAAAAAACATTCCATCAATAGCTCGGCACGAGTGGCTAACTGAGACAGAGAGCCACTGGCGCGGGGCCCAATGTTAATCTTCCTCTTCGGCGCGAGGGCATAACTAACTACTCACGCTCAGGAAAAAACAAGGGTTTTTGAGTCTCTGCTCAGGGAATTGTTAACAAAATGAATATTACTCTCATGTAAAAGGATACAATGATGGTCTTTGCAAGGCATGACACTACTTATTGATCACGAAAATGGCCCTCCAATGGGTGAGATGGGGATTGCAGGGACAGTGACAAAATGTTGTGTAATAATGGAAACATAATGAAAAAGGAAATAAAAATAACATAATAGAAGAACTTCACCATTAATCAAACTCAGGGATCCTGCAAGCAAGCCTCCTCCATCAACAAACAAATCAGGGCATTCACAAGTTCTAAGACATCAATTTCTTTTCAACTTCCAAGAGACTATGTATTACTTCAAAGAGTCATCAAATGCCAACAAGATAATGAGTTCAAATGCAATATTTATATGAAAATGAGGAGGTGAGGCTAAGCTAGGGTTTGGGTGTCATTTATTACAAAGTTAATGAATTCCTTGCCTTGAAGACCATGCAAGGCCCAAGGCAGGAATGTCTGCAGATATTTCTCTAAACAATAACTCCTATCTTAACTTCTAAGGGAATATATGTGAAATGTTTGACTTTAAGGCCTATTCATAACTTTTACAATAATTGCTTGGCAGATAGAAAATATCTCTAATTGGGTTCAATAACTGCCTAATGCTATATTGAAGGAAATAAAGCATTAGGTGTCAGAAATATCTTTGAAAGAAGTAACTGCCATAGGCTTAGTCATTCAAATGCATTTATGGGCTTAATTTGCTTCTGTTTTACCTTTAAACTTTGTATTAGGCCTTTAAACTCTAACTTTATACTATGATTGTCTGTTTTTATTATGTTTCTTTTTCAACTGCTTTATCTCTGTCTGTTCATTTAATTTTTTGATTTATCCTTCTGATCTTTTGCCTTTATCCTTTAATCTTTGTTAATTGTTTAATCTTCTGTTTTGGCTTTTGATTAAGGATTAGTCCTTTAATCTTTCAAACTCTTTCTCTTCATTGTTTCCTTTGACTGTGTTTATCTTCTGTGTGCAGGGGAGGCTCTCCTTCGTGGCAGGAGGGTTTTTTATCCATCGATGATCATGTTTCATCGATGGAAAACATTGGTACAAGCCCTCTGGCCATCATCAATTTGTTTTAAGCTCCTGGAACGTCATTCAGGCCTTCTCTTTAACTGAATTTGGCCCTGTAGAATATATTTCATATATTTCTGCCATTAAAACCTGCACAAAACACAATTTACTAATTAAAAATTTGCGGGGAGGGCGCATGACTGCATTTTCTGTGGTTTTGGGTTGTCGAAGGGTGTTTGCAGAGGAGAAAATGATGTGGGAGGTAGGGTTCTGAAGGCAGAACCAGTAGAAATTTGAATGGAGGCGGGAAGTTTTGAAAAATGGCGCGAAGGGCAAGCGGTTTTGAAAACCAGGAGTGGTTTATCGCACGGAGAAATGATGGTAAGTGGTTTTTGGTGGGAGGCCCGCGATATAGCCCAGGACGCGACATGTGGCGGGGAAAAACAACCTATTTCGTGCGGGTCATAAAATGTTAACACCGACACAATTATATATGTGATATGCACCGGGGACCGTTAGATCTCGGGGTGGGAGATGAACGGCTATCGCGCATTTTGGAGGTGACGAGCAGGTGATTGGATCATCGGAGTGGAGGACAGGTGGCGTGAGTTAATTGGATGACGAGTTAAGTGGAGGATGGGCTCGGGACTTTAATAAATTAACGAGAACGCGTTAAGTTATAAGGTTTTTGGGAGGGGTGTTGGGCATGGTGGAAGGCGGGGCCCAGTGTTTAATAAAACAAGGTTTATGAGCCCTTCTATAAGGTTTTACTGGTTTTATGAAATGAAGGGGTGGAGGAGATTTTTATACAGTGAAGGGGCTTAAGGATAAGCAGAGGTTATGGCCATATGAGCGCAAGAGGGTTGGGGTTTAGAAGAAAAGGGGCTTAAGGCCTATTTTATACAAGGGCAGTTTTTTTAATATAAAAAAACAGAGTTTTTACATAAAAGAAGAAGACCCGATAGGATTAAGTTTGGGTATTAAAAAATGTAAAAGTGGACTTTTACATTGTTTAATACAATGTAAAGGGAAATGAGGAATAGGGGTGTGCCTCAGGAGGGTTTAGGAAAGGGGAAAATGGGTTTTTCAGAGGGAAAAAAGAGAGTGAATGAGAGTGTGGGTAGGGTAGTGAAAATGAGATCAATAGGCCCAGAAAATGAAGTCTTTTTGGAGCGGTGAGGTGAACTTTAGAAGGAAAAGAGGGGGAAATTTAGTGAAACAATTTGACTTAGGATAATGAAGGCAGTGAGATTTCTAAAACTCACAATATTTCACAAATCTTGTTGTTAGAAATCCAGGACAATTACTTAGTCATCTTCAGAATCAACAAAAATTACTGATGAGTAACACTTTTGTTTCTTTTTCATATGCTGATCGCAGTAGTCAACAAACCTAATTGGGGTGAGACTACCTCCATTTTGACATTGATGCACTTCTTTTTTTTATGAATGAATAGAACTTCGACTTCAAATATATATATATATATATATATATATATATATATATATATATATATATATATATATATATATATATCTTAACAAAGAGAGAAAATGAGGAAAAAACTTGTGATTTACGTGCTTAAGTTGAGATATCAATATTATGTCTTGCCAAGTTGCAAATATTTAGGCTTTTTATTCAAATAAAAATCATAAATCTAGGAAGCAGTTATTACTGTGAGATAACGTTGCTTCAAATGTTCCTTCCTTTCCAAATATCTTGTTTTCAAAATTAGGCCTTTAGAAGAAAATAACAAGATACTAAATGAAAATAATGTAAGGGGAGAGACTCCCTAATGTAACTTTTTTCGATTGATCATCAACACAACTGCTTTACTGAACTTGAAAGTATGCAAAACAAGAGGAGTGAATTCCAAATCTAAGCTAGTAGAAAAGCTAAAATTTCGAGGAAACGTTTAAAGACTTGTAAAAGCAGAGCTTAGATCAATGAATACTAAAAATAAGACTAAAACTAAAATTAGAATAAAAAAATATTAGAAGATAAAAATAAGCATATGATATTTATGTGGAATAATCTTGTTAATATTAGACTTAGTGATCTCAATTTTCTCGAAATTCCGTGTTTTCAAGCTGTAACCTCTTCTTATGATGAAAAACTGAAAGTGAAAAGAAATTGCATCTTTAACAAAGTTTACATATGTCTATGATCATTAGTTTTATTGAATCTAAACTACGCCAAACAACAAACCTATGAAAAATACTTACTGGAAAAGAATGATTTCATGTTTCATAAATCAACAATGAATAAAAACTATTAGAAATTTTAAATAGTAATTGAAAATAAATGAAAATCTGTTGCGGTGAGCATTGCTTTGTATGCAACTATTGATAACCTTTCTTGCAAATTTTGATTTGAATTATGTTCTTCATATGATGTAGGTAATAATGAGAGCGAGTTAGTAACATATCAACTCTAAAACTTTCTTGAGATCTGATTGAATGATGCCAAAGTCCCGTCCTACCTGGAATTTTAAAATATATGGAGAGAACTAGAGAATTTTGTATCATGGGAAATTTAGAAAATTTAGAATGAAGTGATACATATTTGTAATCCAAAATGTAAAAGAATCACCAAATCAACACAAATCAATATTACGGTGCTGATGGGAAAGAGAATATGAAATGGTGTGATAATGCGATAATATGACATGTATTACCCGTAAAGTGGAGGTTCAACATGACTTGTGGGTCGATATGGCTTCCAACGTCTAGCGCAGAAATAAAATCTCAAAAGAAACTTATCGGTAGAAACAAAGGGAGCAGCGTAAAAAAAATCGAGATTAATCATCTGAGATGATGTGGAAGGTGAGGCTAGCAATTGCAACATGGGAAAATGGCAGTCGAAGGAGAAGAGATGTTTGGAGAGTGAGCCATATCGGAGTTAAAAATTCTTAAAAGAAATAAAATGGTGATCTCGCTAAAACTTTCGAAAGGAAATCCCTGAGATGACGTGGAAATTAGGAGAAACGTGGACCAATGAATGAGCGAATCTAAGGGACCCATATAAAACGTGGTGCATGAGTTGAGCTATCCCGAGAGAATCTTTCTCAGAGAAAAATAAAAAGGAAGGTCACCAAAACTTTCGAGATATATAGGTCCATGACAAGAAAATATGATAAAGGAAATGTCCGTCAAATGAGTCTGTCTCAGAACTTATTAATCTCGGAGAAAAATCGAAAGGAGACTCACCATGAAATTTCGAGAGGGAATTTTCCAAGACGGAAAGAATGTGTGTTAAGTGATGTAGATAAAAGTCTGACCTAGTAGTTTCTGAGATAACCCATGGGAGTATCTCAATGAAACCACTAACAGAGAAAGTTACGAGACAAACTTGTTAATGGAACAATTATGCATTAAATGTCATGAACAATTTTTTTCTTAAGAAAAGGTTCTTAGGGGTTTTAAGTGGGAATGGCCTTAAGAAATCACTAAGAGAGCAAGTTCTAAGATAATGTGCAGGATGGGACCTTGTTGGCGCAATAGTAAATGAATGAGGAAAGGATTCGGAAACAAGGCTGACATGTTGGCATGCAAGTCATCTCGGGGAAAACTGAATGAGCTCCAAACTAAAACCTATGTGATTTTTAAATTGTCGTGTATATTCTATTGAACAGTTTGTCACAACAAATTTGATAATATTATGTTGAAATGTGAAAATTTTGCATTATTACAGTTTTATTAAACTTTCAGATCTTTAGATTTAACTGTAATTAGTGCATGCATGTGAATGGAAATTACGTAGAAAAATGGAGAATGACAAAATAATCTCACGCACACATAAGACACAAGTTATGCTATGGGAAACCCTTTCGGGAGAAAACCCAGCTGGAAGGTAAGGTCGCTTCACTATCTTTCTCTATCTGGAAATATGGTTGTAAGTACAAATGTAGAAATTTATAAACACAATAATGTATTTCCGGATTCTCCTGATCTAACAATTTAATTTTATGTTAAATACAAAATCCTTCCACTTAATTCTTTGCGGAAATTAAATCGGCAATTGCAAAACACATGAAGAAAAATCAAACGCACATAAAAAGATGTTTTACCAAGAAAGCTTAAAGCTAAAAACCACAGCTATCATATATTATGTATATCATGGAATCATGAAACAATCTCATACAAAGCTCAGCTCATAGACCTCTCAGTACAATATAGAATCATCTCACACTGTCATGTAGAAATTTGCATATCTATGCACCAATTTCTTGTCTTCTGACAGCCTGCCTCCACTACGCAATCCCTGCTGAAGAAGATCCCTGAATAAATTTGATCTTGCCTTACTTTTACTATGCAATACTCATTGGCAACTCCAATGTGTGTGTAGATGCATTGAATGCATCACTATAGTCACATATGATAGTCAAACACACCCTTTCACCTATCTCCCCACTAGGTCTCTACTAGATCTGACATACAAGTAGTTAACTACTGTATTTCTTCAGTTGCAAGTAAGACACTACTTGTGAATAATTAAATAATTAATTCACTCATCTTTCACTAGTGTATCTTTAGTTACAACTAGCAAAACTGAGTTTAACTCATTTAAATGAGTTAAACTGAATAAAAACTTCCATAACTACTCTTTCAACTATGTTACAACTATGTCACACTCAGTTACAATGAATTCCATCATGCATGAGTCACCAACCAACCTTGAAACTCGTAATTCCTTCAACTGACTAGTTTGCCACATCAGTTAACTGAAATCAAGTGCTCCAAGAGAATAAGTTATTATCTATTGTCTGATTATCATTAAGGGCTAATAATAATCGACATGCATTCTATTTTTAGATTAGCGATATATAAATAGGCTTCGCCCATCTTCTAAAAATAGAAACTCATCTAAAGATATAATTTGCTCAAGCATCCAAAATCAGCATCCTGCTAGTTTTAGAATATGCTCACCATTCTAAAAATAGACATACACCTAAAAATAGCCTGTGACCCGACCTAGTGAATGTGCTTAATTTTCACTAGGATCATCATCTTGTTGAATCTCAACAAGAAAGGGATTATCCTTCACCCCAATCCTATCTCTATGGTATTCGAATTTGCTCTTGGTGAGTGCCTTCGTCAGAATATCTGCATCTTGATCTTCCGTAGGAATGTACTGAACCGACATGATCTTCTGCTACACACAATATATGATATGATGATACATGATATCTATATGCTTAGATCTATCATGAAACATGGGATTAATCGATAGTTTAATGCAACTTTGATTATCACAATGAATCACTGTAGGATCTAAATGAGAACCGAACAAACTGACCAGGATCTTCCTCATCCAAATAGCCTCACATGCAACTTGAATTGCTGCCATGTATTCTGCTTCCGCTGAACTAAGTGCCACAAATCTCTGTTTCCTACTATACCAAGAAACAACTGTAGATCTGATACTGAAAAACCCTCTTGATGTGCTCTTTCTGTTCGTTGGGCTGCCTGCCCAATCTGCATCTATGAAGCCATGCAACTTCAACTCATTCGTTTGTCTGTACCATAAGCCATACTCAGATGTGCCCCTGAGATATCTCAAGACATGGTTGCCCGTCTTCCAAAAGAGATTGGTATGCTTAACCATCGCTTGAATAAGTTGGTTCACCACATAGCATATGTCTGATCTTGTATTAACTAAATACATGAGCGAACCCACCATCTGTCAATAGACAGTAGCATCCACTACCTCTGCCAATGTAGCATACTCTTTCCTCCAATTTTCTAGAAGAGGAGTATCCATGGGTTTGCATTCCTCCATGTGAAACTTATTGATTATCTCCCGAGCATACTTGCCTTGAGACACAAACAGTTCACCTTCTCGTTGGCATATTTCCAATCCAAGAAAATAATGAAGAAGGCCCATATCCTTCATCTCAAACTTCTTTGCAAGGTCCTATTTGCATGAGTGTATCAGCTGCTCATCACCAGTCAGTATTAAATCATCAACATAAAAAAAAATGATTAAAAGCTTACCCTCCACCACAATTTGGTATAGGTTTGCATCTACTTCACTCTTGGTGAAGCCAAGTCTAGTGAAATAGCTGTCGATATGAGTGTACTAAGCATGGGGTGCTTGCTTCAGCCCATACAATGCTCTTTTGAGTCTGCACACATGCGACTCGCTACTGAAGATCTCAAATCCTTCAGGCTACTTAATGTACACTTATTCCTCAATGATCCCATTAAGGAATGCAGTCTTCACATCTATCTGATGAATGTGCCAACCCATCTACGCTGAGAGAGCAAGGATGGTCCTTATGGAAGAATACTGTGCGATAGGTGCAAAGGTTTCTTCATAATCAATCCTCTCGATCTGTGAGAAGATCCGAGCAACAAATCTTGCCTTATACTTCTCAACACTCCCATCAGCAGCTTGCTTTACCTTGTAGATCCAACTTGAATCTACCATTGATTTATCAATCGGCCTTGGAACAATTTCCCAAGCACTGTTTCTGACAATGGAGTCATATTCCTCCACCATGGTATCTACCCATGTGGGCTCCTGCACTGCTTCCTGAAAAGAAGATGGCTTTGTCGCAATACACTTGCTCATGAGAGCCATGTATCCAGTGAATTGGTCAGGAGATTGTCTCTGTCTGCACTGTGAAGTAGGGACTCCTACATTCTATGCCGCATCAAGCTTCTGCCTCTTAGCTTCTGTGGTACACTTTTTGCCTGTTCTGATGTTTGGTTCTGCATGAGTGGACTCCTCCACTCCATGAATCTCCTCATGTGGCTGATCCACATCTAGAGGCTCATCATTGGGAACCAGAAGTTCCTCCTCTGCATGCAAGTGTAGCTCCCTCTCAATAGACAACTTCATGGCTTTCTCCTCATTGAATTTTATATCCCGTCGCACCACAATCATCTGACTATTTGGAAAATACACAGGATAATTATGGGGTGTTTCTGTGTACCCCAAAAATATCCCAACTTCTACAGTCAGCTCCAGCTTCTTCCTGGTGTTCTTGGTCACATGAACATAAATAGATGAACCAGAAATCTTAAAGTGAGAAACATTTGGTTTCTTACCAATAAAAGCTTCTTCAGGTGTACTCATGCCAAGTACTCTATGAGGACAACGGTTTTGCACATAAATCGGAGAGTTTCATGCTTCCACCCACAAGTGCATTGGTAGGCCCTGATCATGCAAAATAGCTCATACAACACCCACGATCGTTCTGTTCTTCCTCTCTGCGACCCCATTCTGCTGTGGATTATGAGGTGCTATGAATTCTCTCCGAATTCCTTCTTTGCTACATAAGTCTTTGAATTCATTTGAGATATATTCACCACCATTATCACTCTGCAGAGCCTTCACTTGCTTCCCCAACTCTTTCTCCACCAATGCTTTAAACTCACAGAACTTTGAGAATTTTTTATCCTTCTTCTTCATGAAGAAGATCTAGCATCTACGAGAATAGTCATCAACAAAAACAACATAATACCTGTGTTTTGTTGTTGAAGCAACCGATAATGGCCCACACACGTCTGTGTGAATTCTCTCCAGGATCACCAAAGCATGGTTCTCCTTTTCATGAAAGGTGGTCTTCACAAACTTACCCATAGTACATCCCTTACACTGATCTATCTGCACAAGTGTACCCTTGGGAAGTCCAGTAGAAATCTGCTGCAAAATCTTCAAGGCGCCATGGTGAAGATGGCCCATTCTCCTATGCCATAATTTTCTCTCATCCTAGCTCACCACTTCTTCTTTGCCCACCATTGTAGCACAGCCATGTACCTCCAACTTGTAGATATTCTTAACTCGAATCCCTATCCTCTTTGTTTGACCCGTTGTTTTATGTCGCAAGAAAAAATTTTCGTCGCTGAAAACAACGTCATAACCTCTATCCTCCAACATCGCGACTGAGACCAAGTTCTTCTTTAGACCTGGAACATGCATAACATCTTTCAACATAATTGGTTTACTTTACTCCCTCTCAAAATTAATGGTACCAATGTCGGTCACACTGTATCGTCCATCGTCGCCCATCTCTATATGCATTTGTAGATCTTTCTCCTCCAAGTCGCTGAACAACTCCTTATCTCCCGTCATGTGGAAGGAAACACCACTATCAAGATACCACGCCGATCCCATTTCACTTGAAACCAAGCATGCGATCAAGGAGAAATCAAGTTCAAATTGCGAGGCAAGGGCCTCACCAGCTGCAGCTCCAACAACCTTCTTGTTCTTCTTTTTCTCTGGGCAGTTAGTGGCGAGATGCCCATGTTCGTGACAGTGAAAAGACTTCACCTTAGACAAATCCAGCTTCTTGCCTTTAGCCTCGGATTTTGGATGAGATTTCTTCCCCTTCCCTTTCCTTGCTTTGGCAGCCAAAGCACAATCCTCTTCATCATCATGTTTTGATGAAGAGCCATCCCTAGTACTCCACGTTATCTCCTCCTGCACAAGATCTAACCAAAGTCGCTCCCAATCCGGCAGTTTCTCTTTCCCATTGACAGAGTCTTGATTACTGTGCAAACTCTTCGGAAATCCAAGGAGAGTCAAGCTCACCAAGTCATCATCAACAACTGTGATTCCCACACTCCCCAACTCATCCCTACATTGGAAAAACTTTGTGAGATACTTTGGAATACTGTCGCCCTTCTCCATTTTGATTTTTCTAAGTTTATCTTTTAGTGCCAACTACCTATGGTTGCTGCTGCTTTGGAAAATTTCTGCCAAAGCTTTCCACATTTCAAATGGAGTGGCTTTCCCGTGAAGGCTTGACACAATATGGTCTTTCACACCTTCCAACAGAATTCTTCTTGTCTTCACTACTTTCTTTTGCCAGATGTCAAGTAATGCAACATCCATCGAAGTGGGCTTAGGAACATCGCTATCGATGAACTCCTTCAGAACATTATCTTTAAGCACCTCCTCCATCCTGTCCTTCCAAGCTATGTAGTTCGAGCTGCCCTCGAGTGCATACTCCAATTGAAACCCATTGAAAGCCATTTCAATGTTTACTCAACTATCGCACCAAGAAATTCTTGCATCAAATTCAAATTGTCCCACCAGCACAAAACTCAACACCGCTTCATTATTGCAATCTTCAGTGATTAACACTGCTCTGATACCATGTAGAAATTTATAAACACAATAATGTATTTCCGGATTCTCCTAATCTAACAATTTAATCTTATGTTAGATACATAATCCTTCCACTTAATTCTTTGCGGAAATTAAATCACCAATTTCAAAACACATGAAGAAAAATCAAGTGCACATAACAAGATGTTTTTCCAGGAAATATTAAAGCTAAAAACCTGAACTATCATATATTATGTATATCGTGTAATCATGAAACAATCTCATACAAAGCTCAGCTCATAGAGCTCTCAGTACAATATACAATTGTCTCACACTGTCATGTAGAAATTTGCATATCTATGCACCAATTTCTTGCCTCCTAATAGTCTGCCTCCACTGTGCAATCCATGCTAAAGAAGATCCCTGAATGAATTCGATCTTACCTTGATTTTACTGCGCAATCCTCATTGGCAACTTCAATGTGTGTGTAGATGCATTGAATGCATCACTATAGTCACATCTGATAGTCAAACACACCCTTTCACCTATCTCTCCACTGGGTCTCCACTGGATCTGACATGCAAGTAGTTAATTGTTGTATTTCTTCAGTTGCAAGTAATACACTACTTGTGAATTAATTAAATAATTAATTCACTAATATTTCACTAATGTATCTTTAGTTACAACTAGCACAACTGAGTTTAACTGACTTAACTGAGTTAAACTAAATAACAACTCCCATAACTACTCTTCCAACTCAGTTACAACTGTGTCACACTAAGTTACAACAAAGTCCATCATGCATGAGTCACCAACCAACCTTGCAACTCGTAATTCCTTCAGCTAACTAGTTTGCCACATCAATTAACTGAAATCAAGCGCTCCAAGAGAATAAGTTATTATTTATTTTCTGATTATCATTAAGGGCTAATAATAATCGACATGCATTCTATTTTTAGATTTCAATTTATAAATAAACTTCACCCATCTTCTGAAAATATAAAATCATCTAAAGATATAATTTGCTCAAACATCTAGAATCAACATCCTGCTAATTTTAGAATATGCTCACCATTCTAAAAATAGATATACACCTAAAAATATCCCGAGGGCCCCACCTAGTGAAGGTGCTTAATTTTCACTAGGATCATTATCTTGTTGTATTTCAACAAAAAAAAGGTAAGTCATGTGGCCCATGGGCTACTATGGTGCACATATCCTCTGTGTGTGATCTACCTCCTATCTCTCTTGGCTATCTTTTCTCAATTATGGAGCAAAATGCTCTCGCAAGAATTGAATGCCTCTTCCTCCTAGTGGCCTGGTTATAACACAACCCAATATTCTACTAGTGGTTAAGTTTGACTACATCAACTCTTAACTAGAGTTACAATATAGACTCTTCTAGATTCTTTTAGATCACAAACAAGTGGCTATCCCATTTTCCATGAATAATGGGGGAATGACACGACATTGTCTTGAACCATGGTGGTGAAAAAAAGAAGGTCAACTTCTGAGTGGCATAACTTTTGCATATAGACTTCGATTGATGTGATTGATGCACTATTGGAAAGATATTTTTGTGTAGAATAACATGAAAATTTGCACACTAAAGAAACAAATTTTTGCCCCAAAAAAACATCGTTTGATGCCTCAAAATCCTCCCGGAAGGTTTCAAACCTCATTTTGTCAAACTGAGTTCCACTGATAAAAATGGTCCTGTGAGTAGATTCCTCTACTTTTTCCTCTTTGAATGCATCGAGATGGATGACAAACAATATAATGATCCAATCCATATCACTCTAGGGTGACATCTTAGGATGAGAAAAGATGATTTAAAAAATCCTCAACAATTTTCATGAAAAACAATTGCTCCAGCCAACGTATTTGCAAATAAAGAGTTTTAGAATGCACTTGGGCGAGGATATGAAAATGTATTGGGATTATTTTTTCCAATTAATGAATTTCTTCTAATACTTGTCGTGGCTTTCCATTGTCAAAAATTTTTCTCAAATTATTTTCTTTTCCACAAAACTTTTGTTCGATTAGCCACTTTAACATTTTATAAACCAAAGGCTTGAGATATATAGAATGAGCATGATCCAAGCACTTTGTTTCTATCTCTAATTTTCCACTAGTGATGCTCAAGATTAAGCTGCATCAATCCAAAAACATAACATCCTTATAATCAATTTGATAAAATTGTGAAGTAAAGCATTTGTGCAGGTTTGTCAAAATTAAAATTTTGATGAACAAGTGCAAACTTCCCTGAACATGTATGCAAAAAAAAGTTTTATTGGAATATTTTTGAACCATTAAAATGCTTGTTGCTCAGTTATTTCAAACTTGCATGATTTGATAAGAAATAGAAAAGAAAACTAATTAAACTAAATGAGTCTTACTCCTATTCTAATCTAATCTAATCTAACACGATAGATTAAAACTAACTAAAATCGTACTTCTAATGGATGCAATCAAGTTTTTTTTAATCTTGCACATATGTACATATTAGTAACATATCTAATCTAACACGATAGATTAAAACTAACTAAAATCGTACTTCTAATGGATGCAATCAAGTTTTTTTTAATCTTGCACATATGTACATATTAGTAACATATGCACATTAATTTCTAATAAATTTTAAAAAAAATTAATTTTAATATGTACATTAATTTCTAATAAATTAAAAAAAAATTATTTACAAAATATCTCTCCTGAAAATTTTCGTCGAAGCACATTGCAAATGAAACATGGAAATAAGGATGGAAATTTGCTAATAATTGGAGAAAATTCAAAGAGGGAGAGGGTAAGAGGCTAAGTTCGAATAATGTATTTTTGAATATTATGGCTTGTAGAAAATCGTTAGTATATAAAGGTCAAAAATAAATATTATTTACGTTAATGTTAGAGTTTTCTAATGATCTATTTATAAGATTTTTCTTTTCATAAGAAGTTTCTGAGATAGTACCATCAAAATTAGTTATAGAATTTACTTATGTAAAAATTTCATGATCATGACTGAAATTGGGAACGTGATAATGATAAGAATCTTAAATTGGAATGGATTCTTGGGAATTGAAATCATTAAAATTTAATAGAATTTTGAAAATAGAATTTATTGAAATAAATATTGAATTAGGGCATTTTTTATTTTCAAATATAGATTGATTTGAAAGATTAACATATAAGAATCTGACATAACCAGGGTGAAGTGTCTTAATATTCTCAATCCTCAAGTTATCATCAAACACTCTCAACATCTTTCTTTGTAAAAGGTAACTCGAAACAAGAAGAATAGTCCAATGCAGGATCATGAACATCCTCAAAGCTATTGTATGAATATTTATTTATTAATTCAGTACTCTCATATAACTTCGAAGGAAATTTTTCATTTAATAAATTTATAATAGGTCCCCTAAGCATTTTTTTATAGAATGATTGTTAAATGATCACTAAGCTAATTAGCAAAAAGATCAAGGTATGAGGCATGATGATTATTCAAACAGATGAGATGAAATGCCTACCTTTTTATTAAAATGATCATTAAAATCATGAATTGACTCTTCGAGTTTTTAATTATGTTTCATAATTATTATCTTTAGCACATAGATTAGATTTAAAATTACTTGAAATAATCTCATAAATCGTTTGTATTTGACTGAATTTATATTCTTGAGAATTAAAAAAAAAAAAAAAGCCAATGACAACATCAAGAAACTCAAAGGAATTAGTTGCATCGAGAATGATGTTAAAAGTGTTGTTATTACTGATGTTTTCACTTTGAATAATTGATTGTTGATTTTGTTCTTTAGCAAAATTATCATAATTTAAAACAATTTTAGGATCAAAATTAGTCATGTTCATGTTTTCTTGAGGTTGTTCATTTGTAAGTTCTACATTTTGAGTTTGAAAGGAATAAACAATAGTATATATATTCATCAAAATAACATTTTCTTTTTTATTGTGATTTTTAGGAATACAAGGAAGAGATAAAATTTGTTGTTCAAAACCATCCCATTAATAAACCTTTAGATTTAAATTGTAAACAAATTAATTCAAATTCGGTAAGAAATTCATCAAAAGACTCACTATGAAGATTTCCAAGTTCTAGACATACCTAATTGTATTAATACTCTTGAAATGTGTGTGAGAACATTCTTGTAAAATTCATCTTAATAATGCATAGAGGCAATTGGAAATGATCAACATTAGTCTTTGGCTTGGATTTTTATCAATATCTTATTCATTACAATTTAAAATAAATTGAAGAAAATGAAAAAATGCAGAAACATCATCCTCACCATTGAATTTTGTTTTTGAAAAGTGCTTAACTACCTTCATTGGAGTGGTGGCAGGTGCATGTCTAGAGTAGCAACTCCAAATAGGAAGTTTGGAAGGATCTATTGTAAATAGATAAAACTTTTAAAACAAGGCTCTAAGAAGACTACTTGTCAGTGGCTCTCATTCTAGCACCAAAAATTTTGATGGCCAAAATTACCATATCAACATTTGGGAGAGCACCTTGCCAGGGCCTCAATTAAGCCCTTATTTGTTTGGGATGGTGGTTATGACTAGTTCAAATGGCTCTAGTCATCCTTCACTCTCCTTACTGACTTGCGATATTTTTAATATACTATAAAGAATAAGAGAGATATTAGACCTTCCCTTTCATAGTGCGCTTACAAGAAAGTAGTCCTTAAGCTAACACAAGGGCGCAACCATGCCACTAATGAGGTTGCTCTTGCGAAAAGAAACTTCTAAAAATGTAGTAGATTAATCTAAATGAAAATCTATTTTAATATGTACGTAGCATAAAATAAATCCTAAATCTATCTCAATTAGGAAAGGTTATAGGCCTCGTCCTAATCAAGAGTAAAGACAAAATAATATTTTGGACTATTTGAATTCAAAATAAAAATGAAGTTGAGAGATCAAAGAAAAAGTTTCAGGGTCTATCACTTATTTAAACAAATATGTACACTCAACTATTTGATAAATAATCATTGGATCTTTGTTGCACACATATCTAATTCAAATAAAAATGAATTCAAACTCAGCAAAATGATTTCATTAAGGAAATAATTATCATATTACAATCATGATTCAAACAAAGATAAACATATCATAAATCTACTAATTAGTTAACAACAATGACAAGTATATCTACTTGAATTCATTATTCAACTTGAAATCAATTATATCCATTAAGAAAACATAGTTTTTCAATGATTTAAATAAGCATATAATTAAACTGAATTTACAATAGTGCAAAATCCAATCACCAAATACTTATCTAGATCAAGAATTGAATAAATTGAATTAAAATGCAAGATATCAATCATCCTTTAACTTTGACAATAGTGTATAAAAGTTGCAAATCTAATGTAAGCGCTCTTAATACATTAAATTATCAAAAAATTTCATAATAGCATGACATTTTCAAAGTTGTTATACATCTCTTTAAATATGGTCCAAAAGATGGCCAATCCTCTACAAATTTTAACCCTTTATAGTAGTGTGAATATCCCTATTTTTGCAGAGAATTGGAACCCCTTCCTCTGCTACAAAACTTCTATTTATAAAATTCTAAAAATGAAATCTCCAAAATGAGAGCTATTGAAAGATGGTTGACACCTATAATTTTGGTTGGAAAATCCCTTTTTTCTCCTCACTCGTGCAATTCTAATGCCTAAAAAAATTCATGGATTTGATCTTCCAACTAGTGCCCTACAAAAATAACCAAAATTAAAATTAATTAAATCTACACATCAAAATCCAAAATATCAAACTCTCATAACAAATTCCCAAATTAAAGTTAAATTTAATAAATTAAATAAAATGAAGTTCGTGCTTTACATTTCTCTATATGAAGATTTCCATGGTAAACAAATCATATTGAACGAATTCGCAACAACGTGATATTCTTGTCGAGTGAAATTCCCAAAACAAAACGTAGAAAATTTGATTTTGTAGTTGCGAATTCAAAGTTGTAGCTTCTACTAATATGAAGTAGTTAATAACCAAATTTGATCTGCATCCATTTCCATATCTTTCTCCACGGAATTATCCCCCAACGATTTCTTATCTACATTATTTTGTTAAGTAAAACTAAAGATATAATTTGTTAAAGTTTAGTCATTAATAATTACATAGTTTAAGTAATTTAATTAACAATTTTAAGTAATTTTTTAATGTTTCACTTTAATAAATTAAATAAACTACATATAATAAAACAAAATACAAGTAAAACAGAAAATATATAATAAGAAATTAAAATATAAATTAAAAAATAAAAGGAATAATAAAATAAAATTAAAGTCTAAAACGTTGCGGTTTCACATGTTTATGTGAAGGAGAAGAGAAAGTGGAGGAGGGCACTCACGTGGAACCGTCTCTCCATTCACCTTTTAATAAACCAAATGCCTCATGCTATATGCAGATAACCAAAATTATGTTATAAACCAAATGCCTCATGTTATATGCCTCCAAACTGCACGCTCTTTTGTATGTTAAGATATGAGGGCTTTTCGGGATTATGACCTTCTTACCACCTTGGGGTTTATGAGTTTTTCCCCGAGACCATACTAAGAAACCCAAGGCTCTTCTTAATCTATCCATTGTTTATATATATATATATATACCATTTTTAAATTTTTTATTAAAATATTAAAATTAAATTTATATTATAATTAATTAATCAAATTAATAATCAATTAACATTAATTCGATAATTATATTTTTATGTTAAATACATTTAATTAATTAAATTAAATTAGATTTAATTAGTTTATTTTTGTGAGTTTGGCATGTCCAATATATCATTTGAGAATTGAAATAGTGACTTCATATCGAGTGTCTTAACAAAGCACCCAATCATAGTATATCCAAGACCTTGTGGACAAACTAGATTGACTTAGTTAATGAAAACTAAATTAATTAATTTAATCTTATTTACAAATTATAAAAATATGATAAAATACAAATTTACATATTTATATCTAGGCATTGAATTTTAACCAAACTTTGACCAAGGATATTTTCCAAAATGTAAGACCAAATGAGATGAAACTTGAACAGTTGAAAAGTTGGCAATAAGACGCACAATAGAATAATAATAAAAATAATCCAATTAAAATGAAAATTTCACAAAATAAACTAATAAAGCGATATGAAAGTGATTTAACCTAAATTTACATGGAAAATCCCAATATTTTGTAAACAAAATTATGGAAGATATTGTGACCACAACATAGTGTTCAAAACCTACTCGATACTTTTGTAAACCTAAAAAATGAATACTTAGAAGTTTCAACATTTACTCTATCTAATTCTAATATAGAATCTAACATTGGCAAAGCCTTAAAAAAATAAAAAATAAAATTACAATATTTGATCTCTATATCTTAGTAAAAAAAAAACAAAAAAACTTCTAAAAGTCTTGAATGAGGCTAAAAAAAATAAAAATAACGACAATGAAAAAAAGGAAGGTTTACACTTAAAATCACGAATTCTAAACACAAGTACACTGGGAAAAAAATATTTCTTAAACTCTAGCATTCCTATTTATCTTTGAAATATTTAACAAGAATTTTCACATTTTCTTTATTGATTATGGAGCCTCCTTGAATGTCATGCCGTATTATTTTTGTAACATATTGAATGTTGAACCTATTAAATGGTCCACTCATATTATTTATTGGATAGATATAAGGTAAAGGTTATTGGTGAACTCAAAGATGTATTAATTTGGTTGGTTGTAAAACTAAAATTTCAACTCGTTATTGATATAATTGTTGTGGATATTCTAGAGATTTATGGCTTGATATTGAGTAGGGATTGGTACAAAAAAATTGATGGTTAGTTTTGCACAAACTAGTCACAACTATGGTTACCATGGAAGAGACAACAAATCAAGATCAAGACATATTGGGGAAAATACCTGAAACACATGGTAAAGATGAACCAAATTTGTTGTTGAATTCTATTATTGGAAATTACTTTTTATAAACTAATTTTTAGAAAATTTCTTGCAGTGACCTCATGTCTTCCAAGTTTGATAAATAGTCCAAATCCCTCCATTGACTCAAATTGATGTGCCTCAATGTTAGATAATAGATTTAGATAATAATAACATCACTAGTTTAGAGGAACACATTAATACCTGAAAGTTATGTTTTATTGGTTAAAAAATGTTGTAGGAAAAAGTAGATTTTTGTTGTATCCTAGTTGATTCAATAGGTAAATAGCTTTTAATTCCCAATAGATTAGAGTTTGAATCTACTAACAATACAACTCAATATGAAGCTTTGATCCAAGAACTCATAAAGGATATAGATTTAAATATTAGATACATTCAAGACCTAGGTGATTCAGATATCATAGTGAGTAAGTAAAAATGTAAATCATTTTCATTCACATCATTCAAAAAACTACTAGAAAAAAATATGGAATTTAATTGAAAATTTCAGAGAATTCAACATTATTCCCATGTTGCTAAGTAGAAAATGAAAAGCATACAATTTATTTAATGATTCTTATCATTTGGGTCCTCTAAATAGTGTTCTCACTAAAAAAAAATTCTATGGAATTTATTTTCAAGCCTTCCATATTGAACAACATCGAATGTTGGAGGATTTTAAATGATGATCAGTAAATTGTTGAGCTCCTAATGATGGAACCTTTCAAAAAAATATTATAGATGATGAATAACTTGCAAAATCCTTGCAGAATCCTCAAATTATGATAACTAACTTGAAAACAATCACTATATCTCAAATTATAGTCTTGTTAGAAAATATTTTTGATTTTCAATATAAATTCAAGAAGCCAACCTAGGTTGAAACACATAGTTTTTTTTTTAATATAAAGTGATCACTTTGAGATATGGTATGGATCCTAAAAGATTAAAATCTTGGTCTATGTTACACTAATAGGAAATACTTACATATGTTACATTGTTTAAACTGAATATTGACATATGATGATGTGACAATATATGGCACAAGAATAATTCAACATATTGTCCTAATGAAAAAAGAGTTCAAGTTTTTCAACCAAAATTTTTTAAAGATGCATCTTACTTTAAAACCATTACCACATTTATTTTTTTAAATACTTGATACTTCAATAATTTTCAATAATTTTCCCTTCTTTCCATTCTATTTGGATGGCTAACATAGTCCTTTTTCATAAGAAAATTTGGAAAAATAGAATATGTGTTTATTTCATAATTTGAACTATGCATCTAAAAAGGACAATTATCTAATCCCTCTTATGGGAAAAATATAACAATTAATTTTTGAGTTGGAAATGTTTTCCATTTTAGATAAATTTCTTGGATATAACCAATTTTGGGTTTTTAAACATGATAGATTGAAAATAATTTTCCAGACAAAGTGAGAAAAAATTTCTTATAAGAGAATTCATTCTAGCCCCATGAATGTAAGTGCCACTCTTTAGAGGGATAGGGACACTGCATTCAAAGGTTCAATCAATAAGTGTGTGGTCACTTATTAAAATGATGTTACTATTTATTGTAGAAATTATATAACTACTATGTTATATATCCAAGATTCCCCTGATCACACACTATTTAACTTCATGCACAATACAAAATCTATTCCACCATTGATCATCACATGCGGAAATTAAATCAATTGCAAAGCACACATGAAACCATAAAAATTCACACACATTAACACAATGTTTTAATGGGAAAGCCTAAAGCTAAAAACCCCAACTATCTGTATATAATATATGTCATAGAGATCATGTAACAATCCTCATACAAAGCTGATCATATCAAGCTCTCAGTACAATACAATCGCTACACACTAATCAGGCCCGATCTAGCAAATCCATGCACCGATCTCTCGCCAATTGCTAGCCCGTCTCTACTGTGCAATCCCTACTAAAGAATGGCTCTGAATGGGTTCGAATTTCTCCAGCCTTTCTCACAAAATCCTCATTGGCATCTCCACTGAGTGTTGGATGCAATCAATGCATCACTATAGTCACAACTGATAGTCTATCTTACCCTTTCACCTATCTCTCCACTGGTCTCCACCGAAACTGCCATGCACTATAGTTAACTGATGTATTCTTCAGTTGATTAATGAGTTATTATTTATGAATTAATTAACTAATTAATTCAGTCCACTCTCACTAGTGTATCAATCAGTTATACTAGATACAACTAGCTCAACTGAGTCTAACTGAGTTAAACTAAATACAACTCCATAACTACTTCTTCCAACTGTGTCATAACTCTGCCACTTGAGTTCTAACTGAGTCCTTCATGCAATAGCTCCAGTAAACCCTCAGGAATAGTGTAATTCCTTCTATCGCTCCTGTACCACATCTGTGCACTTAACCGAAGTTCTCCAAGAGAATAAGATAATGTTTAGAGTCCAAATATTATTCAGCGCTAATAATATTCGACATATCTATTTTTAGACTGGCAATCTAAAAATAGATTCCACCCAATATGTCTAAAAATAGAAGTCCATCTATTTTTCCAACTTGACCAACCATCCACAAATAACATCTTGCAACTCATAGAATATGATCGACATGTCTAAAAATAGACATAGTCTAAAAATAGATTTTGCGCCAAAAATAGCCTGCGGGCCCACTTAGTGAAGGCGACTCTTTTAACTAAGCTCATCATCTTGTTGAATCTCAACACTCCCTCTCAACAAGATAGGGATTATTTGCCGCCCCGATCCTATCTCTATGGTATTCAAATTTGCTCCTGGTGAGCGCCTTCGTCAGAATATCTGCATCTTGATCCTCCGTGGGAATGTAAGAAAGCAACATGATCTTCCACTACACACAATCTTTGATATGATGGTACCGGATGTCAATATGTTTATATCTATCATGAAATACTGGATTAACTAAGAGTTTAATGCAACTCTGATTATCACAATATATCACAGTAGGATCTAAGTGTGAACCGAACAACCCGACCAGGATCTTCCTCATCCAATAGCCTCGCATGCAGCCAAACTTGCTGCCATGTACTCGGCCTCTGCTGAACTGAGTGCCACAGATCTTTGTTTCCTGCTGTACCAAGAAATTGATGTAGACCTGATACTGAATATCCCTCCAGATGTGCTCTTTCTATCTGTTGGGCTCCCTGCCCAATCTGCATCCGTGAATCCATGCAGCTTCAACTCATCCGACTATCTGTACCATAATCCATATCCTAATGTGCCTCTGATATATCTCAATACATGCTTTCCTGCCTTCCAAAACAGCTTGGTAGGCTTAACCATAGCTTGTGAAAGCTGGTTAACAACATAGCATATGTCCGGTCGTGTATTGACTAGATACATGAGCGAACCAACCAACTCTCGATAAACAGTGGCATCCACTACCTCTGCTGATGTATCATCCTCTTTCCTCCAACCACCAAGAAGAGGAGTGTCGATAGGCTTGCAGCCTTGCATGTTGAACTTCTCCAGTATCTCCCAAGCATACTTGCCTTGAGACACAAATAGTCCACCCTTCCGCTGCCAAATTTCCAATCCCAGGAAATAATGAAGGAGGCCCAAGTCCTTCATCTCAAACTCATTTGCAAGATCTGCCTTGCATGACTGTATCAACAGTTCATCACCTATCAGTATCAAATCATCTACATAAAGTACAATGATCAACAACTTACCCTCCACCACAATCTAGTATAGGTTCGGATCTGCCTCACTCTTCATGAATCCAAGTCTAGTGAAATACGTCTATCCGTGTGTACCAAGCACGAGGTGCTTATTTCAGCCCATACAACACTCTTTTGAGCCTGCACACATGCGACTCGCTGCTGAAGATTTCGAATCCTTCAGGCTGCTCTATGTACACCTCCTCCTCAATGACTCCATTGAGGAACGCAGTCTTCACATCCATCTGATGAATGTGCCAACCCATCTACGTTGAGAGAGCAAGGATGGTCCATATGGAAGAATACCTTGTGACAGGTGCAAAGGTTTCTTCATAGTCGATCGCCTCGATCTGTGAGAAGCCCCGAGCAACAAATTTTGCCTTGTACTTCTCGACACTCTCGTCAGCTGCTTGCTTCACTTTGTAGATCCATCTCGATCCTACCACTGATTTCCCTTTCGACCTTGGGACAATCTTTCATGCACTGTTTCTGACAATCGAATCATACTCTTCCACCATGGAATCTACCCATGAAGAGTCCTCCACAGCTTCCTTGAAAGAGGATGTTTTTTTCACGAAACACTTGCTCATCAGAGCCATGTATCCAGTAAATTCGTCAGGTGACTGTCTCTGTCTGCGCTGTGATGTAGGGGCTCCTACATTCTGCGCTGCATCAAGATTCAATCCCTCAGCTTATGTAGTGTGCTTTCGCCCTCTGATGGTTGGCGCTGCTTGAGCGGTTTCTTCCACTCCATGAACCTCCTCTTGTGGTTGATCCACATCCTGAGGCTCATCTTTAGGAACTAGTAGCTCCTCATCTGCATGAAAGTGTAGCTCCCTCTCAAGCGACAACTTCATGTCTTTCTCCTCATGAAATTTTATATCCCGTCACACAACAGTCTTCCAAATGTCTGGAGAATATACAAGATAATTGTGGGGTGTTTCTGTGTACCCCACAAATATCCCAACCTCTGCGGTCGGCTCCAGCTTCTTCCTGGCATCCTTCGTCACATGAATGTAAACAGGTGAGCCAAAAATCTTCAAATGAGAAATATCAGGCTTCTTACCAAAAAACGCCTCTTTGGGTGTACTCATGCCAAGTACTCTATGAGGACAACGGTTTTGCACATAAACCATAGTGTTGCATGCTTCAGCCCACAAGTGTATGGGAAGGCCCTGATCATGCAACATCACCCATGCAGCACCCACGATCGTTCTATTCTTTCACTCTATGACCCCATTCTGTTGTAGGTTATGAGGTGCTATGAGCTCTCGTTGAATTCCTTCTGCGCTGCAAAAGTCTTTGAATTCACCAAAGATGAATTCACCACCATTATCACTCCTTAAAGCTTTCACCTGCTTCCCCGACTCTTTCTCAACTAGTGCCTTGAACTCACAGAACTTTGAGAATGTCTCACTCTTCTTCTGCATGAAGAAGATCCAACTCTTACGAGAAAATTCATCAACAAATATCACATTATACCTGTGCTTTGCTGTCAAAGCTACTGAGAAAGGTCCACATACGTCTGTGTGAATTCTCTCAAGGATCGTCGTGGTGCGACTATCCTTCTCATGAAAGGTGGCTTTCAAAAATTTTCCCAAAGTACATCCCTTGCACTGATCTTACTGCGCAAGTGTACCCTTGGGAAGCCCGGTATAAATCTGTTGCAAAATTTTCAGAGCACCATGGTGAAGATGGCCCAATCTCCTGTGCTACAATTCGTCCTCATCTCGGCTCACCACTCCTTCTGCTTTTCCTACCATTTTTGTGAAGCCATCTACCTGCAATTGATAAAGGTTCTTAACTCGAACCCCTATCCTCTGGGTTTCACCAGTTGCTTTACTGCGCAGGAAAGCCTTTCCCTTGCTAAAAACAACATCATATCCCTTGTCTTCCAACATCGCCGTAGAGATCAGATTCTTCTTCAATCCTGGAACATGCATGACATCCTTCAATATGAAAGGTTTACCAGACTCCCTCTCAAAGGAAATGGTCCCGATACCAGTCGCACTATATCTACCATCATTTCCCATCTCGATGTGCACTCCAAGATCCTTCTCATCCAGATCACTAAACAAATCTTTGTCTCTGGTCATATGGAAAGACGCATCACTGTCAAGAATCCACACTGATCCCATCACACTTGAAACCAAGCATGCGATCATCAAAAAATCCAACTCAAACTGCGAGGCTAAGGCCTCTCCAGCTGCAGATCCAGTAGCCTGCTTATTTTTCTTCTTCTATGGACAATTAGTGGCGTAATGTCTGCGTTGGTGACAGTGAAAGCACTTCACCTTGGACAAGTCCTACTTCTTGCCTTTCACACTGGATTGAGAATGATTTTTCTTTCCCTTCCCTTTCCTTGCTTTGGCAGCCAAAGCACAATTTTCTTCATCTTCATTCTTCGATGAAGATCCATCCCTAGTACCCCACCTTATCTCCTCCTACACAAGATCTGACCAAACTCGCTCCCATCTTGGCAGTTTCTCCCGACCATTGATAAAGTCCTCGTAGCTATGCCAACTCTTCGGAAGCCCAAGGAGAGCCAAGCTCACCAAGTCTTCTTCATCTACAGTAACCCCCACACTTCCCAGCTCATCCCTGCACTGGAGAAACTTCATGAGGTACTTGGGTATACTGTCGCCTTTCTCCATTTTTATTTTCCTGAGTTTGTCTTTAAGCGCCAACTTCCTCTGGTCGCTTCTACTTTGGAACAAGTCTGTCTAAGCTTTCCACATCAATAATGGAGAAGCTTTACCATGAAGGCTAGACACTATGTGATCCCTCACACCTTCCAATAGAATCCTTCGACATTTTGTTGTCTTCTTTTGCCATGTGTCAAGTGCGGCTGCATCGCTAGAAGCAGGTTTTGGAATTTTTGCATCTATGAACTCCTTCAACCCATTATCATCCAACACCGCCTCCATCATGTCCTGTCCTTCCATGCAATATAATTCGAGCTTCCCTCAAGGGCATAATCCAATCGCAATCCGTTGAAAGACATTTCAATGAATGCTCAACTTCGACACCAAGAAAACACTGCAGCAAATTCGAATTCCACCAGCACAAAACTCAACCACTTCAATAATTTGCAATATGCTCCAATCAATATCGCTCTGATACCATGTAGAAATTATATAACATAGTAGTTATATAATTTCTACATTTATTATAATAAATTTTTTGATCACGTACAATATCTCAAACATATTTTTAAGATATGTAGGAAGTAAAATATTTCAATGAACCCCAAGAAAAATATTATGGAGTCACTAAAGGAAAATTACTTGAGCGAATGATATCTAAGAGTGGTGTAGTGTTAGACCCTAAAAGAACCAAGGCTATTTTTCACATTCCTCTACCACATAATAAAAAATATATATGTGCGGAGGTTTGGGTGGGAGTGGTGCTATTAAACCTCGAAGAAAAGAAAGAAAGAAATTTTGCACAGGGTCTCGACAAAGCCACAAACAACCAAGCTAAAGTGCTCTCCCTCTAGCAAGGATTGAAAATAAGCATTGCCAAGGGTATAAGGAATCTAATCATTGTTGGTGATTCGTTGGTGATTATCCAAAAGTATTTGAATCTCTCTAAACATGAGTGCATCATGGAGTCTGAATCATCGCCAATCCTCATAAGTATAATGTATCTACTTAGGAAGATTGAAAAATTTACAAATTTTCATGTTAAAATAGTCAACAACCATGTGGCGGATGCTCAAGTCAATTTCAGAGTGGAGTTATAACAAGGGTACATAATGATAATAAAAAAAACAAGAGATATTTCATATCCCATAATGCAGTTATATAACACAATTTCCGAGGAGTAAAACTAGGGTATGTGAACTCTGGTTATTATGCAGGAATTTAAGGTAGACAACATACGAAGGATGCGATGGAGAGCACTCGGAGAAAGGAAGGGTGGTTGGAAGTTAATGAAAAGGTGGGATCGAGGCAAGAAGGTGGTCATGTATCATGACAGTTTGGTATTCGACATGTGGTCACTCTCTTGGTTATTTAATGTGCATACAATTGAAGGCAGGTTTGGTACCATCTCTCTTCAAGTTGAGCGGGAAATGGTGGTGACAAAGATGGATGGATGTGGCGTCGTTATGATTTAGAGACGAAAATAATTTATGCTTGATAAGGAAGGGAGGAATGTCGGGAAATAACAGTCTCTTATTTATAGCGGATGGTAGAGGAAAATCATCCATAGGATATCTCTAGTGCAATAAAGGATTTCCAAGAATATGGCATCTGTGAGCAATGGAAGTGGCAGCGATGTGGTGGAGTCAGGGCTCAATGGGATTATTGGGGATATAGTGGAAAGCTCTTGTAAGCAATAAACCAAGGAAATTATCAAGGAAATCAATGAAAATTTGAAGGTTGTATACTCTCAATTGTCAGATATTGGAAAGGATATGGAACTGTTTTAGAAATCCATGGAACACCTAACCACTTATGTCATGAATTTACGTCATAATGTGGATAATATTGAAGTGAAGGTGGAAACAACCACCATGGGTGTGCTGAAAGAAGTCTTTGGCTATAGGGATGGATCTTCTCATCCATCAGAGCGTAATGATGGAATTTTTGTTTATGGTCTGGACCCTAGGGATGATGGTATAGAGGAACTGGGATGGCCTCCTGCTAAGGTGATGGGAGAAGACGAACCTGGAAGTCGCGGGTAGCAACTATTTTTCCTTTTGAAATATAATCTATGTTTTGTCTAATAATAGTTTACTGTGGAGTTTTCTGGAAGGTTTACAGTACAAAATATGTAAAAAGTATGTATGTGAATAATACAAGTAGCAATAGGGTCTCTCTACTTGTTAATCTGTTGATTAATTCTGAGCCTAAGAGCTCTATGTTTGTAAGGGACCCAACCCATTTCCAGTTTTATTAATGAAAATTGTTACCCGTTCCTTTTTAAAAATTAAAATAAAAAATATCTATGCACCTCTTATAAGGGAAAATTAATTTTGTAAGAATATTTGTTTATGACTTTGTTGAAATTATTAAAGCTTTATAAAAACTGATTAAGAAGGATGCACAATTTAAGTGGGGTCCATTGGAAAGTAAAATGTGTTATTTTTTTTGCTTTAACATTACACAATATTGACTTTAAAAACAATTTCTTTTTAAACTTGTTATATTTATATCACTTGCTTATTGTCATCCTTACTCAAAAAGATCATTATAACCATGAAATTTTCATCTCTTTCGTAAGTACAAGGTTATAAGGAGTTGAAACAAACTATTATATTATTGATCAAAAAACCTGTGTTGTGTTCAAGGTTGTTAAACAATTTAGACCCTTTATCCTTAAGAACCACACTAAAGTAATATCCCCTCACCTAGTTGTAAGATCATTGTTGGTACAAAATGGGTTGGGGGAAAGAAACGGAGATTGGATGACATTAATATTTTAGAGAATTCTTGAGGTTAAACCTACAACGATAGTTATAGGGAAAGGATTTTATAAAATTGTTATTAAACCTCAGGATCATGTTCAAAAATAGGAATAAGGTTGTGATAATGAGTTTTTTGTCTAGAGAAAAAGAGTCATGTATATTATAACCAAAACTAATGTATGGTATATGAATTGAAACATACTTGCAACATGGATTAAGCCTCATGTACATAAATTTAAAGAAAATAGGAGCTTTGAGATTATAAAATCTGCTCAATATAAGTCGATTGATGGTGTTATACCCCCTTTTTTTATTATGTAGATTACTAAGATTACTAGAAATTAACAATGTTGAAACTTTTTAGAAAGACCAACATGATGGGCAGCTAGTGACACATCTCAAGAGAATCCACATCACATAATATATTAAAATTTGGTTATTATTTCCATACACCTTTTAGATATGCCCATTATTATATTAGAAAATGTAATGTTTGTCAATCGTGTGCTAGGACAGACATTAAAATCATATTTTTCCTTTATAGCCAGTGGCAATGGATACACCTTTCGAGTCATGGGGATAATACATTATTAGTGAAATCAATCCTAGATCCTCAAAGAAACACAAATGGATTTTAATATAAATGTATTATTTTATCAAATGAACATATTTCGTTCCTTTAACTCAAGTGAATGAAAGTGCAATCATATACTTTATGGAACAACCCCTCATAACTAGATTTAGTATTCCTTATATTCTAGTGCTTGATAACATATTTTTATTCATTGAAACTAACTAAAGATGTATTTGATAAAGGAATCATTTCAATCAATTACTATCCTTAAGTTAATGGGGTAGTTGATTCCACCAATACAAATATCATTTGAATTCTAAAAATGATTGTAGTTGACCATTGTTGTAACTAGCATAATAATTTTCTTAATGCTCAATGGGAAGATTGAATTACTACCAAAGATAATTTAGGTAATGTTGACGGGGGAAAATGCCTTGCTAATAGTAAGGGGATCTCCCCAGTATAAGACCCCAACTAGACTCTACACCGTTTGTGATAGGGATCCCATCCATTATGTAGGCCTAAATTCCATTAAGCTGATGGGATGTACGCCCTTTCTCAGATAGAGTTGTATTTCGAGATAATGAGAATGTACGGCTACTCGAACGAAACAAGGCAAATGGTTGACGGGTTCTCCTAAATATGAAACATCATGAACATCAAAGCGAGATTTAAAGCATGCAGCCAAAAGAAGTGTTGTTATCAAAACATCATTAGGGCCATGCTCATACAGGGGCTCATTTGAACATAAGAGAAACATTTCACTATGATCAAAACACCCTTCAATTTCTTAAGCATGTTTCCTAAAGATTAAGGAAATATCAATAACTAAGTCATTAACATATCCATATGCTAAAAATTCAGACATCATTCATATATCAAAGGAGCTTAAACATATAAATAAAGTACGAACAGAAACACAGACTAATTAGTGACGAATGAAACCAAACACATGAGAGAACAATATTCATGATGTCAACACACAAAAGTTTCCATCAGATCCAATAGTGGAGTCCAAAACATTCATTTGTATTCATTCTCAGAATCATAGATTCAATGTTGTACAGTTATATCTCTCTCTCCTTTTGGAGTCTTAAAAAAGGCCCTTACATTATCTCCCGAGGGAGTACATATAGAATTAAAAATGAATTTTGGGCTACCCTACCCTTTCATCTTCTTGACTGTTGGTATGGTCTGCAACCTGGGAGAATTTGTGACCTGTGACTAGTTAGAATTTGTGACTTGCGACCTGCCTGTTTCTGCGGCCTGTTAACCTGGTCTTTTCAAGGAATCAACATCGTGATAGAGAGGATTGGGGTTTCTACCTATTGTTGTTCTTTAAGGTAGGTCTGCCAGGCTTGGTATTCAGCGGCCATTGGAGTGATTTGGGGCATTCCCTCTCCCATTCTATGAAAACATTCAAGGGCATCCAGAACTAATGTATGCCTCTTTATGTTGATTTGGTTGGACAGAGAGGCCATCTTGGTGTAGATCCTGACTAGTGCAACAATGTACTGGGTGATGTTTTCCTTGGAGACTGGGAGATCCTGTGAGATGGCTGCATGTTTGATGGGTTCTAAGAACGATTGGATATCCTACATTTCCTCTTCTCTCATTCTTTTCTTGGCCAACGTACCTAAGGAAGGTATGTGGTGCACTTTCGCCATCGAATCTATGCCACTGATGAGATGCTCATAGGCAGACATTACCCTCTCTACATCTTTTGTGAGTGTGTCTCTAGATTGCAGCTTCATCCGTATTTGTACCTTATCGTTTGGAGTACAGATCCAGTCCTTCTTAGGCAAGGTGGCAAGGGCTCGTGGGTACCTTTTAGACCATTCAAGTATGCTATCAAGTGCTCTGGAGGCTTCCTTCAGTTGTGCATACTTTTTCCTCATTTATGCTTGGGCCCCTACCAAAGGAGTGATTGTTTATCTTAGAGTCATCATATCCTCGTATACCTGCATCATGGTACTTCCTAAGATGTCCAACTCCCCTTGAATGGTGGCCTGTAGTTCTCTGGCCTGAGTGAGTGCAAGTTTGAGCCTTTGGTTTTCGGTCTCTAAGGCCTTATTTTCCTCTTTTGCTTGAGCAACCCTCTTCTTGGACGCATGGAGTATGTTTTGTAGAAATAATATTTCTCTGCTCATCCTACTCACATTCTCTTCGGTAGCGGCTGCAAAAGCGGTTCCGTCTGGCACTATCATTATGGGGTTAGTCCTGGCATCCAAGACTATGTCTTTCTCCGTGGTCACTACGAAAGGCTTGGATGGATTCAGTGCGAGGCATTTCCTCCTCTCTTACATGATCTTATGAGTGTAATGATCGTAGGATAATCATGTTAGATCCAATACATCAGCCTCATGTTCCTCTAGGATGCTGAGTTTTGAGAGTGGGAGGTGTCCGCCTGTCATGGGAGTTGTTGGAGGTATGTCAACAGGTGGCAGCTCTGCTTGCTTCCCGATTTTTGAGGGTTGTGACCCACTTCCCTCTGCCTCCTTAGAAGTATTCATTTGTAGCTTTTGAGCCTCTTCCTCCTTCCTCTTATTTTCCTCTTCTACCCTATCCTACTCATGTTTTATCTTGTTCTAAACTTCCCTTTTCTGTTGATCTTCTTCTTCTTTCTTCTTGTGGGCCTCTTCCGCTTGCTTCTTTTTGTGTTCCTCTCTCTGTTGTTTCTTCTGTTGTTCTTTGACCTATTTCCTTTTCTTTTCTTCTTCTTGCTGTTGTGCCAGAGCATCTTGGGCTTTCTTGAGTTCTTTTTCTCTTTTCTTCTGCTCACCATCTAGTTTTGCCTCAACCTCCTTACCTCCTCCTCCCTGTTGATTCTTAGGAGGATCATTTATTGTAGTATTCTTCGGCCTTTTGGATTGGGAGGTTGATGCCCCTCCTGTGGGGTCTATTTGCTTCATAGTTTCTACTCTCTCGTGTAGAGTTTGATCGTTCTGGTGTTGAATCTCTTAGTCTCCATCCAAGTTGGCTTGTCCTTCAAGGGTTGCTTCCTTGAGGTCGTTGTACTAGTTTTTTACTTGCTCTTCCACAACTCACTCTGTGTGTTGGTAGGTCCAGTTGAATTTGGCTCGCTTGCAGTGCACGACGACGATCCTCTCAGGGTCATAAGACCCATGGGCTAATTTTATGAAATAGAAGCCATTTATGTATTTTTCTTCTGCTTCCACTTCTTTGAAATCTCTGACTTTGTAGGCACCAATAGTGAGCAGGAGGGTAGGCCACAGTTTCTTCTTTCCCTTACTTAGCGTTTTAGAGAACCTACTCATCATTTGGTATCATACCTCTTATAATAGAAGTTTTTCAGTGACGAAGTTGGGCAGTGCTTGAGACGCCTTGAATGATCCAAAAACTCTTATGAAGGTGCCTTCTATGATGGGGAACCAATGAGCTACATTGATCACCATCTCCATGGCCCTTCTGGACATGCAGGGAGGATCTTCATTGAAAAAGTGCCAATAGAGCATGGTGATATACTTGTATAAGATGGCATCGATGGCTTGCTTGTACCTAGTAGCCCAGAACACGTTTAGATATTTATGGATAGGCCCACCATATTTTGTGCCCCAGTCGTGTGGCCAATCATCAAAATTACATCGTGAGCACACTGCATCTAGGAGGTCGGAATCCATGTAAAACTATGATGCACATCCCTCCTCTGGTACCTAGGTTGCTGATATGTTCACCTTTAGAGTTGATATTAATAGATGTGGCCAGTTGAAACGACTGTCATAGGAGGTGATTGTGTACATGAGTGAAACCCATGTTCCATTAAAGGTAGTGGCCTCCTTCCTACAATACATTCTGTACATCATAGATGCAATAAGCCTGTATACTTTTCTTAGGCCTTCGGTCTTGTACTCTTGATCCTTTGTTCCTTTGAACTTCTCAGGGTCCTCCCACCAACCCTTCAAGGTATGTTTCGTTGGCACGTTGTGTGTGACAATCCACTAGGCATTGAAAGATTCTTCCCTAGATAGGAGTGAGTAGTATACTTCTGCGTCCTTCCCGATCAGATTGGCGAAAGGTTTTCTAGCATGATCATGGATCACCCAAAACTTTGAGTCCACATTTTGGAGGATCCAATCGATTGCTTCCTCGCATGGGAATATTGGTGGGCCTACATAATTCATCTTGGACCTCTTTACATGGATGAACACTTGTCGTTCTACGAGGTCTTCTGGGAATTCTTGTTTTGTGAACTCCTGGTAGACTTCATACCATGACATCTTGGCACCTTTCCCAAAGACACAGGTGGTATTTCCATAGATGGGAGGTGGTGGAGGAGCCATGTCTCCTTCTGATAGCCCTATCTCTGGGCTCTTTTGTCTCCTTCGAACTGCTAGGGACCTCATGTCGCTTGAGGTCGAAGAGATGGAAACACACTCGAGCTCGGCTTTGATATTACCTGGAATATTCAAAAACAGTCTCATGATAAGACGAACAACATGAAAGAAAAACAAAAGGAACAACTTATTGTATTGACTAGGACCTTGGCAGCTCAGGATGGTCACTGCAACCTATGCCAATCGCAAAGGTCTAAATTGGAAGGGTTATGACCTGACAACCTAGTAATGCGGTTGCAAGGTCACAAAGTTGTGTCTATGTGAAAAATCCTGACTTTGTGAGTTTGCGACTTGGCGACTCAGTGACTAGGTCGTAAGGTCGCAAGGTTGCGAGGTCGCAAGGTCGCAAAGTCACGATTGCATGGAAAGTCAGGACTTTGCGACTTTACTACTTGGCAAGTTAGTGACTAGGTCGCGAGGTCACATTAGGGATTTTCTGAGGGAAAATAGGTCGTCGTGACCCGTGGGGAAAAATGGGAAAAAATGAGAGAAAAATCCAAGGGAAGAAAACAAATCAATGTTGAAAGGCTCACAGGAAGGCCATGGGGGGTGCCCAAAGTGGAAGGAGGAAAAAGGAGAGGTCAAAATGGGTTTAGGCATGATAGGATAGGAAACAGGAAAGGAAACCCTAGCTGGAGTATCTGAGAGAGCTTAGGATTTCCATTGAGTGGCATCTAAGGTAATTAATAGCCTAGGCTTGGTGTAGGTAGGGCCATAGCCAATAAAAGCAGGAATTGTAGGAGGTTTCGACGACTTACCTGGAAAAAATCACATTCTGATTGGCTTGTTAGATGTCTTGTTTGCTCTGTCACACAGGTAGAATGCGACCTATGCAACCCTTTTATTTATAAAGGGGTTGCACGTGTGGTCATTAATGGATGTCGCAAGGTCAAAAATTGGGTTCATTCGAGTGTGGATGTGACCTCGTGACCTTGTGACCTAACAACCTGGAGGTTGCAAGGTAGCATAGTCGCAAAAATTAGATTTTGACATAGTTTGTGACTTAGCGACCTAGTGACCTTGGTCGGGTCGCAAGGTCGCTAAGTCGCAAATTGCTGAAGTTTGAAAGGAGGGTGACTTTGTGATTTTGTAACTCTACTTAGAAAAAATTGGAGTCATCACTTGGTTTGGGGTTACTTGCTCGAAGTGGAATTTCGTGAGGCTCACGGCTGATGCTAGGAACAGGCCTACCCTCATCGAAACAATAGGGGCTTTGAAATTTCAAACTGGTGCCAAATTTCAGAGGGTGTTGTAGCAGCTACATCAATTGGAAATTCACTGATAGAACTGAGAATCTCTACCTGTGGGGGGTGGGGGGGCTTAGTAAGTCATTCCTCTCACTTTCGTGGGTCTCACTAGCCTCTTCTATGGCCTTCGTGCATTTACTCCGTCTGATTGCACTACGATGAATGTTGTTCACCATGCCTTCCCTTTATGGAGACTGGACGAAAGTTGTCGGAATAACCTCACAGTTTCAAGGGATCCTGTATATTTATTTGGTCTCTTGTGTTGCTCCGCTACCAGCGAGCTTGATGGGCCCCAACAAAGTCATTGCCTAGGAGTCACGAACGTTGCTCCATTTCCAGCAAGCTTGGTCAGTACCCCAGCGGAGCCATTGCATAACCTCTCTACACAAGAATCCTTTCTCAATCCTTTACCATTTTTTGTGTGTTCTAATAACACTTATTGGAATGTAACAAAGCACTTATTTGTATGTGCTGAAGGAACTTATTTTTATGTGGTGACATTTCCTGGGCGGATGAGGGATCCCGACTTATGTTACTTGCAAGAGAGGTTGCTCCTGGTCTTTTATTTGGAGACCTTTTGAGTTTTCCCGAATACCTTTTCTCTGTTAGAGGTTAGCTCCCTTTCCCTTTCATCTAGTGACCTCATTTCAACGATAAATTTTCAACAAGGATTTTCGACTTGATGCGTCAGATCAGTTATTCGCATTTGGGTCCTATGACTCGGTCAGGTTACCCACGAAATGGTTATTGCAAACATACTTAGGCCACTTATGTTTCAGGGTTGATTATTTGCAGGTAGAGATTCGGGGATAGCTTTTCCTATGGAGTAATTATTGCATCGATCCTTAGAATTAAGGCATTGACTATGAAAATATGAGGCTTTTCTCAAGGCAATCCATTTATTTAAAACAACCAAACAAAACAAAGAAAAATGGTGAATGAGATAAAGACATAAAAAAAAAATATGGTACAAAGTGTGGGGACAACTGAGGGGCCGTCAGGTGAAGTAATGTTTGAGGTCATGGTCATTTATTGGGAGGACCTCAGTCCTCCCTTCTAGGGTTTGGAGTATGTATGTGTATGGGCCTACCTTTTCCTTGATCTGAAACGGGCCCATTCAAAGGGCTTGGAATTTGGTGTGTTTTCCCTTGTCTTCATGAGCCTTGTCCCACTTGAGGACGAGATCGCCAATTTCGAAGACCTTGTTCCCGACGGATTTTCATAAAGATATTTTTTTATTCAACCTTGGTGGATGGCGAGTTTTTCCCTGGCCTTTAGTCTTTCCTCCTTTAGCTTTAGTAAGGTGTCTATGTTGGTTTGTAGAGCAGGGCATGGGGTGCCATGTGTTTCTTGGTACAATTGAAGGGTAGAAAGGGAGAGGTTAGAGGGAAGGATGGCTTCTTTACCATAAACTAGGAAGAATGGGGAGGTTCCTAGGGAGGGTTTAGCTATGACTTGATTAGCCCAGAGGGCATTGTTCGGGGCGTTGTGCCAGTTTCGATGTTGGGATAGCAGGGTTTTTTTGATGATCTAGATTAAATTATTATTGGTTGAATCGGCTAATCCATTCCCCTGGGGGTAATAGTTTGCGAAATGTTTCAAGACAATACTTCTTTCTAGAGAAAATTCATATAACTTAAATGATGAAAAAAATGTAGCATTATAAAAAAAGAGAGAGGTTGGAACATCGAACCTGGTCATGATGTTTTGAGTAATGAGAGCTATTACCTCTTGGTCGTTGATCTGGTGTAACAGTATTGCGTCAACCCACCTTGTAAAGTAATCCATGGTCATGAGGATATATCAGTGTTTCTTGGAGGAGTGCGGAAATATTTCCCCGATCACGTCCAGACCCCATTGTTGGAACGGTTCTTCCACCGCGACAAACTGTAGTGGAGCGGATGGCCTGGATTCTCTACTGGCAAACTTTTGGCACGCAGGGCACTTTCAAACATAGGTGTGAGCATCCTTAAACGGAGTGGGCCAATAAAACCCTGTGCACATGATATTGTGAGCTATAGCACCTCCTGCGTAGTGTCCACCAGCCGGGTTTTCATGTAGTTCCTTTACGACTTGTTGGGGCTCATTGGGTTCGAGACAACGTAGCAGGATGCCCATGTGATGTTTATAGAACAACTTTCCTTGCAACATTTGATAAGATGCAGCTTTCAGCCTTATTTCTCATTAAGGTAGGTTCCATGATACCACGACCAAGATACTGAAGGATTTCTTTGTACCATGATCAGGAATTTTGTTGGAGTGTGTCATCAGCCTAGTACATCTCTATCTCATGTTCCCAATACTCCTCATCGTTGTCTCGTGGATCGACGGTTTCAGTAGGCATTCGACACAACCCCTGCCATTTGACCATGTGTGCAGGTTTGAATTCTAGGTCATACTCCTAAAGGCATGCCATATATTTTCCTCTTCTCTCACCCAGCTCCTGCTGCACAAATAGCGAGCAGATGGGTAGGTGTGGTACGAACACCGTGACATGGTTATTTAGAATGTATGGCCTAAAGTGCTTAACTGCCTTGTATACTGCATAGGCTTTCTTATCGATGTCTAGATAGTTCAACTCATCACCTTGCAACCTTGCGCTCATGAAATATATCAGTCATTCATTGTTGTTGTCATCTTTCTAGGTCAGGATGACTACTAGTGATGAATTTGAGGCAAAAGTATACAAGATAAAACCTTTGCTGAAATCCGGGCCGTTTAGGGCAGCTGCTTTCGTGATAGATTTCTTAATACTGTAAAATGCTTCTTTCTCAGGCATATTCCATTTAAAACTCGTATTATTCTTAAACATAGTTTGCAGCGGTTTCACGATTTGCACGAAGTCCGATATGAATTTTTGGAGGAAGTCGATTTTCCCGAGAAACGACTACATGGCTTTCTTGCTGCTCAGGGGAGCGATTTTGGTGATGGATTTTGCATGGTCTAGGTATACCACTATATCATCCTAGGTTATGATGTGGCCCAACAAATATCCTTCTGAAACTGAAAAGATACTCTTCATGGGGTTCAACGATATTTTTTATTTTCAGCACCTCTCGAAGGTCTGTTTGAAGTGGTGTAGGTGGTCATGTCTATTTTTAGAGAACACAGTGACATCGTCAAGGTAGACCACCACACTTTTTCCCATTAGCCCCTGGAAGGTGATGTCCATGGCCCTTTGGAAGGTTTCCCCAACATTAATTAGGCCAAAGGGCATGCGCTTGAATGCGAATGTTCCCAACTTAGTGTTGAACGTTGTCTTCAAACGGTTCGGCTCCGCTACTAGTACTTGGTTGTATCCCGAGAATCCATCCAGTAACGAGAACATTTCTAACCCTGATATCGTTTGAAGAATCTACTCCATCTACGGCACTGGGTAGTTATCTTTATCAAAAGATCGGTTTAAATTTCAAAAGTCTACACATAAGCAAATTTTGCCAGACTTCTTGCAGACTGGGACCAAATTCGACACCCACGTTGAATGTCGGACTTTGAAAATGATGCAGGTGTCCAAGAGTTTCTTAAGTTTTTTATGAATAATTCGTTCCAAATTTGGATGCACTTTTCTTAGTTTTTGTTGAAAAGGTTTGACGCCTTCCTTCATGGGTATCACATGCTAGATAATTCACGTGTCATAAGTCTGTAGTTCATTGTATGTCCAGGCGAGAACATCTTGGTACTTCTTAAATAACTCAATAAGGAACTACCGCTCCTGGGGGGTTCACTAGGTACCGAGATTAACTAACTTCAGGTCTGCTTCGGTCTCGAGGTTCACTTGTTGGTGCAATAGGGTGGAAATTTGCACCTTTGTATTGGGAGACCCCTAAAACCAATTCTACAGATTGAATAACTTCTCGAGGGAGATGACCCCTTTGGGTATTGGGCTCCCCTTGTGTTCTTCCCTTTCCTTTTGTAAATCCAAATCATGCTCCTCTTCCTCAATCACTGCATCCTTGAATACATATGCGTTTAACATGAAATCTAACACCTATTGATCATCATTAAAAACGCGAAAATTAGTCACATTATCTAGCACTGCGGGTTTATATACAATTTCAATAAAAAAACCATCCCTTAATGGGGTTAACCTAGCGGCAGCGTTTTCTAATGTATCAACTACTACATTATGCATTCCAAGTACTTAATTAATATCAAAAGCATCGAAACCAGGAATCAAATGCCATACCTCCTGTTGATATCCTTTCAAATGGGGGGATAGGCAATGAATAGTGTTGTGTACCTGCAAGGTGATGATTTCAAAGTTGTCGAATACCTTCTAGTAGCCGACTTTGAGGTCGATCGCTTTCTTGAGGCCCAAGATTAGTGCTTCATATTCAGCCATATTGTTGGTGCATTGGAATTCCAACTTGAAAGAGATTAGGAAATTTTTTTTCTGGTGATCTATCAAGATACAACTGGCACTGGCCTCGTCATGGGTCTTAGAAACGTCATAGTACAGGGTCCAGATTTTGTTCTCAGGTGCTTCTAAATTGCATGTGTTCACAGATGATATACTCGGGACAGAGTCATCAGGTGGACCTTCTGATATGGTAGGGAGGGACACAGTACAAGGGAGCAATTCTAACTGGGTGTATGGGGAGATTGGGGAATGAGTGGCTTGGTAGCACCCGAAAGAAGCCTATAAGAAACACATGCCTAGATCTTCTTATGCAAAGCTAATGGGTTCATTGGTTACTTCCAGGTCATTCACCATATGTTTCATATAAGGTTCACTTTCGACTCGGATCTGATTATTCCTACCTTTGTACGGGAGCCACAGCCACAAATTGAACTAGTTGGTGGCGAAGTATCCCGGTAGCTTACTTGACTAGTCTCATCTTAGTATTAGACGATAGGCTTCCAGAATATCTACGACAACTATGTCGATGCACTGATGGACTCGAGAGTCTGAGGAGAGACATGTTAGGACATTATTCAATTCGCCCATGGTAGGAACCTAGGACCTATCAAGCTAAATGATCCTGGCATCGATTTTCTCAGGGTGAATATTCAATTTTTTGCATACAGAAAAGGGCATGGCATTGGTAGATGCGCCAGAATCGACGAGGTATTTGTGGACGTTGAAATTGAAAATATTAAAAGACAAGAAAAACGAGGGTGTGGACCCTTGCGAGTTGGAACTGACGACATTGACAATGGACTGGAGGTTCACCGAGGCTTGGGAGGGTGTGGAGATTTAGGTTCGTGTCATCGAGGTAGGCCCACTTTCCAAGGATGGGTTGGTGAATGCCTTGAGAATCAGATCATGTTGCTTGGCTATTCAGGTGAGTTCGCATAGGGATATATTAGCTCACATTTTCTTCATGTCTTCGATGATATTGTACGCGGAATCTAGGTGCAAAGGCGTCTCCACAAGTGTGCTGGGTGAATTTGACGATGGTCTGGCCTTAGGAGTGCCTCAAGAAATGACGGGGCTAGACTTTTCGGTGGTCAGGGTTGTGGTTTTATTTTCTCCTTTTTTAGGCAGGATCTTTCTCAAGAAAGCTTTTATATTTTCCTCAAATGAGTGATAAAAAACAGGGCCTTTTCTCCTTAGCCTATATTTTAATGGGGGTTTGGATTGGGGATCATCAACCATATTTATCTCTTTCATAGATAGAGGTCCCTCCCCACGTCTTAATTCGAAGGTGATGACTGTTGATCCAAAATTTTCATCCGAGAAAGAGACTTCATTGTCACCTAAGTCATCTTCCTCTTCAAACTCCCCTACCGTCTGGTCTTCTAGGAGCAGATTCACCACTGCAGTCATATTGTTAATCCATTGAGGGCAGGTTCTCTTAGAGTGGGAAGCTTGATGAAATGAGCAGAAGTTATCTTTCCCAATCTCTTCCATGTTGAAATTTGCGTTGGGGTTGGGTGGAGGGCGATTAGACGTGATATTGTTCTTCCTAAAGAAATAATTTTGAGCTTTGCTACCTAAGGCAGTGTCATTGTTGTTTTTTTCAAATCAGATACTTCATTCAAAAATAGCTTCAGGGATTTTGTGATGTTTTCAAAATCGTAAGGGTCCTTATCCTTGTCCCCGGATTTATCGGTTGAGAGTTGTGTCCTTTTCCTGAACGATTTTTTATCATCTTGGTTGTCATGGTCTAGAGCCCCTATTGAAAGAATATCTTTCTCGATGATGAGGGCAGCAGTGAAATTTTCTCCTAGAGTGGCTCTAGCCTCGCATTTAATGAACACAATGATGTCTTGGAGTAGGGCTCTTGTGTAATAGTCTATAGTGATGGAATTGTCAAGGGCCATGTTCGGGGGAAAATTTTTCAAGATGGTTGCAAAATGCTAGTTGAAATCCTTGACCTTATCCTTCTTTTGGCACTTCAAGGTGCTCAACTTCGCGAGAAGCATAGAAGGGGTCTTGTCCTTGGAGAACTTTTCAAGGAAGGTGCGGCGGAATTGCTCCCAAATCGGAATGGAAGTGATAGGAAATGAGCGATACCAAGTAGCGGCTTTGTTTTCTAAGGTGTGCAGGAAGAGCCAGCATGCTACATCATTGTACTATACCCTCATCATTTGCAAGGCCAGGTAAAAGTTACTAATATGCTCCTTGGCCAATGTTCCCTTATCAACATCAAACTTGGGCAATTGCTTCTTCGAGTGTCGAGGCATGTCGTGAAGATGACCTTGGAGGCCCAGAGGGGACTGTGCCATCCAGGCTTGGGGTTGCACCCATCTTTCCCTACGATAGGGTGGGATGAAAGTATGCTCAATTTCATTTTTGGACTTGCTCCCAGTGTCGGACCTGGAAGCTTTACCCTCATGTTGAGTGTGCATGTCTTGGTTTCGGTTAACTCTTAGATCTTTGAGATTTCTATAATTCCTCAATTTTCTAAAACCACCAAATTTTCCCTTGAAAGGTAATTGCTATCGGTTCTAGTTTCGGTGGTGGTGATGACTATGGAGGTTCAACATAGAGCCAGTTGACCGCATCTGCGTCGTCTTTGATCTTAGGCTTATGAGTTTAAGCACGGATTTGACTAGGACACCCTAGCGAGTGTGATGTTTTCCGGGGGTTCACAGATTGGCCAGGGAACTGGTGGTGGGGAGGTTTTGGAGACCTCTAATGAGATCGTGGGCAAGAGAGTGTAAAGCCCTTAGTTGGTCTGACGTGACCTTGTAAAAAGGTGGGTCCTCATCAAGAGGGGTATTTTCAGGAGGTGGAGGACAAGTGTTTTCAAACCCGATCTCTCTCGATTCCGGGTCAGGGAATGGGTTCTACGAAGTTTTCACAGGGATTTTACTTGCATGATGGGAGCCTAGCATCCAGCCCTCCTTCTAGTGCAAAACTATTGACGTGGAAAAATGCCTTGACAACAGTAAGGGGATCTCCCCGGTATAAAATCACAACTAGACTCTACACCATTTCTGATAGGGATCCCATCCGGTATGTAGGCCCAAATTCCATTAAGCTAATGGGATGTACGCCCTTTCTCAGATAGAAGTGTATTTTGAGATCATGAGAATGTACAGCTACTCGAATGAAACAATACAAATGGTCAACATGTTCTCCTAAATATGAAACATCATTAATAGAAAAGTGATATTTAAAGAATGCAACCAAAAGAAGTGTTGTTAGCAAAACATCATTAGGGCCATGCTCATATAGGGGCTCATTTGAACATAAGAGAAAAAGTTCACTATGATCAAAAGACCCTTCAATTTCTTAAGCGTGTTTCCGAAATATTAAGGAAATATCAATAACTAATTCATTAACATATCCATATGCAAACCATTCACACAGCATTCATATATCAAAAGAGTTTAAACATATAAATAATGTATGAAAAAGAACACAGAATAATCAGTTACATATGATACCAAACACATGAGAGCACAATATTCATAATTTCAACACACATAAGTTTCCATCAGATCCAATAGTGGAGTCCAAAAAATTCATTTGTATTCATTCTCGGAATCATACATTCAATGTTATACAATTATATCTCTCTGTCCTTTTGGAGTCTAAAAAAAGGCCCTTACATTATCTCCCGAGAGAGTACATATAGAATAAAAAATGACTTTTGGGCTACCCTGCCCTTTCATCTTCCCAAATTTTGGTATGGTCTGCGCCCTAGGATAATTTACGCAGACCTGCGACCTGTGACTAGGCAACATTTGTGACCTGTAACCTGCTTGTTTCTATGGCCTGTTAACCAATAATTTCAAGGAAGCAACTTTTTGATAGAGAGGACTGGGGTTTCTACCTGTTGATGTTATTTAAGGTAGGTCTTCCAGGCTTGGTATTCAGTGGACACTAGAGTGATTTGGGGCATGTCCTCTCCTAGTCTATGAAAACATTCAAGAGCATCCAGAACTAATGTACACCTCTTTGTGTTTATCTGGTTGGACAAAGAGGCCAGCTTGGTGTAGATCCAAACTGGTGCAACAATGTACTGGGTCATGTTTTCCTTGGAGGCTGGGAGATCCTGTGAGATGGCTTCCTGTTTGATGGGTTCTAAGAATGATTGGATATCCTGGATTACCTCTTCTCTCGTTCTTTGCTTGCCCAGCATACCTAAGGAAGGTATGTGTTGCAACAATGTACTGGGTCATGTTTTCCTTGGAGGCTGGGAGATCCTGTGAGATGGCTGCCTGTTTGATGGGTTCTAAGAATGATTGGATATCCTGGATTACCTCTTCTCTCATTCTTTGCTTGCCCAGTGTACCTAAGGAAGGTATGTGCTGTAGTAAGAAGAATCTGATGACAAATGGCTAATATTGATTTAGTTGTTTGAAGGTTATTCAGTTTCAATATTTTCAGGAGAAAACAACACTTGCAAAGTGTTGCATGCATAATTCCAGAGGTACCAAATTGGGATAGATTGAATTCCTTTCTTGTTGATAGAGGCTGTTGAAATTTGCAACAAGAAACAATGAAATTGGAAACAAGAAAGGAAAAAAGATAAATGCACCCACACTGGTGAGTAATTTTGATGTACCAGGAGTGAGTAATGTGAGACGTCTAATTTATTTTTCCCTTAAATAAATTGGACAATAAATTGTAATTTCATCTCATAACAACTTGGGTCAGTTAACTAAGTCATGATTACTAATTTCACTCAAGAAATTCAAGTTGAGGTGATCGAGGTGGATATTGGTGGCTACCTACCTATTCCACTTGGGCCCTCACCACTGTCTCGTTCAGTTTTTCAGTTTCCTTAATCATAACACAATTTACTATTTTTGTCATTTTTTCGGGTCCTGAACATCCTGAGTAGTTTTGAGTCCCCAAATGACGTTTTTTGGGCATGAAATTTTTGGTAATTTGATATAAATAGCATTAGAATTTTTATTCCTAGGATATATATTTCTAACGAGCTATCATGTGCATCAAATAGAAATCATATGACCAAGTTACGACCTCGGGAAGTTGGCTACCCAACTACCCCCAAAGGGGCCCATAAAATCTTGGTGTTACATCTCCTTAGGTTAGGGTTTTCTAATATTTTTCAATAATAAAAAATCCCTTGAGCCTTATTGTAACACAGTTCAGAGGCATGTAGCCCCACATCTCCTCTCGGAGATAAGCGACCATCGTCCAAGCTAGTTTTTTTCCATTCTGTCTATAAGCATTTTTCTATATTTGATATTAATGAAATGAAGTGTTATTCCTACTACATCTCTATGTTTATGTTTTTTTTTTTTTTTTCAGTATTTTATTACGTTCCTGCATATATCTAGATCATGAGGGTCTAAGATGATGCATGTATATGGATTCTAATATTTTGGGGGTCCAGCTACAGTTGATGCAGTAGTGGGGTGTAGGTATGAATTAGTTAACTCAATTAATTGAGTTAAAATTAGTTTAACCATATATAATTGAGTGATGAGCTAGTGAGAGGTCCACTTAATTAAATTAGATTTAATTCAAAATGAGTGATCAATCAGATAATTGATAATTCTCTATTAATAGTTGCATGCATGTCAGTTCCGAGGAAGACCCAGTTGAGACAGAGGTTAAAGGGAACATAACTATCAGTTGTATTTATACAAAAATTTCCCATGTGCAATTTTAAATTCATTGGGACGCCATGATGGATTAGTGTCATAATCTCTTAGCCCCTACACTCATAACACATAAGCCATCAACCCCTTGACGCATTAAACCTTAAGCCATTAACTCCTAACCTAGAATCCATGAGCCCCCTAAGCGCTAACCCATTATTCTCTTAACTCGTGACCCTTAAACCTTAATCCATAACCCCTAAACACCTTAAAACCTAACCCCTTAACCCCTAACACCTAAATCCCTTAATTATTGAGCCCTTAGACCCTAAATCCCTTTCCCCCCAAGCCCTTGGCCCTTAAATCTTAACCCTTGAAACCCTTAACCACTTAGTATCCAAGGCCAAAAAAAACACATCAAACCAACAAAATACCCTCATAGGAGAATCCTTCACCTCTAACTAAGAATATTGGTACCATTTTATTTTTAGAGAACTAGGTATTGGTCTCGAGGGTGTGTGTTTGTGGGTAATGCGCTTATTAACATGTATAACAAATGCAGAACAATTGGATAATTTGAAAAACCTCAATAATAATTGCTCACAGTATCTACACTTCATGTTGCAATGGAGCTTGTAGTGCTCTCCCACATAAGGATTTGGTATGAATAGATCACTCATAATGACACAACCTTTTCAACCCTAATGAAAAAGGAGCTAATCCTTGATAGAAATATTTTGTTTTCTAAAAATACACAATTGTGTCAATGTAGAACACTATACATAAGAGAAAATAAAATTGTATTATCCACATAAATGCTTGAAATAGCCTCACATTTTCCATGAGTGGCGAGCCAAAGGATTAATGTAGGGCACTATTAAAGTTACATCATGTTTAAATTTCTTTTACATCACAAGATTGTTCTCCATTAGGGTTTATGCATCATCATAAGGGAGCATGACACCTCTTTGTGGGGGAGAGATTAAAGTTGTAACACAATTCAAGTGGCATACACCTCCAATGTAAATGACATCATTAGATGTTTGTGTCACTCCCTCCTTAGCACACTTGGAACTTACTGACACTCCATATCACACACTCTTATCCGTTCATTTCCATGCATTTTGAAATAGTTCTCCCTTGTGTTTCCATGGCACTTCCTAACACACATTGGAAAACCCTAGATTTGGAACATCTTGGCATGTTGCCTTGGAACTCTATCATTCCTTGGCACTACCTAACATACCTTGTCATTCCCTCCTTAGCACACCTAGAACTCGCTAACAATCCATGTCACACACTTTTATTCATTCATATCCATGCATTTGAAACTAGTGCTCCCTTGTTTTTCCCTAACACTCCATAACACTCCCTGACATGCATTGGCACACCCTAGCACCTGTTACATATTAGTTGAGATTCAACAAGATGATGATCCTAGTGAAAAATAAGCACCTACACTAGGTGGGGCCCGCAGGCTATTTTTAGGTGTATGTTTATTTTTAGACATGTTGAGCATATTCTATTTATAGAAGGAGGCTATTTGTAGATGGTTGATAAAATTATATTTATAGATGAAATTATATTTTTAGACATATGGGTGAAGTCTATTTATAGATCGTATGTCTAAAAATAGATCACATGTCAATTATTATTAACCCTTAATAATAATTGGACAATAAATAATAATCTATTCTCTTGAAGCACTTGATTTTAGTTAACTGATGTGGCAAACCATTTGACTGAAGGAATTTCGAGTTCTAAGGTTGGTTGGTGGGACATGCAGAGTGACTGATTTATAACTGAGTGATTTGAAGTTGTAACTAAGTTGGATGAGTAGTTATGTGAGTTGTTATTTAGTTTAACTCAGTTAAGTGAGTTAAACTTAGTTGTGCTAGTTGTAACTAGTTGTAACTAAAGATACACTAGTGAGAGATCAATGAATTAATTATTTAATTAATTCACAAATAGTGTCTCACATGAAAATAAAGAAATACTACTGTTAACTACTTGCATGTCAGATGCAGTGGACAACCAATTGAGAGATAGGTGAAAGGGTCTGTTTGACTATCAGTTGTGACTATAGTGGTGCATTCAATGCATCTACACACACATTAGATTTTCCAATGAGGATTGCGCAGTTAAGGCAAGGAAATATCGAATTCATTCAAGGATCTTCTTCAATAAGGATTGCGCAGTGGAGGTAGGTTGTCAGGAGACAGTAAATTGGTGCATTTTTATGCCAATTTTTTTATGACAGTGTGAGACGATTGTATATTGTACTGAGAGCTCTTGGATTAGATTTTTGTATGAGATTGTTTCATTATCCATGATATATACATAATATATGATAGTTGGGTTTTTAGCTTTATGCTTTTGTGGTAAAAAATTTTGTGTTGTGTGATTGAAATTGAAAGGTTTTGTTCGACAAACGGCAAAACCCGAGGGGTCTATGGCAGAGGGGTACATATCGTATGAGTCTTTCTATTATGCTAGTGAGTACATCAAGCAAATCGAAAACATACTAGGTGCCGTGATTTGGGATGATGAAATGGATGAAGACAAAAGAGAAGGAGAGTTGCTCCAAACGAGTGGAAAAAAACGCTTGATAAAGAGTAAGCGACTAATAATTTTTAAAATTTCAAAAAAGTAATTAATATTCATGTTGAACTTCGATATAATGTATATTTTGATCTCTAAGTACTATATAATGTTGGTTTGATTTCATCAGCGAATGCAGAAATTGAAGCAATCAATAAATTCGTTCTTTACAATTCTGAAGTGACACAACCATGGGTCGCATTGTACAAATAAAACATGATGAAATGGGATAGTGACAGGAAAGAATTCAAATGGTTGAATGGTAGAAGTGTGCCTTATCCTGATCATTTAAAATAAAATATGCCAAAAATATGCCCCAACAGTTGGGTTGCTGACCAAGTCAGAGAGAAATACGGTGCTACCAGTCGTTACCCGCGTGCTGAAGAGGATGCGCTAAATGTAGGGATTGGGTGCAGCCACTTGGTAATAATATTTTTAATTTATATGTAAATTTGAAACTTATATTAAGACATCTACATTTCATATTTTAATTGTTGGATTATTATTTATAAGACACATGACACTATGATTTTTTTAACTTTTTTATAATAGGTGCATTTGTTCCCATCTATGTGGGCATATGGATGCCATTTTCGCACAGAAAATGCCGATGCTGGAAACATCACACAAGACCGTGGAGTGGAAGTCAAGTTCGATCAATCTAGTCAATCTAGCCACCGTGATCAAAACCTAGTACGAGGGACATTAGGTTATGTCGAAAAGATATAAGATATCATTGAAGTGGATTTTTATTCTTTCCGGTGTGTTATTTTTAGGTGCAAGTGGTGCGACACCTTTGATCATAATAATTTAAAGTAAGATCGTGATAGTAGGCTGATATCTATCAACTCTAGAAAGATGTGGGATGAAGCTAAGGAGCCCTATGTTTTCCCTAAACACTGCAACCAGGTGTTTTTTTTACCCAAATGTGTTGGATAGGGATTGGTGGTTCGTATTGACACATGACCCTAGATCAAAACATATTTTTGAGAACAATAGTGTTATCATGCCATGCGAACTAGAAGATAATGAGGGTGGTCATGAGAACCGAGAGTGATATGGTACATGTGTTATTTCATCAATATTTATACTTTTTAAGATGGGTTTTTCGAAATATTAATATAATATGTATTTTGAATTAATTGGTAATTTTCATTGTGTTAATGTAAAAATCAATAATTCACTTGATAATTTGCATTAATTATGTTGATTTCAAAAACAATGGCGTATTGTATAAATTAATTCTTTTTTTTGTATCTAAGATCATAATAAAATAATGATAATTCTAAAGTACATGAATTTATTTGCATTATTTTCTAAATTTTATTATGTTACAATAAATCATATTATTCTAGATTTACTATTTTACAATTATTTAAAATTTACAAATTTACAAATTTAAAAATTTTAATAAATTAATTTCACATTAATACAATTAAAATTTTACAAATAATTTACATATAATTACAAATAGAATTACAATTACAATCACAATTTTACAATTTCACGCACAATTACAATTTTATAATTTTACATATATACAATTACAATTTTACAAATTAAAAAATTACAAAAAAACCATCGTACAAACATCAAATTTGACAAAAAAACACATTCTGCAAAATCACTAACTGCATCATCGTGATCATGATCATTTAACAAAACACAATTAACATTATATTAACATCATCACAACACAAACATCAAATACACATCTCATGTCAAATAACTCATGCTATCGCATACACATCTGTCTACAAGCTGCACATTAAATGAACATATCTAACATGACCTAACAACATACACATCATGATGATCACCAACATGTAAATTAAGTACAACTGCAACATGAACATAAAATACATAGACCATATATATATATAACTAAATAATGTTAAAAATATATGACTGTAATATAAATTTCATGGATCAACTGGTGGTAGTACAACATCAATATTAGTACTAGTGGCCGATGGTCCAGCCTCATCTGCATGATCATAACTCTTGCTAGATGATGGTACGCTCTGCCTTGCAGACTGTCCATCACATGTTGATGCTTGATCGTAACATGCAACATTCCTCGTCAGTCGCGTAAAAGCTGTCGTAACTCCTACGACATGCTGCATCAGGCTGTACATGCCACGTGGCATACCTCTCCACATCCGTAATAGCCTATAATCGGCCTCTATGTCTCTGTAATGAGCGAGCTTGATTCCTGCCTCAAAAATCAATGTAATGGGTTGGTCGGCCAACTCCATCCTGTATCTAGCATCAACAAGTCGACCATGCACCAGCGCACCAGCGGGATAAAGTCTCTGATCTGCACCGGCCTCCTGATGATCATCCTTGGCATCTAGCATGCCCTCATCGTGATCATCAGGATCCACACCTGGATCAGGTGGTGGTGGCGGCATCTCCTCGCCATCAAAAGTGAAAATGTCTACAAAATATATACAAGTACACAACAATAATTAGACAATTTCATTACACAATTAAAAAAAAACAAGTTAAAGAACATGTTAGAATAAATTTAAATAAAACAGTAATATTACCTCTATCATCTGGCGGCTCATCAGCTATGAAGAGGATGTTGGCACACCCTTGCCAATCCAACCCTGCATAAGGACAGGGGACTATAATGAAGGCATGCTAATCAACACTCGCTAGCAACTATAGTGCATCATCTGATATCCTCGCTAGAAAAAGACTCTCCTCCCTCTTGGGCATCATCTGCCCCAACATGTGCATACGTGCCTCAGTAACCGGCCTATGAGGCTGCCGAAGAAAACTAGGTCCCGTCTCTGGAAACCTCTCAAAAAATAAACAAAAAATCTCTGAATCAAAAGGGAAGTTGACCCTCCCTTGTGCATGAGCACTACATCTATCTAATGTTGTACAGAACTGCCACAAAAAATGGCAGACCACCTGACAAGTCATGGTTGTTGTAGTAAAGAATCAACATAATATAAAAGCAAGCAACTAATGTGTTTCCCGTCACTGGTGTTGTGCGAAATGGTCGAAATGATAAGTGAGAGACACTGGACCTCCTCACGACCAAATGCACCAATACGCAACTTCCCTCCAACGACCTGAAAATATGCACGAGATACTAAATGTGCTCCAATGTATCTCTAGGAGTAAACTAACTGACTCCCTGCCACACAGTCAATTGAAACCTCAGGGAACGAGGGAAAATCCACCCCTCTCCTCGATAGCCCTGTAATAAAATATACATCCTCCTCAGTGGGCGTGTACCACTAGTTGATACCAACCCGGAAAGCCTGTCGCTGGGCATTCCACCTTTGGATAAGATGTCTCAAAAACAAAGTATGGGACTTTAGGGAAGTAGCCTCCTCATAGAACTTGAGGAGGCCTATCTCCCTTAGGAGCCCCTGCATCGCTGCTGTAATAGGGCGAGGGTACGCATCTCTCTCCCTCTCTCTTGCCTCCCACATGCGAACCATGTTATACTGTTTTGTCTGTTGTTGTTGTGGTTGCCCTTTTTCTCTCCTTTCATGTCTCTAAGTGATTGACATATTAAACACAATTTTTTAATTAAATGACACATGTATTTAGAAATATACGTATATAAATATTTTCTTAAAAATAAATAAAAAAACAGTCTATGCACCAAAAACACAGTCACGCACCAGTATCGGTGTGTCTTTCAACAGAGCACACCAGATACGGTACCCATAATGATATTCAGCGCACCAGGGGTGGTGCTCCAGAAAATGTTTTTAGCACACGGTTCACTACGTGCGGTGTTAGGAGAGCAGTGCGCTGACTACACTATATGCCTCGAGGCTTATATCTACGTTAGCGCACCGCCATCCTACCACCGTACATAGTTTTCGGTGCAGTATTGTAAAAGGCTGCACCGCTGATGCAGGCCAGATACAGTAAGCCGTGCACTGACAAAAATAGTCATCCCATGGTAGTTATATCGGTCAACACACCGCATCACCACTATTCAACTGGGTCAATGGTGCGGCCAGGTAACCGACTGCACCATTCTTTATAAGGAAATTTAACATAACACGATGCGCCTTTGGTACCGCCCTGGAACCAGTGCGGATACCCTTAGCACTTGTTTACCAGGCCAAACTGTTGACAATGTCGAATTGCGGTATGCGGTGCACTGACCACATTACGCACCCCAGGGCGAATATGTCCATCGATGCACCGTGTTGTTGCGATACCACATTGTCAACAGTGCGGCCTGGTAAACGACTGCACCGCAGTTTTTAAAATATTTTAAAATAACGTGGTGCACCTGGTGGTACCTCCCTAGAACAGGTGCAGATACCATTAGCACCGGTTGTGATGTGGCCTGTAAATTTACAGGTAGCACTGCAAACCGGTGTGAGCCAAACGGCTCGAGCGCACCGTGCGACAAATTTTTTTTTAATGGTTAATTTTAAGGTTTTTTGAAATTATAATCTGTTAAAAGGTTTAAATATAGAAAAATAAATAAAAATACCTGTAAATTTACCCGTCGAGGAGGCATATTGGCTGTAGAATTTGCAAAAGAAAATTTATCCACTGTTTTATAAAATTCAAGCTGGAGATTGGTGGCAATGCATAGCAGCAGTGCGTGCAATAAGTGAAATGGGAGCATGGATGTTAGGGTGGCTCAAAAAAGGATAACTTGCATCGATGCTTGAGAGCTCTATAGCACAGAAAAAAGTGAAAAATGTGGTTTTTTGGAGTAATTTTTTTTTTATTTAACCTTATTCCGGTGCACGGGGTTTTTACTAGCGTACTGGTGCATTTACTGTATGTCGCCCCGGGCTTTTCTATTTTCACGCACTTTTATGAAAAACTGGGGAGGCATATCTGTAATGCACCGGTGCTCTACAGTAATATGACGCATTGGGAACTGTTTCCGGTGAGCCAATGATTTGTGCAGTTTTATGGCCGCAATTTTTTTTTATTTAACCCTCTTCTGGTGCGCGACATTTATGGGCATCCCGGTGCGTTTACGTCATTCCACCCCAGCCGATTTATGTCCCGCGTGATTTTTATGTGGCACCGGGGTTGACGAGTTGACACGCATCGGTGTTGTTCCATAATTAAACACACCGGTGTTGTGTGTACAAAGCGCACGATTTTTCGATGTGCTAATGTTTTGTGCAGTTTTTTGGCGGTAAATTTTTTTATTTAACCATCTGCCAGTGCGTCGGTTTTATGGGTGCCCCGGTGCGGTTGATTTATTCCACACTGAGCGATATGTGTTTTTGCGCACGTTTTTGGAAGCACTGGTGTGGTAGAGATGTAAGGAACTAGTGTTGTACAGGAATATGACGCACCATGCATGTGTGTTAGGAGCGCACGGTTCCCAGTGTGCCTATGTTTTGTGTAGTTTTTTGGCCATAATTTTTTATTATTTAACCCTATGCCGATGCACGGGGATTTCAGGGTGGCCCGGTGGATTGGCAACCCAATGCGTTTAAGGGCGACCCGAGCGGTTTCAGTTTTCGTGCATTTTTTATGAGGCGTTGGTGCGCAAGTTATGTGAAGTACTAGTGCTCTACGAAAATACAATGCACCGGGCGGGTGTGTACGGATCGCACGGTGTCTGGTGTGCCAATTTTTTAACCGCACCGGTGCTTTCTCGTGTTTAACGCACCGATGCGTTTTATGGTGATAAGATCACTGGATGAAATACATCCACAAAAACCTCTGCCCGCCAACCTCCTCTAGGAACTTCTGCTAGAAACGGATGTCTGGGGTATTTTTATAAAGGGTTCCTCAAAAACATCCACTAGAGGGTCTTTTCCTTGTAGTGATAAAAGCATTGTTTCATTCCAGGTTACTATGCATAACATCCAAATCTGAGGCCGCAAGGATCCTACATGGGTTTCGATTCCCTATATGGTTGTCGATAAAGAGATTGACCATTTAATTGCGCAATGGCCTCCTCACTGGAAGCTTCAATTGAAAACATATGTGAAGGGAACTGAAGGAACTAGAACCATGAAGGTTACCCTATTTGCTATCACCAAAGACACTGGAGGAACGCGCAAAAGCACGGAGAAGGGCGCCGAAGTTGCATCACAGAAGGGTTCGCAACCCTAGCACGGAAGGGCCGTGCGTAGCGTAGAAGGATGCACAGATCTCTACATCAAGGTCGGAGGCAGGAGGTACCCACTTCCCCTCGGGGAATGAAGCAAATGGGTGACCCTACAAAAGGGCCACGGAAGAAGCAGCACTCTCAATGACCATAACGTGATGAATCGGTTACACTGACCAAAGGGGACGTCAAGAAAATCGCAGATGTGGTTACTTTGGCAGTAGAAGAAAAATGGTTGGCTCTGGAAGAGCAGTAGAAAGTCACGGTCGACACACTTCAGGCCGAGCTCCGAGCTTTGCAGTTGAAGACAGACACGTTGCAAACAAGTATGATTCAAGTACGAACGGCCTCAGCAACTAGCAACGCAACACTTGTTACAGAAAAAAGTTGCCTCTATTCTCTTCCAGGCATAGCCCTCGCGATAAGTCCACCCGACTTAGGAGCGTAAGTCTAGGCTTGTGTAGAGGTACAGCTAGATCTAGCCAAGTTTTCGCATGAATCATTGCAGGTTCTCCACACCTCCTTGTTCGAAGAAATTCAACACAGGGACCATCGAGTGCACCAGCAGCTCAATGTACCTGAACATACAATTGAGGAGAAAAATGTTGAAGTTTCCCAAGTACAGGCTGCATGTACCCTCGCCACCACGTAGCAGACAGAGCTAGAACACCTCATTAGTAGGCTCTGCATGGATGTCTCCAAAGATATCCCAGCAAGTGCCACCCCCCAGGCTAAGATTGAGGGGTTGGTCACAGAATTACGAGCCTCAAGGACCGAGATCCAGGCGGTCAAAACAGAGATGGAGCAACAGATTGCAGACTTGTAGGAAAAGTTGCAACGAGAGACACCACTGGAGGTACAGGCCGAGCAAGATACACTAGTTACAGCGGCCACAAATGTGATTACAGGAAGGATTTCTCAGGGTGCCCAATTACTGGACACATCTATGCAGTTATGGACCAAGGTGCAGCACGACCCCCTCCTGCATGAAATCAACCAAGACCTGCGACAAAAGGAAGAAGCGTTTGAACAGCTAGAAACCACTATGCCCACTCTAATTCCTGCTCAACGATTGGCACGACTGTGAAACATCCACGCCCTTCGAGATGATATTGAAGAACTCTGACAGAAGAATAAGACACTCAACAACCGCCTTAAGCCTTGGGCTGATGAAGCCCTCAAGCTCTCTCAGGATGTTGATGTCATTATTAAACAACTGAACCAGACTCTGGAGAGCGTCACCGCTGCAACAAAAGGACCAACTTTGCAAAATTTGGTGGATATTGCTTAGAATGTTGCTACTCAGAGTGAAGGAGTGCTACTCCCACTGGTTGAGGCAATCAGGCTACTGCAGGCACAGGTGGAGACCCCACGGCTCCAGTGACTCGAGACGAGTCATAAGATTGTGTTGGGGGACTATTGGAACAGGGTCCCTTAAAGCTGCGAATTTTGTACACTTTTATATATTTTTGGTATTATTTAGTCTAACGCAGGGGTTTTTGGGTGGGTTAAATCCTAGAATGCATTGTAATGGCTCAAGGGTAGACAAAGAGTCTGCAAACCATGGTTTGCGGACCATTGGAAGCATAGGCTAATTTGATATAAATAGATGAAAATTTTGAGTCTTAAGGTAGGAATGAATTAAGTCTGATGCTAAGTGTGAATTGTTAGATCTGTTTTTGGGTCATTTGGGTAAGGACTCCTGCTGGCTTTGTGAACGGAGATCCTCAGTCCTACTGTGTGCAGACCTTGATGGCTATGTGCGTAGGCTATGTTTGGATTGTATTGGGTTTTATATGGTAATATATGCAGATATAGTTAAAGTATCTTTGTGTTATCTAATCTAATGTGTTGTTGTTGATGCGAGCCTTTGGTATCTGTTGTAGCTGTGAATACAGTTTCATTATCTATTTATGCTGCAAATCTGTCTATGTTATGGTATATTTGTGATCTTTTAATGATGTGTTATGATGTTATGTACTGATAACTGCTGATACGCACATGGATGCGAAGGTATTAACTAGATCTGTGCATGATAATAGCTCTGTTATACTGAGGATTATATTGTTAATAAACCTGCGAACAGACCTATCTTGTGAGAACTGATAGGCTGTGAACGTGGGTTTGCTTGACTTACCTACTCTCTCTCAAGGTATGGAAACCTGGTTCCAGCACCCTCCCATACTGCTTCAAGTGAGACTTTGGCTTGCGCAAGCAGGTCACTACCGAAAGGGCCAGTAGTATAGGGGTTTGTTGGAATACCTTAACCTCTGAACCTGGGTTAGGACCCCTCGAGCCAAAAAATGCTGATGTAGATAGTGTTTTCTCTTCATCCTCCTATAGTGTACCTTCTGTCCATTTAATTTGATTCATGTACTTTTCAATCTCTGGTCTAGGTGTATAAAAATATGTTGTAGATTTATTTTCCACCATCAGTTTGGAAATGACACCAACTGGATCATAGGACTGTGTAAAGCTTGGGCTAAACTTCATTTCTTTCAACAACTTATCTGCTTCTTCCCCTGTTGTCCTACTATTATAGATAAAAGTACCTATCTGTGTTTTTATTTTAAATTGTGATTTTTTCTTAGCAGAGACAAAATTCACTTCATCTGCATTAATCATTTGTCTAATATACTCTAATGCAAAAATCCTCATGGGGAGGAATTTGAGCAACTTATAAGGGGGGAGTTCACATCCATAAACTCTGAGTTCTATATAATTTTGGTAAAGATACCAATCCCATGTTCTAGCTTCATCTAATAGTTGCAACAACTTTCTAATCTCTTCACTAATCCTTGGCTCTAGAGTGTTATTTAACAAACTGAGCATTGGCTAAAGAATTGTCAGCAAGGATTTATGGTAGATCGAGCCAAGATAGCAGTTATCATCAACCTAGAAGTCCCCACTAACGAAAAACAATTGTACTTCATTCTGGGACACAGCGGATATTACAAAAAGTTCATTTATGGCTATGATTTGATCACTACGCCTACAGAGAAATTATTGAAGAAAGACGTGTCACTTTTCTGGGATGAAGAATGTCAAAAGAGCTTTGAGCTGTTGAAGGAGAAGATGGTTACTACACCTATTATAATATTCCCAGACTGGTCCAAGGTTTTCCATGTACATGTGGATGTGTCTGGTATAGAACTTGGAGTTGTTTTAGCATAGCTAGGAGAAGGAGACATTGATCACCCTGTTTCTTTTTCCAGTAGGAAGCTCTCCAGTGAAAAGCGCAACTACTCAACCACAGAAATGGAAGGATTGGCCATGGTCTATGTGATGAAAAAATATAGACACTACTTGCTAGGAGGGCACTTCAAGATGTTCACTGACCATTCTTCTTTGAAATACCCAGTCATTGAACCTGTGTTGGGGGGTAACATTTGCATATGGCTGCTGCTATTTCAGGAATACAACTTTGAAATCATTGTGAAACCTGATAGATTGAATGTTGGACCTGATCATTTGTCACGCATCGAAAATGGGGAAGAACCAACCAATCTGGAGGAGGGATTACCTGAGGCACAGATCTTTGTTATCAAGGTGGTTGATGAACACTTTTTTGATATTATTCACATTCTAACCACTGCAAGTGCGCTTGCTGATTATTCGATGCAACAAAAGGAGTTGATTTCGCGCGCAACTGATTTTACCCTGATTGTTGGTCAATTATACTAGCTAGGAGCTGACGAAGTATTAAAAAGGTATGTTTTGGAACATGAGAGACATGAAATCTTGGACGAGGCTCATGGAGGGGTGGCAGGAGGCCATTATGCAGGGAAGGCTACTGCACAAAAGGTGTTGTGTGATGGGTTATGGTGGCCCACATTGCACAGTGATGCACATGCATATTGCCGAGCCTGTGATGCATGCCAAAGAACGGGCATTAGGGGAAGTTTGAGGTTTAAAATGGGCCTCCTAAGGAAATTATAAAATAATAGTGGAAATGGTAAAATAAGATTTGATGACATCATCAAATTTTAGAGGGAAAAAGAAAAAACTACTTTTTCAACTCGTATTTTCAACTTATCTCACAAATTTTTTACTCAAATTTCGAGTGGGAGTACTCGTTGGATGAAAAATTTAATTCCTCATCCAAGGAGTACCCATGTTGCATACTTTCGATGGACCCCACTACATGAAAAATGAGAAATACATGAAAAGCGTGATTGCAATCACATTTTTTCTTGTATTTCTCATTTTTCGCATAGCAAGGTCCATCAAAATTATGCAACATGGTTACTCCTTGGATGAGGAATTAAATTTTTCATCCAACGAGTACTCCCGCTCGAAATTTTAGTAAAAAATTTGGGAGATAAGTTTAAAATACGAGTTGAAAAAGTAGTTTTATTATTTTAGTATTTTTTAATATTTTTACCCTTTTACCTAAAAAATGGTGAATCATCCCCCATAGTTGACATCATCATATTGAATCCTATTGGTTCTTATAAAGTTTATTTTGGTTGTACATTTTTCATAGGAGGCCCTTTTTAGACCTCAAAATTCCCCTAATGGAAGCCCTCGCACAAAGATGAAATGCCCCTGCAGCCACAAATGGCACTACAGGCCTTTGATAAATGGGCTATATATTTTGTTCGACCTATCAATCCTCTAGGGAAGAACACTGGCACGTGCTATATCATCAGTACTGCCACATATTATGTAACTATATGGGCAGAGGCTAAGGCAGTCAAGGATTGTACTGCAGATATTGCTGCGCATTTCATTTTTGAACATATTTTGACTAGGTTTGGTTGCCCGAAGATATTGATGAGTGATAGGGGTATTCACTTTGTTAATGAAACCATTGAAGCTTCAAAGGAGTAATTTCAGATCCATCACTAGAAGAGTACCCCTTATCACCCACAAGAAAATGGTGCATTATAAGCTTTCAACAAAATCTTTGAGAATGCGCTCACAAATATCTATAATGCAAATCAGAATGATTGGGATGTTCACATAACTTCTTTGTTATGGGATTATAGGACCACATGCAAGAAGTTGACTGGAAAAACACCTTTCAGGATGGTCTATGGGCAAGAAGCAATCATGCCAATGGAATATATTGTCCCAAGCATGTGCATCGCAACATTCACTAATATGGTTGAACCTGACATCATGGAGGAACGTCTTGGGTAGTTGGTTACCCTAGAGGAGGATTGGTTCATTCTAACTTCCATCAGCAAGTGTAGAAGGCGTGCAAAAAGGCCTGGCATGATACGCGCATCAGGCAGAGATGTTCAAGGAGGAAGAGTTGGTCTTGTTACATGACAGTCATTTTGCACGCCACCCAGGTAAGTTCAGAAAAATTGGTTGGGGCCATACATTGTGAACGAAATCATTGATGGAGGTGCAGTGCACTTGGCCACGTTGCGCGGTGAGAGTGTTCTTGGTTATTTCAATGGTAGTCGACTAAAGTTGTATAGGGACAACCCTGTGCCTACCAAATGACTATACAGTCAGAAAATGGGAATCCACTTGTCTACGTACTGCACAAGGGAAAGGCGCAGACAGGTGTGACAGGAGCACAGAAGTTGTGTGCAACAGGAGAAATTAGCCATTGGAACAGTAAAAATGTGTGAAAATTTTATTTTATCGTTGGATGGAGCAGGTTTTCTGCATTTAATGAGGAGATCTTACGGGATTTTTGACCATTTTTACAAAGGTAAGTTGCATTTAATGGAGATCTTACCATTTTCACTTTGGATCGCCTATAAAAGGGAGGGTGCAGGTCACATTTGGTTCTTTTTGTTTCTAAGTATATCGCGCCCTGAGCTTATCTATGAATTTTCAACTTCTCTTTGAGCACTGTATGTCTGGCCTCGATACCCCCGCATCCAATGTAAGTAACCCAGAATTTATTTTTCGCCTAAGGATGACGGCCACTAATCTAGAGAGCGTGTCATCTGAGGAGCACTCTGTGCCGTTCATAGCATCTATAGAGATAGGGTCAGGCGACGTTCATGAATTAGTGCCTGAGGTTCAAGAAGTTGTGTCTATGTTGTTATGTAGATAAATCCCTGTTAGGGACAAGAGCGATCTCCCTAGTATCCTACGGATAGCTAGAAACAAACATCCATTTGTAAATCGTTTTCTCTAGATCATTTGCAATTCAAAATTATTATAAACAAAGAAAGAGGACATGCCCCTACCTTGAAACTCGATGTTCGGTGTAGCCTTTTATTCAGTTGATCCAAAGAGGCTTCTTCAGTAATGAGAACCTGCAATCAAAGACAGACAAATGAATTAAAATCATCTGCAACATATAATAATTGAGAACAACTAATCTAACTCAGTGATCAAGGAATCCAAGTATTGAATTATTCAAATAGACACAAGAACAACTGAATGAGAAAAGGAGACCCATATGTATTATCTTGTATGAAAAGAGTAACTTTACAACCTGTCGCCTTGATGTTGCACAAGTTCCTCCCTAGGTCCTGACCAATCGTTCCTCCTTCAGATTGACAAGACTTCCTCTCTCTGAACTAGCATGAAGTTATGGACATGAGTATGTGATCATTTTCATACCAAAAATGACTAGTATAGAGAGTATGCTCTCTTGAGAATTTCTTCGGGAATTACCAGATACAAGGTACCCTTGAGACTGAAACATGAGCTCAATTTATAGGGAAATGGAAGTAGTTTCAGTTCCATGAAGAGGGGGGTGGATTCCTCTCATGAAGGGATTTGAGCTCCATATACCAAGGGATAAATTCCATGAGTGAAGGGATAGAGCTCCATGAGTGGAGGGATAAATCTCAAACTGATTGCACCTATAGAAGCTTCTAGTTGGGAGAATATTCGTCTATATGGGCTTCTAGAACTTACTTTTTCCTTTATTTGACAGTTTATGAGGGTCCACAGATTTTATAAGAAGAACGTGCAGGATGTTCCGCGGGCTATAGAACAAATATCTACGGATCCGCATGAAAGAGCTAGGAAAAGTGCGAAGTCAGGGTTTTTAGGGTTTTAATGAGCTTTTCTCCAATTCCAAGACTTGGTTTAGGGACATTAGGGTTTTTTACCTCTAAGGGAGCATAATATAGGTAGTGATGTACCTATATAGATAGTCAAATGTCATGGTGAAAAAATAACATGCAACAAATTTCCCCCTAAAGTGCGAAGTCTGAGGTAGTTCTGAAGAGTGAAGTGCCTTATCATTCCGAGGATTGGATTCCAAACATACCGGTCGAAAACTTGTAAAAACATTCATTGAAAACATATATATGTATATCATCATTGAGGTAGGCATTCCCATACTCAAATCAAAACTAACTACATGTTCTAGTACATAAATGATTTTAAAATTACATCAATAGTAGACACAGCATGGATGCAGCCATCTGTCATAAGTAGTCTACTATATCATGAATAATAAAAATCCTCGCAACTTGGATGGTGAAAACTCAATCCGGGGTCTTGATTTCCGCATCCTGAACTAGTAAGATTCTATCCATGTGATTGATTGTGTCAAAGTCGAACATGGTAGAAACCACTTGATTACCTGTCAATGATGTGAACTGTTAACAAGTGTGAGAGAAACCACCAATAATGAAAATGGCTCTCAAAGTACTCAGTACAATCCACGAAGTGTGAATGAATGATCTGCAGTCGAACACTTCACGGAATCATTTGATCGAAGGTCAATGATGCAAATTGTCATCATGCAGATCCCAAGGTACTAATAGGATTCTAAATCAACTTTCTAGATGATAAGCTTTCGTCAATAGAAAGCGACCTCTCGTAGGAAAACCCACGACACGAAAAAATTAGATCAATTTTTGAAGAAATATTTAAGGACTGACTTAGGGATGGTCAACGTGAATGGAGACAAATTTTTTCAATCAATGGTTTGTTTGAACTATCTCTTGGTTTTGTTATGCAGATAAATCCCTCTTGCAGACAAGAGCGATCTCCCTAGTATCCTACGGATAGCTAGAAACAAACATCCATTTGTAAATCATTTTCTCTTGATCATTCACAATTAAAAATTATTATAAACAAAGAAAGAGGACATGCCCCTACCTTGAAACTCGATGTTTAGTGTAGCCTTTTATCCAATCGCTCCAAAGAGGATTCTTCAATAATGAAAACCTGCAATCAAAGTAGACAAAAGAATTAAAAGAAACTGTAACATATAATAATTGAGAACAACTAATCTAAATCAGTGATCACAAAATCCAAGTATTGAATTATTCAAATAGACAAAAGAACAACTCAATGAGAAAAGGAGATCCATATGTATTATCTTGTATGAAAAGAGTAACTTTACAACCTGTCGCCTTGATGTTATACAAGTTCCTCCTGGGGTCCCGACCAATTGTTCCTCCTTCAGATTGGCAAGCCTTCTTCTCTTTGAACTTGCATGAAGTTATGGACATGAGTGTGTGATCATTCTCATACCAAAAATGGCTAGTATAGAGAGTATGATTTCTTAGGAATTTCTTCAATAATTACCACATACAAGGTACCCTTGAGACTAAAACATGAGCTTAATTTATAGGGAAATGGAGGTAGTTTCAATTCCATGAATAGGGGGATGGATTCCTCTCATGAAGGGATTTGAGCTCCATATACTAAGGGAAAAACTCCATGAGTGAAGGGATAGAGCTCCGTGAGTGGAGGAATAAAACTCGAACTGATCGTGCCTCTAGAAGCTTCGAGTTTGGAGAATATTCATCCAGTTGGGCTTCCAAAACTTACTTTTTCATTTATTTGACTGTTTAGGGGGGTCCGTGGGTTTTATAAGAAAAATGTGTGGGATGTGCCGTAGGCTATAGAGAAAATATCTACGGATCCGGGGGAAAAAGCTAGGAAAAGTCCAGAGTTAGACTTTTAAGGATTTTAATGAGCTTTTCTCTAATTCCAAGACTTGGTTTAGGAACATGAGGGTTTTTGACCTCTAAGGGAGCAAAATATAGGTAGTGATGAACCTATATAGACAGTCAAATTTCATGGTGACAGAATAGCGTGTAACATATTGCCCCCTAAAGTGCGAAGTTTGAGGTATTTCTGAAGAGTGAAGTGCTTTATCTTTCCAAGGATTGGATTGCAGACACACTGGTCGAAAACCTGTAAAAAAATTCAGTGCAAACATATATATATGTATATCATCACTGAGGTAGGCATTCCCATACTTAGATCAAAACTAACTACATGTTTTGGTACAGAAATTATTTTAAAATTACATCAATAGTAGACACAACATGGATGCAGCCATCTATCATAAGTAGTCTACTGTATCATGAATAATAAAACTACTCGCAGCCTGGATGGTGGAAACTAGATCCAAGGTCTTGATTTTTGCTTCCTGAACTAGTACGATTCTATCCATGTGATTGATTATGTTGAAGTCAAACATGGTAGAAACCACTTGATTACCAGTCAATGATGTGAATTGTTAACATGTGTGAGAGAAACCACCAATAATGACAATGGCTCTCAAAGTAATCAGTACAATCCACAAAGTGTGAATGAATGATTTGTAGTCGAACACTTCACGGAATCATTCGATTGAAGGTCAATGATGCAACCTATTGTCAAAGGCAAGAAACCTGCCATTAGGGCATGCAGATCCCAAGGTACTGATAGGATTCTAGATCAACATTCTAGATGATGAGCTATCATCGATAGAAAGCGACCTGTCGTAGGAAAGCCTACGACACGAAACCATTAGATCAAGTTTTGAAGAAATGTTTTCAAGGCCTAACTTAGGGATGGTCAACGCGAATGGAGACAAATGTTTGCAATGAATGGTTTATTTGAATTGTCTCTTGAACACATAATGACACTGCAAATGGTTTGGTAACAATTCACCTAAAGCTAATACCCAGAAACTGGCTGAATACTTTCAATGTGGTTTGATTAAATGTTAGACAAAGGATTTTCCCAACCCAGGTACAAGTGTGACAAAAGTGTCGTGTTCAAGAGTGGTATACTGCTTTTAAAACAAGGGTTACAGTTGAATTCCTTTTCTCTTTTCCCTCCGACCATTTCTGGCAAGTATCTCTTTATTTTTTAGAAGCTTGAGGACGATAACATTTGTTTGTTGTGTAAGCTTATCCTTCAGATGAGTCTAACTTAGTATTAAAATAAAACCCTAAGAAGGAGTGGTTCATTCCTGTTGTAATCGACAGGTCCTTTACTGTTAAATTTTAATGAGTCCAAGATAGGAGAAACTCAACATTTTTCAGTTTTAGGGAGTCAGAAGAAAAACATAAGTAAACTCAGTGGTTGTTATTTTTCATATTTTTAGTCTCTCAAGCCCAAAAAAGGATAAAATAATATAGGAGAGAACTCTATTGACCATGATCAGTCAACGTATACCTTTTTCGTAAATAGTCCATTTCAGTCCGGAAAAGGGGTAAACTTATACTGAAAGGATGACTGTTCATTTCCTTTAATGAGTTCGAATAGTCAAGTACTCATCGATGTTTTAATATTTAGAGAGTCTGAAAAGGGCTTAAAAGAGAACTCCAAGGTTTTGCTTTTTCACAATTTTCAAGAGCTCAAAAAAGTGATAAAAGTGTACTCGGCATCAAAATAATTCTTTCACCGAAAAAACCTGTATTCTGCACAAAAACTCGAAAGATTAAACATACCTATTTCCAATAAGTAAAAACATCGAAAAATAACTTTTTAAAGTGAAAAATGAATTAAATATGATATTGTATTCATTCAAAAACTATAAAAAGGAGTTTAACAATGTCATTTTCACCTTTTGTGTTCAGAGTTTCAAATTGAGAGCTTTTGGCAGAAAATTTCCATAGTTGATAACAGGGGAACTGACTGCTCAAATCGTGATTCATCAAAACCAGGTAATCCAAAATACTCTTCTCTTCATTTCTATCTGATTAAATTCTCTCTATTTTGGCTTTAAATTAATTTTTAAGGAGAAATTATGTTTAAAATTTCACTCTCGGGGGTCCGCAGGTCATGCAAGATTTACCTATGGACCCTGATAATTTTCTAAAAATAAAATTATGTTGTGTAACCAGCTCCAAAAATAGAAGAAAAGAGATATGAACACCTTAGAAATAAGCCACTTCGAGGGGGAAACCTCCAATACATTACATAAATGAACAATTCTTGGATGATACAATTTACAAAACCTCCTTTCTATATATAGAGTCCATGGGGCCATAATGTAATCCTAGTGGGCCACAATGTAATCCTAGCCGACCTAACAATAATCATTTAAGGGCACAATAATAAAAAAATGGGGGTTACAGGGGTACAAAAATAACAATAAGTGGGGCTACACTAACATAATAAAGGACTACACTATTAATATAGGGACTTAACAAATTATCTAAGTTACCACATTGCGGTGGAGCTCGTGCGGATGTCCACACTGTCTCCGTACAAAAACTACGGAGGCGCCATGATCGGTTTAAACTTTATAAATTCTCTCAAAAATGGTTAAAGTTTCCCACTCAAAAAGTTTCTAACCTTCAAATGCATCCATTTTCAGACTATTTCACCATGCTAGAGTAGAGAGAACGTGAGCATGAAGATACAGACAATGAAGCCATGAATAATCCTAAAACAATGTGAGTGCTTAAAAATTGTGGTTTGTATAAGTTTTGGTTGATTCAAGGCATGAGAGCGCAGGTGGAGTTGATGACATGGTTAGTGAATAAATGGGATGTTCAAAATCAGTGCTTTATCATTGGTGACCATTAGCTCGAAATCGATCTCGAAGATATTTATTTTCTCCCTGCATTGTCAAAAAGAGGAGAAAACATATCCTTGTTTGGAGCTAGACAGGGTGGCCTACCTGTTGCTAGTTACAAACAAGAGTTTTGCAGTGATGCGGCAGATCCAAAGGATAATTGCATAGACGTAAAGACTATTTTGTGACTTGATCTCAAAGTAGTTTCATTCACGGTAACCAGGCTTTGTGGAAGTGCGGCTCCACATGTAGCCACTAAATCTCAAATTCAAACCATGGTAGAGTGTTTCAGAGGCACCATTTTCAACTGTTGCGAAGGGGTACTGACCAATATTAAAGGCCAACTAACCAGAGAAAAAAATTCAAAGTTAAAAAACTTTGGGTATGGTGCCATCCTTATTTCTTTTGCTTTGGAGAGAATTCCACTTCTTGCCCCTCAGCTTATTCCAGTGGATCGTGGAGAGCCTATAGAATCTCATATGGTACGTTAGGTTGCATTAATGTCCCGCCATGGTGGTGACGACAGTTCAGTGGTTTGGTTCACTCCGATGTACTTTATGTGGCTGCAGAACCAAATCTTCACAATTGAAGACTTCCCTTATGCGGGTATAGATTTCAGAGGTGATCCCAATATTTCCTTGCCTCCAGGGGCATAGTGGGACGAATCAGGTAAGAGAATCATCTTGATGTGTTTTAAGATCTAATTTTTATTTGTTTTTTATCATCCAATGCTGATGACAAAATTTTAAATGTAGATGTTGGTCCACGAAGACCAGCTACACTCCGCCGCTTTGAAAGGCAGCAAGTAGAGCCTATAGTACCACCACAGGATCAGGGAGCATATATCCTAACTAATATGGAACACAACCTAGAGAGGTTAACTATAGATATTCCTAAGACATCAACAAATGACATTCCTCTCTATCTTCAGAGACAGGTTACAGTTGTACCAGGACAATTTAGGAGATTCCTGCGCAAGGTGGCACGTGCCACAGTCCACTACCATGATCATCATCATGGATAGTGGATGATCATCGTGGATTGAAATTTTTTTTTGTATCAGTATCTTTCAGATCATAAGGTGTTTGAACCTATGATCACAGACGATGTAATATTTTTTGAAAACAAACCTATCTATGATATTACTACTTTCCCTGACTATCTTGTTCAACATGTATCAAATGTTGTTTTGGTTTAATGTTTTAATATTGCAAATGTCTATTTAGAACACGATTAGCTAATGCATCAGCCAATGTGTTTAAATTTCTTTAAATGTGTTGATATTCGATGTAATCAAACTATCGTTCCAAGAGATGAACCTTCAAAAATAATCTCAATAACACTGGATTTTTAATTGCGTATACTCTGTTTAAATCTAATACAATGAGTTCTGAATCTAACCTAATGATAAAACATTGAATACCAAATGAAATGGCATCAGATAATAACTCAATGACTACGCTATATTCTGCAATATTGTTCATTGTTTGACCAAGGCTTACCCCATGCATAGAAGCTAACTCATTAGTGGGTGAATAAATAACCCAAGCTGCGGAAGAAATATTTTGTGTACTACGTTAGACACCATCAGCAAAACCAATGTACGTTTGAAGGGATGTCGACATCTGCAATATCAAGAGTAATTAAGATAAGTAGTGATAGTAGTAAAAAAAAACTTAAACTAGGCACACTAACTAGAAAAATAACTAATATACAAGTGAGATCTTCACACAAGAATCAAGTATAATATCTCTTCATATCAAGACCATTTCTAGTCTTATCTAAAGAGACCCTGTCATAATCAGTCAATTCATAGGCCCCTTGGCAAGAACTCGTTTGACAATGTAAGGACCATGCCACATTGGTTCGAATTTCCCAGCTCCTATATTATCGTTAGCTTGATCATATACTAAGACTAGGCCACCTTCTGAAAAAACATGAGGTGTAACACTTCGATCATACTGATCTTTCACATGTTTTTTATGAGCTTCGGCAGCTAATGCAGCGGTGCACAAAGTCTCATCTAATTGTGCTAAGTACAAAAAGTGTTTTTCCTCTTCAGAGGTAGCTGGTAATAACTCTATGGCTAATTGGAGTGATGGTATTTCACATTCAATGGTAACACAGCTTCTAAACCATAAACCAATTGAAAAGGAGTGAACCATGTAGCAGTTTTTGCTAAGGTTTGGTATGCCCATAGTGCCGAAAAAAGCATGGTATGCCAATTCGATTTGTAAGTTCCGATAATCCATTTGATCATGGTGGTTAAAACTTTATTAACGGATTCAACCCGACCATTAGCCTATGGGTAATATGGAGTAGAGCTATCATGGCGCAGGCCAAGTTGATCAGAAGTTCGGTCATCATTGTATTTCAAAAATGACTCCCATGGTCATTGATAATAGCTTGGGGTACCAACGAGCAATCACATGATTGAATACGAGCGTAGCTCCAGTTTTTCCATCTGCCGTAAACGTAGGCATCGCCTCGACCCATTTGGTAAAGCAATCTACAGCGAGAATAATATACCCATGCCCCCTGGCCGAGTGAGGGTTACATGTAATGAAATCAATGCCCCATTTCACAAAAGGACTGACAGCAATTATGGGGTGAAGAGGAGATGGTGGTGCACGCATATTTCGATCAAATATTTGGCAGTTATGGCATTTTCAAATCGCAAGAATGCCATCTTTGAATAATAACGGCCAAAAATAGCCAGCGCGCAATATCTTTTGGGCTATGGCATACCCAGACATATGACCACCACACGCTCTAGAGTGGCAGTCATTCAAAACCCTTCAACCTCTTCATGAGTTATACAACATCGAAAAACAGAATCCACACCACGACAATAAAGTTTGTCTCCAAAAATATTGTATTGCTGATATTGGTAACAGAACCTTTGTCGATTTGAATGGGAAAGCAAGTCGAAAGGTTTGGGTTTGAAGATAAATGATGATATCTCCATACCATGGATCTAATGTACTAATAAGAAACAGAGATTCATCTGCAATGGGATTCTCTACCACAGTTTCTGTCTCAGTATTGGGAAAGTCACACATAAGTTCTGCAAACACTAGTTATTTATTTGAATTAGATTTTTAAAATTCCAAATCAAACTCTTGTAGGATAACAATCCATTTAGAGTATTTTTGCCAAGCAATTGTTTTGTCAAAATATACATCATTGGGTTGCAATTAGAGATCACAGTTGTCTTTCATAACAATATGTAATGATGAAATCTTTAGACAGCTTGAACTGCTGCCGAGGCCAATTTTTCCACATGTGAATATTTAATTTCAGTGGGATTCAAATTTCGACTTAGATAGTAAATCACATGCTCATTGTGAAATTCATCCTCTTGAACTAAAACCATTCCAATGGTGGGATCAGAGGCTGCTAGGTATAAAAAGTATACATGGTTGTAATTGGGTGGATGCAAAAACGATGCATGGGTTAACGCATGTTTTAGAGCATCAAAATATCAATAAAAAATCTCATCCCAAATAAAAGGAACATTATGTTTCAACAACCTGGTAAAACCTTTTGTTAATTTAGGATAGTTCGGGATAAATCTATGCAGAAAGTTTTCTTTCCCTTGCAAACTTTGGAGTTGGTGAATTGTGGAAGGAGGAGGTAAATTTATGATGGCCTCAACCTTCGAGGGATCGACACGAATTCTGGCTTTGGAAAAAAATAATCCCAATAATTGTACAGATTGAACACAAAAAACACTTTTGTGCGGATTCAAACGAATCTTGTAATGCCTACATCTCATAAAAATTGCTCGTAAGTGAGCAGGATGATCGTCCCTGTGTAATGAGTGAGTAGGTAAATCATCTAGATGAGGCTGCACAATATGTTTAATGTCATGAAAAGTGTAATGCATTGCCCTTTGAAAAGTTGAACCAACATTCTTTAATCTGAAAGGTAGTTTACAATAAGCAAATGTTCCCCAAGGACAAATGAATGTTGTTTTTGGTTGATCATCAGGGAGTATGTTTATTTGATTATATCCAGAAAATCCATCCATAAAGGAAAACATTTCATTTTTTGCGCAATCGTCAATGATTTGGTCAATATAGGGGGTAGGATAATTGTCTTTTGGACACACTTTATTAATATCCCTATAATAGACACATAATCATATATTCCCTTGTTTTTTGGTAACAAGAACTATATTAGATATCCAATCTGTTAATGGGATTGGATAAATAAATCCTGCACGCAATAGTTTTTCAACTTTAGCTTTAATAGCAGCAACTTTCCACGGATGTATCGAACGTTATCGTTGTCTAATAGGCTTTGCATCCTGGTATTTCTTTAATCCATGAACGACAATCTTAGGATTGATTACTAGAATTTATTTGTAGGACCAGGAAAATATGTCACGGGATTCTTGAAATAGGGCTTTATATGTATTGATTTCATCAATCATACAAGAAGCACCTATATGAATGTTTTCAACAACTCTAGGTTTAACTGATATGTCAATAGGAACAATTGTAGAAATGTTTTCCAAATTAATCTCAGAATCTGAATTTGTAATCGATATTGGATTTTGTGGTTCCTTGAAATAATCAATTGTAAAAATAGACGAAAAATCATTTTCAAACCTATCAAGTTCAGGTAAAAACGAAGATCTATGATGTAGATCATCCTAGGGTAATTCATCCATGGACAAAAGTTCTTGAATACTTTCATCAGTATGAAACACTTGTTGAAAAGGATCAGAAATAGATGTCAAGGCTGAGCTTGATAGTGAAGAATATTCTTTGGTGATCACATTCATTGGATCAAGGTTAGTTGAAAGTGTGTTATAAAATTATTGTACTGTTGTATGTGCCATTTCAAAAGGACTCAAAGGCATCACTGTAATATTCCCATTTTAGCACATGGCTAAATGGAATATTAAAGTTTTGCTTTTATCATCTTGCAGCCAAATAAATGGGTAAGGAGGCCCATGTTTATTGAAAACATGAATAAATTCCCTCATATGTGAAAGGGGATAGACATAAGAACTTGATTTTTCACCCTCAAGTGTGAAAAGGGGGAAATACATGAAGACAAGGTCAGGTTTGACCAAGTCAACAGTGTTGCCATAGGAGGAGTGGCTTACTTTAGAAGACAACGCAATGTGAATGAGGAAGAGGATATTTGGTGGAGGAAACCCTAATGGATGGGGCCCATGGAGAGAAATCTTTCACTTGTTTAAAAGGAGGGCAAGGCAACCATTGTTTCTCATGCTTTTGATTATTCATTTCATTATCTATTCAGACAATTGTGCATTCCCTATTGTCTAGCAAGAATTGCTGGGAGGAATTCCTGTTTAGGATTATTTCACCTTCTTGAGAAGCCTCTTGAGGGATTTCTCATATTTTCCTCACATATAGGCTTGTGGCCAAGCATCCTCCATCCAAACAGCGTTATTTCTGCAGCAGAGTAATGTTGTGTTGCTGGGTGTTGTAGTGAGGGTTCACTACATCACTTCCATCAACTATTTTTAGAGGAGGAGCCCCTCTTTCCTTTGAGATATCATATTGGAGATATTCCGGAGCTTATTGCAGACTTTGGCATCAAGGCCAAGCATTTCTCTTCACCAACAGCACAGTCCCTTCTCTAGACTGCGTTATTTTTTAGTGTGTTTGTAGTGGATACTTGCTCCACATGTTCGGAGGGTGAGATGTTAGGTGAGAGGAACAGCCTTTCATCCTAGAGATCCATTGGAGGATATTTTGTCATTGATTGCAGCATCTTCAGTCATCTCCATTTGTTTCCAGTTCTTGAGTTTCTACAGCTACCCAGCAACTCCGGCATTTCTGCAGATTTTCCATTTTGAGTATATTTCAGCCAATCCCTTTGAGGATTGTGTATTGTATGTTTTCAGGGGTTGAGATCTTGCTCCCCCTTCTTTATTTGAGTCATTATTGTCACATCTATGTATTATTGACATTTTGCAGAAATTCCTCCTCAAGGATTGCGCAGTAATAGCCAGAGCCTCTTTTATATAGCAGTATTTCTCCATATTTCATGTACATGTTTCATTAAGGAGGCATTGTTTAACTTGAGAGATCATTTCCTCAAGATCTTGTACACATTTATTGCTGCTATTATCTAATGTAATGGTTATGTATATCTTTCGACATTTGGGGTTTTAATGCATTCACTGCTATTTCCAGCTCAAGTTCATGTATTTTTGAATCCCTGAAGGAGAAGTATTTCAAGCTTTATAGACAGAGTTTGCAAATGGCCAGGTAGCCTCTGGATCTCATCCTTTTTCAAAGGTGACATATCCAGTAAATGCCCCTGCAGTTAATCTCTAGAATAGAATTTTGATATTCCTGAAAAGGGTATATTACAGTGGTATCAGAGCACGATCTTTGGCTCAGCCTGTGAGTCTAAGCCAAAAAAGATCAATATGATGAAAAAGATGAGTTTACTCTCATCTATTTTCAGATCCAGAGAGAACCTCTGTAAGGAGGTTGAGAAGAATGAAGAAGGAGAAATGGAGGGACCATGCACTTCCTATCCTCACAGAGAAAAAGGCCAAAAGCATGAAGAACACTTGGAATTCGAAATTCTAAGTGAGTATCTTGCTGAATACCAGGAAAACCCTAGAGCTATAGCTTTGCCACAATTATTCAGTAGAAAGAAGAAAGAAGACCCCTCAGCTATGGGATGATGAGAGGCAATAGGTTTCTATTGTCCACATTTGATGGATCACTCACATGTGCAGCAGAAGTTTGGGTGAAGAAGCTAGATGCTTTCTTCCTGCTACATCCTGTAGTAGACAGAGAGGCTGTAGAAATTATAGAGCTGCACCTTGAAGGGGAAGCAAAGGGTTGGTGGATCAGCCATCTAAGCCACAAAATGGTTTATACTCTTGTTGATTTTTCTCAAAGATTGATCTAGAGATTTGGAAAAAGGAGGGAGGAACCTTCACCACCAATTAATGAGGCATGTACCAGCGTTGTTGAGTCCATGGAGGAGCAGCCTTCATCTTCGACAGTTTGGGAGGCCAACTCTCATGAGGAGGAAACTCTTGTAGCTTTGCAAGGAGCTTCCACATTTCACCAAGGTATGATTGAAAATCCATCTCTTGTCATTTCAGCAAACATTTTGGATGGGTCTATATCATTGCATACATTTGATCTAGAGCAACATAATAACACTGCGTTGAACAATGATGGAGAAAGGAGGAATCATTCCTCATGTGAGCATTCAGAGAGCAGCTTCATTCAGGGAGCCATGAAGGAAGCAGTGAGAAGGAGTAGACATCTGGAGATAAGAAACTCTTTCTCCTCTCTAGATGAAACTCTCTCAATAAGCATGCCACAGTGCAAAGAGAGACTTCTACTTGCAGCAGATCCAAAGCCTCTTTGATTTTGGAAGGACATGCATGAGGAGGAGATCTCCCAGAGAGATTTCGGTAGAGGTGCACTCCCACACATCATGGAGTGCAAGATTCTTCATCGGTTTGAGGAGGAACTTCCCTTGTCACAGGAATAGATAGTAGGTGGAGGAAATCTTCGGATGGATAACATCTCTCATGACTGTGTTGGACATCCCTTGAGCCATGCACATCATGATGGGAGGTTTTTTCCTACCACCTATTTGGATCCTCATAGGGTCAAATTTATCCTCAGGAAGATTGCATTTCAAGATCCCATGAAGTGCAGCAATCTGATTTGGGATGATGGTAGCTCTCATGGGAAGATTACCAAGATGAAGGATGGAATGAGACATCCAAAATTGGTTGAGTGGATGTGGATGGAGATCAAGAAGCTGGTAAGCTACTTGCAGATTTATGATACCGGGCAGCAGGAGGCTTGGTTGCGCTGGTTACTCTTGAAGGAGTTTGGCCATCACTTGGCATACACTCTTTCCAAGGGTATGAGGATGGAGATGTGGCACGATGCTGGCATCATGGAGTAGCAAATAGTATGGGTGCATAGTGATGATGCAACATTCATGTCATTCACTATGTCTTCATCACATATCTTGTATGATGAGAGCATGAGGAGGCAGCAAAAACAATTGTTGCTGGGGTCACTCTTTGGAGAGAAAGGGAAAATTTGCTCTCATTTATTGTATGATGTTGCAGGAGTAGGAGATGGCACTATCATGGTGCAGAGGGGATACTCCTTGACCTTTGATGATCAGGAATTACTTCCACCTTGGGAGAAATTCCATAGTTGCAGCAACATTATTGGAGGATTGCCCATCTATGTTGGAGAAGCTGAGGGCAACAGCGCTGTGCCACCTAGAGATTATCTAGTGTCTCATGCAGAGGAAGAAGGAGCTCTTGCTCCAGGTAGAGGGATTCTTTCATCTTTGCAAGGAAGTCCCCAGGATCTCATGAGTAGAGATCAAGGCACAACTCATGTTTTGCATGTGCCATTGTTGAGGAGGTGTGGAACCATGGAGACACAAGGAGAGGATAGGGAGGATAACCATCATGGTGTGATGATAAGCACACATCCTTGTCTATTTTATGAGGTTGATGCACCTAAGGAGGTGATTGGATTGTGCAGTGGAAGCATGGACAGACTTTTTCATTCATATATGTATTCACCTTTTGATGATGATGTCTCATTGCATGGAGACATTTTTCCGAGGAGACCACTGGACCAGCAGAGGAGGAGGGATGCTTCACATGATGAGGCACCATTCTTTGATCTCAGAAGAGTGGAGACCTTGGGAGATAACCATATGACAGATGTCTTTCATGAGGAATCATCAGCACTGTCACTATGGAGGATAGATCCATGTTGGAGCTCCGGGTTGTTGGTGGAGTATTCCGAGGATCATATTGCTTGCATGATATTGAAAAATCAGCATATGAGGAGATGCATAGATAACGTGCAGATGGAGAAGATACATAACTCTTTGAAGGAGTTAGCACAGCCACCTCTTTCATTTTTGAGGATGAGAGGAGATTCATTTTTGAGCCACTCCATTTGCATGAGCAGAACTAATGGTAAGGGTATTGCTTATTTACATGATGATTTGTATATTCATCCCTTAACCATATATGTACATGATGTTGCTCCTAGGAGGAGCATTCTTATTTCTGGACCCCATGGTCTACTTGAGGCCATGAGCACTATTGGTAGCCACTCCCTAGGAGGACTTGGGAGGAAAATTTATTTTGGAGAACATACTCACCTTGCACCATACATCATTCACTTTCTCCATACATTTGAGGAGAGTAGGACAGCAAGCAAGTGGTTGAGAAGCCACACCTTTTTTCATACTCTTTTGCAGTTGAGGGTAAAACTGCATTGGTTACTATCGAGGGACCATTTTCCTTCTCCCTTGTCACACATTGCAGCAAGCATTGTTCTCATTATGGTTCATTATGTTTCTGTTGTCTTTATGTTTGTTGAGAGCGTGATTGGGGGAATGGCACATTGGTTGGATGTGTCCCTTGGGGGAAAGATCTCCCACATTATTTGCATTTCATGTTCTAATGGGAGCATGAGAGCACATATGGCCACTACAGCAAAACCTTTGTTTCCGTTTGAGGTGAGCCATATGGTTGATTGGATGCCATATGATGATGACTTCCAACTCATCACATATGAGATGGATTGGAACATCATGTTTCATAATGCTGGAGAAGAGATCCTTGGAGGTCTAGTCTTCATTTTGCCACTTGCAGGAAACATTGTTGCAGCCCAATATCAGCATATACTCTACACTTATCCTAAGTGGAGAGGAGGAAAATGTTGGGTATACTATTTTGTCTACCAAGATCAGATTTTCAGCCCACCTATATTGCAGGTGCCAAAGGTGAAGGATGATTTGTATGAGTTGCCATGTTGGGAGGTAACGCACTTTGTATGGTTGATTTCTTGGGGGATGGAGAGTATACATGAGGAAGATGCTCCTCAACATATTTTAGACTCCATGCCTTAGGTGGAGGTTCTTCAGTTCTATCCTTGCAGTTTCTTGAGGACAAGCAACATTTGGGAGGAGAGGACTGTAATATTCCCATTTTAGCACATGGCTAAATGGAATATTAAAGTTTTGATTTTATCATCTTGTAGCCAAATAAATGGGTAAGGAGGCCCATGTTTATTTAAAACATGAATAAATTCCCTCACATATGAAAGGGGATATACATAAGAACTTGATTTTGCACCCTCAAGTGTGAAAAGGGGGAAATACATGAAGACAAGGTCAAGTTTGACCAAGTCAATAGCGCTACCATAGGAGGAGTGGCTTACTTTAGAAGACAGCGCATTGTGAATGAGGAAGAGGATATTTTGTGGAGGAAACCCTAATGGACGGGGCCCATGGAGAGAAAGCTTTCACTTGTTTAGAAGGAGGGCAAGGCAACCATTGTTTCTCATGCTTTTGATTATTCATTTCATTGTTTATTCAGACAATTGTGCATTCCCTGCTATTTAGAAAGAATTGCTGGGAGGAATTCCTGTTTAGGATTCTTTCACCTTCTTGAGAAGCCTCTTGAGGGATTTCTCAGATTTTCCTCACATCCAGGCTTGTGGCCAAGCATCCTCCATCTAGACAGCATTATTTCTGCAGCAGAGTAATTTTGTGTTGTTGGGCGTTACAGTGAGGGTTCACTACATCACTTCCATCAGCTATTTTCAGAGGAGAAGCCCCTCTTTCCTTTGAGATATCAAATTGGAGATATTCCAGAGCTTATTGTAGACTTTGGCATCAAGGCCAAGCATTTATCTTCACCAACAGTGCAGTCCCTTCTCTAGACGGTGTTATTTCTGAGTGTGTTTGTAGTGGAGACTTACTCCACATGTTCGGAGGGTGAGATCTTAGGTGAGAGGATCAGCCTTTCATCCTAGAGATCCATTGGAGGAGATATTTTCATTGATTTCAACATCTTTAGTCATCTCCATTTGTTTCCATTTCTTGAGTTGCTACAGCTACCCATCAACTCTGGCATTTCTACAGATTTGCCATTTTGAGTATATTTCAGCCAATCCCTTTGAGGATTGTGTATTGTATGTTTTCAGGGGTTGAGATCTTGCTCCCCCTTTTTTATTTGAGCCATTATTGTCACATCTATGTATTATTGACATTTTGCAGTAGTTCCTCCTCAAGGATTGTGCAATCATAGTGAGAGCCTCTTTTATATTGCAGTATTTCTCCATATTTCATGTACATGTTTCATTGAGGAGGCATTGTTTAACTTGAGAGATCATTTACTCAAGATCTTGTACACATTTTTTGCTGCTATTATCTAATGTAATGGTTATGTAGATCTTCCAGCATTTTGGGTTTTAATGCATTCACTGCTATTTCTAGCTCAAGTTCATGTATTGCTGAATCCCTGAAGGAGAAGTATTTCAAGCTCTATAGACAGAGTCTGCAGATGGCCAGGTAGCCTCTGGATCTCATCCTTTTTCAAAGGTGACATATCCAGTAAATGCCCCTGCAGTCAATCTCTGGAATAGAATTTTGATATTCCTGAAAAGGGGAGATTACAATCACTCTATTGAAAGAATCCATTTTTGACTCTGAAAGAACTATCCAAGGATCATCGAATGGAATAATGCTTGATGAAATCATATTGATGTTAGAAATGGTACGCGGTACGTTGGGTGGAGGCATAGAAATTTTTTTCATCAAAGCAGAGTCCTTTACTAAACCTACTCCAACATCTTCATAGGGAATAGTCGATTTTCCAACATGTTGGATACTATATGTAGAAGCTGGGTCGGACGAATAATATGACAACTGATCAATTTTCACAATATTTCCTTTATGTGGAAACATTACTAATCAAAAGACAGATGAAACGATAGTATTCATGGCATAATACCAGCTTTGACCCAGAAGAAGGTTGTAATCCAAAGGGGCATCAACTACGTCCACATCTAGATTGACATTTTTTCCTTCTACTTCTATAAGTAGATCATATAAAATTCCAAACTGATGGAATCCTCTTCCATCAAAATCTTTAAGTATTTTTGGAGATTGGTCGAGTGTCAGAGAACCAATATTTTTCCAACAATTTAATGACATTATGCACGTGGATGCCCCCTCATCAATTACACTATCAAAAATTCGTCTGTTTTTTACTAATATTAGAATCTAAAAAGCCATCTGATGAGGGAGTCTCGGTGTGAAATTTTCTAAATCGAAGAACATGAGGTTAGAAGCCCGAGGATTGATAACTCCAATAGCTTATAAAAGTAATTTCCTTTGTGCTTGACATGCTTGCAGCACTTCTAAGGCCGACATTACTAAAGGGGAAATCACCAAGTCTTCAACAATGTTGTAGTTTTGAGTAGCTCTCGCATGTGGATTGAAGGTTGATTTTCGAACTACACCTTTAGCAAGTATTTTAATTACTATATCAGGATTAGGTTTCTTGATATGAAGTGGATCAGAAACCAAAGGAGATGTAGCTGGTTTTGAATTAGAATTTTCTACTTCTTTACCAGTAACAGGACTTTTACTTCCATAGTCTTGCGATCGCGTCGCAACCATAACCTCAGACATCATTAAAACATCTGTTGATGAATGTGAAGAAGATTCTATCATTTTGCCATCTTGAGTAGGAAAAGGATCCTTCAAGATAGCGAGTGTGGGCGAACCTTTGACAAATTTAGAGACCTCAAACTGATGCGGGTACTCTTTAGTAAAGTGATCCTCGTCACAGATAAGACAAGGATAACAAGGTTTTCGTTTATCAGCAAATGGTTTAGTTTTTTTAGTTTTCTCTTTGGCAGACGAAGTCTGTTTTCTTTTATTCTTACCTTTCTTCTTAGTACCGGTTTTGGATTTAGCCGTAGATGAATCTACAACGTGAATGTCGGCAGAAGTTTCAAGGGAAGAATCTCCTTTCAATGAATCAGGTAAATTTATTATAGGAGAAGTAGTTTTTGAAGACTTCTTCTTAGTTTTATTTGTGTTAACTAAACCAATTACACCATCTACAGCATGAGACCCTGAAGGAGTTTTAGTTATTTGACCAGGACGTGGTAAGTCAGGAATTTTTTCGTATAATGTACCAGTCTTTATATATACTAGGTCTAAGTACTGAGCTTGAGAAATGACCTGTTCTTTAGTAACAACTCCTCCCTTAGCCACATCTTCAGTGATATTTGGAAGTAATGATTTGATGAACCATTTTGCCAAGATCTGATCTGGAATAAAGACTTTCACTAAACTTCTTCTACATCTCCATTCATGTATGTGATTAGATATGTACGTAGACGTAGATTGTTTTAATGCAATCAATAGTTTCATGCCATTGTCTTATCTGACTGGCAACTGAAAGTGGGTTAAGAAATTTGTTGCTAAAGAATTGAAATTGTTGAATGAGCCACGTGGTAGTTCAATATACCAATTTGCAGCGAAACCTATCAGTGTTCTCTAAAATAGTCATAATCAAATGGAATCATAAATCAAAGAGTTGGATGTGCACCAGAGGTGGTAAGTCATGACATGGTTTGAGGGGTCCTCTCCTGATTTTCCTTCAAATTTAGGGATATCACTGGGCAAATTATTTGGCATTGGTGGCCAATACGGAAGATAGTAGATTGGATCATTCGTTAGGCGCAAAAAATTAGGTAAATCCAAATTTGCAATGAATGGCAACCAACGGTTAGGGTCATGCTGAGCAAATTGATAACCTTGCAGAACTATACCAGTACCAGGAGGAGGATATCCAGGATATCCTGGAATAGCTTGTGCATTTGGGATTGGAATACCTCCTGGATAACCAAGATTAGCCTGACCATATTTGGGTTGAGCTGGTATCTGATACATGTAACCAGGGTATGGTTGATGCTGGTATGCTAGATTTTGTGCTACAGGCCCATATTGATACTGCCCTTGATACAGTTGATAAACAAACTAAGGTTGGCTTGTTACAATTGTAATTGTACCAGGTTTTCCAGAAGGCATATGAATAGTAGTTTGGACTATGGGTCCAGGTTGTGGTGCAGAGACTATAGGGATTTGTTGTGATACTTGAGCGGTTGTAGAAATAGGGGCTGCAGAAACTCCAGGGACAGGTGTGGTAGCTTGAACAGAAGTTGGTGCAGCGGTTTGAGTTGGAGTTCTAGGTGTACTCGGACCAGGCTGTTGAACTGTACTAGGTGCAGTTACCTGTGATAAAACTTGAATCGTAGGTTGGACAGGTTGGATAGGTTGCTGGATTTGACTATAACCGATTGGCTGACCAGGTTGATTATAGGGTACTTGCATGTTAGGTTGAAAATTATGTTGAACTTGGGATGGATCCCACACTACTTTTACTCTAGGATATGGAGGTCCCATTGAAGGTTGTGTTGCATAAGATGGACCAAACCGGGTTGATAATTTGGAACATATGTTTGATAATTAGCTGGATAATTACCACCTCCCTAAAAAATTTGATGTTCTGGGTAGAACTGTGGCCCTAAAGGAGGTTGTTGTCCCTATAAAGACGGTTGCCCTGGCATAGGGTACTTTCCTTGAAGAGGTTTCGGACCCTAAAATGAGTACTTCCGTTAAGGTTGATATTATCCTTGAGGTATGTACTGACCTTGAGGTATGTACTATCCTCGAGATTGATATTTTCCTTGAGATATGTATTTTCCTTGAGGTTGCCCCCCAGGTGGTAAATTACTACATTGAGGTTGCCCCCGAGGTGGTAAATTACTACCTCGAGGGTCAGGGTTAGGAATCACTAGAAAATTTGGCCCAATTTCTGACGGCCAATTCCTCGCTATTCCGACACATAGTCGTCGCAAGAGCGATAGTTTGAGGACGGGAAAAACGTGGTTTTCCATCCGTCGCAATTCCGACGCACTTAAAAAGTGTCGCACTGCCGATACTTTTTCCGTCGCTTCCAAACAAGCGTCGCTCTTCCGACATTTCCCAAACCGTCGCACTTCCAACGTTTGTAAACTATCGCACTTCTGACGAAATGTGGTCCGACGTTTTGAACGTCTCTCTTCCAACATTTTTAAACTGTCGCAATTCCGACGAAATGTGGTCCGACGTTTTGAACGTCGCTCTTCCGACGTTTGTAAACTGTCGCAATTCTGACGCAATGTGGTCCGACGTTTTGGACATCTCTCCTACGACGTTTGTAAACTGTCGTAATTCCGACGAAATGTGATCTGACGTTTTGAACGTCCACGCTTCCGACGTTTGTAAACTGCCGCAATTCCGACGAAATATGGTCCAACGTTTTGAACGTCGCCGTCCGACGTTTATACCGTCGCTTTTCGGACATTTTTAAGCCGTCGTAATTCCGACGCTTACAAGGTGTCGGTGATACCGACTCGCAGTTCAATTTGAAAAAAAAAAAATGAAACTTTAAAACAAGATAGTAAATCTCCAATATTTGTTATGAACATAATTCGACTGTGAAATATTAATATAATAAACCACCCCGCAGCGCTTTGACTATAAACAATCATTTTTTTTTCACAAGAGAAAAAATGTTGTTTTGAATATATTATATGAAGTAAAACAGTCCATGAAGTCATTACATTTTCACATCTGAAGATTGGAACCCAAATATCCATCCATAAAAGTGGAAGTCCCACCCCAGAAAATGATAGAAAAATACCCCATGTCACATACAGGGACATGATATAAAACCCAGTAACGGTCCACATGGAGATTATCGACAATCTAAGAAAGCATCCAAATATGCCCGAGGCATCTATAAGAAAGTGAAATAGCAGTATGTAGAATAGTAAAGAAACAGATAGAGTACGTACCGACATCCATTGTTCCAAATACAAATTAAAGTACCCAAAATCCTTGAACAGAGAAAAACGCTAATCATGTGAGGAGTGTGATATGTCCAAAATATAAAAAGACCATCATACCATATCAATAAACCAGCATCGCTAGTTTTGAAGGCAGAGTGATAACCTATCAACACATAAAATAGTATCATAAAGCGGATACAGGAAATGTGTAGAGACATGTACTGTTGATATACGCCTCACACAAAAAGCATCCATGATAGAGAAAAAATATGTATAAACCTAGGGTCGATTGTATGTTCTGGCTCGCTTGTTCCCGGAAATAAAAACCATCTGCAGAAACCCAGGCTCGCTTGTAAGATCAGGCTTGCTTGATTCCAAAATTGGTAACCATCTGTTGCATCCGAGATGTAAGGTTCAGGCTCGCTTGTTTCCATTAGTAGCCCGCTACAGCATCCACCCTGTTCATAGCAAAAAGGTTCCTATAGATATACAGAGAAAGAGTATAATACGTAGACCATATAAACATGGCTCTGTATTTCAAAAAACAGGTTTAAAATAGAAACAGGGCAACATTTTTTTTTTTCCAATTGTTATGAACATAATTAGACCATGAAATATTAATATAATAAACCACCCTGCAGCGCTTCGACTATAAACAATCATATAAACATGGCTCTGTATTTCAAAAAACAGGTTTAAAATAGAAACAGGGCAACATTTTTTTTTCTAAGTAAAGTTAATCTATTAACAGTGGGAATAAAATTACACCGAAGTCAAAAACATTGCCCAGACTCATGGAAAATTTGTCATCAAAAAATCAAAAAATTAAGAAGACTGCCCTCATACGGGGAAACCAGTCTTGAAAATTTACAAAATTCAAAAATATTACAGAGGTCTAGCACAGTAATATAATCTAAAAGCAGCCCAATTAAGTGGGCCATGAAGCAAGAAAAATAAATTAACCAAACTAATCCTCCGGTGGCTCCTCGACGATTCGGCACCATCCTTCGGAAGGTCCAGGATCGCCAGGTGCTGCCTCCACATTCATGCCACCGCTCCCCTCCTGAAGGCTCGAATGCTGGCTGGATTTTTTTGAGCTCAGACCCGTCGGACAGGTGCATTGTTCTTCCATTTGGGCCTCCTCACGGAAAACCACAGTAATTGAAGTTGTGGTTCGTGGGCGGTTCAGAGAGAAATTAAAGGAAAAAAAGTGCAGTGCATGTCGTGGGAGATGGTGAAGCAGTGGGGAAATGAGGAGAAGGGTAGCCCATACGGTGGCCAGATCCTAGAACCCGACCCCGCCCACTTCTAGTATCTGGATAACGACCTGCGTGATAATCACTAGACTAGGAAGACGACTCGGTTGAGGGGATGGAGGGAGCGCGCAGGGGTTGACCTCTAGTGCTCCCCCTGCAGCATCAGATCCTTTGACGCAGGCGAGGCATGGGTGCACTCTCAGCAGTGGGCACAAGAGGAGATTGAGAAGCATAATTCCAAGAAACATAGGAAGACAGATATAGACCAGACCAAGAGAAATGCAGATATGTAGCAAGGTCTAAGAAGCAGTTTAGCTAGCCACTTCTCCTTCTCATCATAGTGAGCAGGCAGTGTAACCTAGCAACCGGCTCGTCTGAAAAACCATAGTGAAACACCCTTTTATCGACCCGACTGCAATGCAATCGAAGGACGCCCGTCATAATTAATCTCTGATCATTAATGAGAGCCGAAGGCCGGATCATATTGGAGCATGCGGAATCGCTAACAGGAGTGGAGGTCCGATCTTGAACAATGTTAAAACTTAATGCGATTTGATGTGAAAACCTTGGAACTTAATTGAACAATGTTAAAACTTAATGTGATTGATATGAAATCGCCACATCCATGTCCCATCACCTTAAACGCCATCGAATGCACCCGCATCCGTGAACAGGGCAACATTTGATTGAGGACACATGGCAGAAATTGATTGGAGCGGATCTTTGTTTGGGTCGCTCGCGCAGTGGAAATCCGGACCCGAAAAATATTAGGGCGAATTTGATAAGAAATTCGCGTCACAACTCTCCCTCCGTACGCCAGCCCAACTTCGGACCCAAAAAAGATTAGGGCAGAATTCATTTGGTTTTCGCGTCACAAAATTGGCCGACGTCAGCAGGCTATTTTGGAACGCGAATTTGGTTTGAATTATGGTTTATCACCGTTTGAAGTCCGGCGGGCTCGACTTAAGAACAATTTTTTTTGATCCCATCTTATAAAATTTGTGTTGGTTTTCTTTGATAATACACATATTTATAATAAATCATGGGAATACCACACTAGTAAACATGTGGAAAAGTTATATAAATTGTTGAGAACAATCATTTTTATGTAAAAATATCCAAATGTGTTTTTGGGAAATAAGAATTTGAGTATTTGGTTCATATTGTTTTAAAGGAAGGAGTGAATTTGGAGCCTCAAAAGATGCAAGCTATTACAAAATGACCTATTCCTAAGAAAATCAAGGTTCTTAGAAGATTTTTTAGACTTACATGATATTATTGATCATTTGTTAAGAATTATGCATGCATTTCAAGTCCACTCACATATCTCTTGAAGAAAATATCATTTATAAGGAATGATGAGGCTACTTTGGCATTCTCTCTTTTAATGGATGCCATGTCTTCTACACCAACATCGGTTGCACCTACTTTTGGTAAAACATTCATAGTAGAGTGTGAGGCACTAGGAAAAGGAATTTATGTAACATTAACACAATAAGGGATATCAATGGCTTTTAAAAGCAAGGAATTCAAAGAAAATATTTGGTGAAATATACGTATGAAAAATAAATGGAAGCAATATTACATGCAATAAAAAATGGGGATAGTATATCACTGGGAGGTACTTTAAAGTCAAGATATACCATGATAGCATAAAGTATTTTTTGAAGCTATGGATTTCATTGGAAGATTAACAAAAATGAGGAGAAAAATGCAAAGTTTTAATTTTGAGATAATCTGCAAAAAGGGTAAGGAAAATTTAGTACATGATGCTCTTTCTAAAATAGAAGAGGCCTCAAATTTATATCCAATTACATTTTCTATTCCTAGGTGGATAGAAGAAGCTTGCCATAATGGAAAAATGACAATAGTACTAAACAAAAACTAAAATTTATAAAGGATGGGATGAACTCTATGGAGCATTGGGAGTGAAAGAGAGATATACTTTGGTGAAAATGTAGAATATTTTTATGCACGCAAGCATATTTGAATAAAAAAATATTAAGGGAGTCCCATGTCTCTCCGATGGTAGGACGCAGGGTTCCTTAAAACATCTCAAAGGATCAAAAAATATATTTTTGGAAGGAATGAAGAAAGATATTCAAAATTTTGTAAGAGAAGGTCAGGTTTGCATAATAAATAAAGAGAGATAGTAAAATCTCTAGGGTTACTTCAACCATTCCACATACATATTCAAAGACTAGAAGATATATCAATAGACTTTATTACAGGGTTACTAAAATATAAAGGTAAGTATTACATTTTTGTGGTCATTTATATAGACAAATTTTGTAGATTTTTTTGTAGAGCTCAAAGTACATAAAAAAAAAGCCAAGTGGCAGAAGGGTCCATGAAAGAAATTCATAGTCTTCATGGTTTTCCTAAAGTAATAGTAACAAGAAACTTTTGGAAATAATTATTTAATATGAGTGGAGAAACAATAGCTGCTATGAGTTCTACATATCAAACACAATCAAATGGTCAAACAAAAATAGTTAACAAATGTTTTTAAGGTTATCTACAATGTTACTCTTTAGAAAAGAAATCTTAATGGATGAAGTGGGTTCGTCAAGGAAGAATGGTAATATGATACTACCTATCACACATCTACTAAAATTCCCCCATTTAAGGCCCTTTATGGATATCCAACTCCTAGTATCTCATACTTTTTGCAAGATAAGTCCAAAGTATAGGAAACAGAGTCACATATGGAAAATACTAAAGAAAATTTGAAAATTATTATGGAAAACCTTCAAATGACATGAAACATGATAAAACAACAAGGGGAACAACATTGAAGTGAAAGATAATTTGAGGAGGGTAAATGGGTATTTTTTAGATTATAGCATTATAAGCAATCTTCATTCAAGAAAAAGAAGAATAAAGAATTAGCTCAAAAATGTTATGGCCCTAAATAATTATTCATAGGATTGCACAAGTGGTATAGAAGTTATATTTTCCTTCTTCTTGCATTCATAATGTTTTTCATGTATCTTTCCTAAAAAAGGTTTTGGGAAAAAATATGCCAATGTAAATAGAACTTCCAAAATTAGATGAAGAATGAAAGTTGATTCTTGAACCACAAAAAGTTATATATAAACATTATGTATCTCTTTGACATATAAACATTATGAAGTACCTAATCAAGTGGAATAATATTCCTCTAGAAGAAGATACATGGTAAAATGATCAATTCGTGATGAAATACCCACGGCTAAAGGGTTCGTTTGAAGTTTTGACAAAGGTTTTGTTATATGTTTTATATAACGCGCGGCGGAATAGTTTTATTATTTGTTAAGGTCCCACACAAAGATCAAATTTGAAGGGCAGGTCCAAATTTCAATTAGAAGGGCATATATCTATGTCGCCCTTCCATAATGAAAAGCTTTAAAAAAAAAAACTTTTCAATTGACCACAATAAATTATTTTTACATTTCATCTTTAGAAAGACAAAACCATCAATCTTTATATTAATAAAAGACTGTTACATATGCAACAATGAAGAAGGCTCCATCTTTCATTGCTTAAATATCTCATTGGTAATGTCAACATAAGTCTTGAAGACACTATTATAAGAGTTTGGATACATACCACCGGGATATAGGAGATTCTTATGTGTCAGATTGTGTAATGCAATTTTGACTTTGTCTCACAAGGAGCAGCAGCATGGAGGTTTGGATTTTTCTTATAGAACTTTTTTATTATTATTTGAAACATTGTTTATAGATATGAAGACAACAATGAAATTATGAGCATGGTGGACAATTAGTCAAGCTCATGATGCCAAGCCATGATGATGTAAGTTTGGAATTTAAAATTTTTACATGTTAAAGACAAATAGTCAAAATCACTGACAACTTAGTATGCCATAATTAATAATCATTCCCTGTTCACTTTTGTTAATAGGTTTATGTCACACGATGATCTCTCTTCTCTGGCATTTACTTGTATTGAATATCACTATTCTAGGAATAAGGAGTTATTTTCTCCAAAAATAACCCTAGCCAAACATTGACAATGCATCAAGGATATATTTCTATGCTTCATAAGCACATTTGTTCTACTTCTAAATCATGTCTTGGAAGTGGTTGTTGTGCTGGAAATTATTCACCAATTGGTTTCATACCAAAGTCTTTTTCACATTTTCAGCATCCAATACATGAAAAAGATAATGGTTTAAAACAACATAAATATTTGAAATTTTGCAAGAATTGTCTCGCACACTTTGAATATGAATTTTGAAGTCAAGTGCATGATGCTGTATAGGATCAAGTGTCATTTTGAATACCAAATGTTTCACAAGAAAATTCTCAACATGCTACCCTGCAGTAAGGATTAAATGACAATATTGCATCAACTATTTCCATAATAAAAGTGCACCTCGGCCATAAGACTAAACAACTACAAATTTTGTAGATCTAACAAGACCACACAATCAAACGTATTCCACAAGGCCAATACTGTATGAAAAATGAAAAGGAGTTTGCAACCAAAAATACCTTAGGCAACTAATTCAATTAGATACACCAAACCATCAGCAAAAAGGAAAACCAGCTTACTCAAAAGGCAAGCGTTTACCTCCTTTGACAAAATTTTGAGTTCCGAAACAAGGACCTTTATTGTCTTGTCAATGCCCCTAGTAATTTGAACGGGGTTTGCACCTGCTGCAACAACCTAAACAAAAAGGTTTCATTTCAAATTATTTTCCACAAATTTAAGATACAAACATTGTCAGTTTTGTATTTCCTAACAAGCTCATAAATTTTGACAAAAGAACCAAAATTTTTTAATACCTGATAGCAATTTTTTCACTCAAAAACTATCTTAGACTCAATAAGCTCAACCCAAAACTAAAAAACCAAACACCATAAGACCCTACAAAAATGAATAGATGATCTTAATCCAGTACTATCGACAAAAAGTTACCTTTACACCCTCACTTATTAAACCCTATGTTGTTGAATTTTAACTTCAACTGCTGCAGCAGAAGGACGGATGCAGCAGCAACATTTTTTTTTGGAGGTTGCTTGCATGCCATCCAGAAATTTAATTCAGCATTTAAAATTCCTGCAAGTTTTTTTTGTAGACGGCCGCAGCCATATTTCTGTACAGGATTGTATTTAAACACAACAACTAGCATTAACGCAATTCACCAACCAGAAATTAAACAAACAAAAATTTACCCCCCAGTTTTGTAAATTCAAAAGGAGGACACGTGGAGCATTAATATTGGATCACATGAAATTGAAGGGAATCTGAAAACCTGAAAACCGGACCCAATTTTTTTATAAGGCACATTGGATTGAGAATTCGCGTTACAAATTAGGCAGACGTCAGCATCCCATTTTGGAACGTGAATTTGGTTTGAAATTCAATCTATTCAGACTTTTGAAGTCCGATGGAAAGGGTTCTTTAATGTTTTGATAATTTAATTTTATGTATGCTTTAATATATACATATGTTTTAAACATATGTTATATATATATCATATGCGAAATGGAAGGTGGGCCATAGAATTTAGTTTTAATTTTATTTTTTTTAAAAGAGGGTTTATTATAATATGTTTTATATGTTACGGCATATAAAAATAAAAAGGACAAAAAGCTTGGTAGTTTTTTTTATAGACAGTACGTAAATTTTTTATTACACAGCAGTGTGTAAAAAGTGAAAGCCTGAGTGTAACTTTTTAAGTGTGTATGCACAACAGTGCGAAAGTGAAAAACACAACAGAGTGTTTTAGAGACAGAGTATGTTTGTTTTGAACAGACAGTGAGTTGGTTTTATGCACCGCGTTTTGTAGCAGTCATAATTTTGTAATCCCTCTCAGTGAGGAAGAAGTGTAATAGTTTTTTTTTGAGTTATTGAAGGGAATAGAAGTTTGTTTTCAAAGTATTGAAACTCTGTCTCCTGTCAAAGAAATTTTTATTTTCTCTTTGTTAGAGGAAGGGAGATTTATTCTCCATTCATTGTTCTGGAATTTTTCAATATTCCAACATGTGCAAGAACAACAGATGTTGTGGTTCCATCCCCAGCTAAATCATTTGTCTTTGCCGCAGCTTGCCTTACCAACTTGGCCCCAATATTTTCAACTCGGTCCTCTAATTCAACCAATAAAAAGGCCAAAACCATAGCATTGAGATACATTTCATTACACTGTCAATAACAATAAAATTTGACTCAGCCATAACCCTTTCCTTTTATTGTTGTGAAAAGCTTTATGCATTACTTTAATGTGGCTAGTCCATAGGCCAAGTAGACCACTGGGTAACAAATATGTTTCCTTTCACCTTTGAGTTTTCAAATTATGCCTACCAAATCTAAGACATTTAAGAGGGGGAACTAATACAACGTTAAAAATAAAACCAAAGCACACATCTACAAATTACCTCCTTAGCTACTGTCACACCATCATTAACTATTTTCGGAGAACCATGCTTGCTCTCCAAGACAACATTTTTCCCTTCGCCCCAAGGGTGACTCCAACAAGATCAGCAAGTTTGTTCACACTGCCTATAAGACAAATTGACAATGCTTTCAGTAAGTGTGCAATTGAATGCCAGACCATATGCCAAAACAACCCTCCATGAAAAATTAAAATAACACATTAAAATCGAATATAAGTGGATAAGGAAAGATCCACCGCAGTGAAGTTTCACGTGCAGGTGACCTTCCTTTAAACATAATTTTTTCTCTGACCTGCAATTTTTTTGTCACTGAGCCATCCTTGTTGAAGTACAACTCCTTTTCCATAGCTCTTGTATTAACTACTTTCTCTCTGTCGCGTAATCTCAGAGTCCCTCTTCTGCTTGAGCGATTAAAGGAAATGGGTGAAAAAACTGAAAGAGAAGACAATTGTCTGCCATAATTATCAAACATTTCACCCAACTTCTTCCCCTTTCCATTGTTACCCAATGAGGTAGATGTGGCAATTGTTGTCATACTGCCCAAAGCAGAGGCCATCTTCTCTTATGCTGAATATAGAATTGCAAGATCTTCATATTAGTATGAACCTTAAAAAACATGACTCCCATTGCTAAAAACCACTTTTAAGTTGTAACAGGAAAACTAAACAACTATCGCAACTTTTGGCAACTTCTGGAGCATTAAGAGAGAAACAAACAAAGAGAAATACAACCACAATCCTCATTTTAATGAGACCGAACTATATATTTGCATTAAGATAATAGAAAGAAATCACGACTATATTAAGGCCAACACAAAACAATATTTAACCAGTGTCTCTCGTGGCCTTCAGGTTGCCATGCTAGAGGTTGCATATTTTTAATTTAAATTATTGACCTCTCGTGCCCATCTATGAATGCATCCAATGGGATATCTACATCAAATTCTCCTTTATATCCCCAAAAACAAATTCTCTACTACAAGAGCACCAATATTGATGGATCACCCCACACCATCCCACCCACTAGAAACGGTGAAAAAGGAAACCCGAGAAAACTTCTGAAATATCTCAAGATGACTATATGGGTGGTTCTTATGAATCAACCAACCATTCAAAACATGCTCATCAATCCAAACCATGAGTATTATGTGATGATATTCAAGCAGGCACTGAATCGGATTTCTGAAGCTATGTTAGAGAAACCCTAAACTCTCACTGAAAATAGGTGAAATGTGGCACCACTCAGAGATTGACATGTGCCAATTGGTACAAGTGGTAGATAATTGGCATGCTCAAACAACAAGGTGATGCAGGAATGACATGAGGGAGAAAATATCAGAAAAGCCCCAAATCTGGAGAACTAAAGCTCATCACCAACCTGAGATTGACAACTTTACATGATGTAACTTATGAAATCGTAAATGGAGAAATCATAGTAACAATAAAGTAACCTATGTAAAAATAAAGTCGGATTCATCCTGGGAGTGGTAATGGGAGAAATCATAGTGAACAACAAGAAACATGTAGAGTTGCTTACAATCAAATAGATGAAAAAACACATACAAAAAACCTAGATAATAATCATGAACAAGCTTAATATTGAATTATGAACTGTAAAGGAACTTACAAATGTGACATTACGAACCTGGTCAAGCGCACAAGCAAAAATATCCTGGACATGACCCTAGTTGACAAGTTGTATTGCTCATGATGCAAGAGGATTTGTACTTGCACTACCAAGTCAATCAAAATCCATCATTATCTATACAATAAATACAAGTAATTGATGTAGTATTTTTTACTCTAAGATGCATTCTTATGATAATGTTAGACCATATGTTGAAAATGTCAAAACATACCTGAATAAGCTCCTCTTCGTTTCAAGAACAATTTATTGGAGTCGCATGAACTTGGAACAAGCCTCCCACGATCTAAAAGAGTAGCAACTAAGTCAACAATGACTTTTTTGTTGCTACGCTGGATCGAGGGAGGTTTGCTCCAAGATTAAATCGCTCCAATAAATTATTCTCTACTAAATAGGGCCAACCATGTGAAGGTGGAAGCTCTTATGGCCCCTCCCCCCCCCTCACATCACTCTCAATTCCCCAATACCCAATCTATATTTCATTTTTTACTTTCATGAGCATTAAAAAAAATATTCAATAACTAATAAAAAAACAATTCAACAAAAAGTACGCAAGGAAACATTGCAATTAATGCTTGACATAAAAATAGTATGATAAATGAGTTTTTTATATAATGCAAAAAACATTCCAAGTATGGTAACGTTTGTCTTATAATAATACAATATTTTACATTATCAAATTTTTTTTTTCTTCTTCCTATTTCTAAAGCTCCTAATTACATCATCAATATCATCGTGCTCTGCTCCTGTTTCATGCCTTTCGACCCGCACTGCTGACCTAGTTGCGTAGTCACGATGTCTGGTCTCATCCAGTGACGGGGCATCGCCTACAAAAACAGATAATATTAAATTTTAATTGTCAGCTTTTAAATATCATTGAACTAGTTCGGTAATATTAATAAAAAAAATTGCAATGAGATTATTTACCTGGTGCACCAGTTGTCGCCGCTGACCTAGTTGCGTAATCACGATGTCTGGTCTCATCCAGTGACGGGGCATCGCCTACAAAAACAGATAATATTAAATTTTAATTGTCAGTTTTTAAATATCATTGAACTAGTTCGGTAATATTAATAAAAAAATTTGCAATGAGATTATTTACCTGGTGCACCAGTTGTCGTCGTTGGGACTATTGCCTTGTCTTCCTCTCTGGTGGTAAGATCCTCAAGGGAAACATTCTCTGTCATTTAAACAAAAAACGTTATAAGGACAACCATCAAGGTATAATTATAAAAAATTATAAGTGGAAATTAATTACCGTCACGGCCCTCACTGATAGCAGCATTGTCGGCCCGGTCCCCACTACAATGATCAGGTTGCACGAGAGGATCAAATACATCTGGCTCTAAAACTGGGTTATTTACCTCGTCGGTAGTGCTGCTCCCCTGATTTAAACAAAGTTTTTAGACATTAAATTTATGGACGAAAACAAAAATATTGAAAGGTTAATTTTTTACCTTATCAGGCATTCTAGATCTTGGGACCTGCCCCAAGCTTCTGCGACGTTCAACTACAGCTTGATAGCCAAAATGGAAAGCGATATTTTTATCTTCCTCTGTAGTTTCTGTTCCGAAGTCATCACCCTACATTACATATGATTGTGTATTTTTAATCATATTTGATAGGATTACAAAAACTTTGGAAGGCGATACAATTAATTATAAGATGTTTAGCTACTTAATTACAATTCTTGCAGCTAATTTCAAGTAGCCGCCCTGGCCTAGCTTGTGATGGCCTTTTTTTTCAATCCTAGCTTTGGTTGCCTTTGAGGTGTCAGGAAACCTAGCATCAAAAGATTGAAGTCAGATATGACGTAGCACACTTTTATTTTAGACATAGAGAAAATTAAAGCTATTGAATTAAAGTTGTAATTTACCTTGCGAGTCCAGTTGGCATTTTTCCTTCTTTCTTTACCCTTTTCTCTTTTCCATCATGGATGAGTGCTCTCCACTCACTCTCTGAAACTGCGAGAGGACGCTCATATCTAGGGTTAAATTGCAATTGCGTCCTATAGGTGTCCCCGGTATATTTCAAATATTTTCCGGCTACCTGAGCCACCGCTTTTCTGTCAAATGTGCCGACCCCAAAAAGGGCTTCTAGATAATCTAGAAGTTCTTTTTTCAAGTTGGAATTCTGGGAATTCCACCCTGTACGTATGGTTGGGCCAAAAATTACCAACGCATGGCTCTCCAGAATCCTGTAGAACTCATTGTTTCCTACACAGAATAAAACCAAAAAAAAAAATATATATTATCATTAATTTAAAAATAAAAATCATGATAAATATGTTTTAGATAAAGTACATTAAATAGTTAAAATATTAAAATTTACCTGGGAGTTGTACATGCTTTATAGGGACACCCTCATCGTTCACCAACAACGTGCCATTAATGGTCCCTGTGGAGCTGACACGTGTAGCTCCGGGAAACGCAATAATGTAGTTGGCCATATCAGCCTCATCATTGCCAACACGTTCAGCGGTTGGCTGGGTGTCTGCTTGGGCAGGGTGTGTTTCTTGGCTGGCACCTAAAGGAGTAGAAGGTGTACGAGAGGGTTGTTTGGAAATCTCTTGCCCTTGTGTCCCACTACCACCAACACCGGGTTCAGCAAATGCCAGAAAACGCTACATACAAAAGAAATTTTTGTTAGTTTAGTCAATGTAAAAATTAAAAATCAAACTATCACAATTCATCTCATGCAGAACAAAAAAAATATCCTTTTGACTTTTTATTATTACCCGATATGTTTCTAGCTGGCTCATAAGTTTTTTAACCTCTCTTCTGTTTCAGGTGTTTGAGGCGCGTCTATCAAAGTATTAAATTCTGACCTTGCTTTTTGTGCCTTTTTTCGCAACAAGAGCACTGGAGATAGGGATGAAGAAAGCTCTTCCTCAAAGAGGGAATCATCAGGCGTACCATGGCTAGGTGTCTGCATATTTGAACAAAATTAATATTATTTCAATTATGTAAATAACTAAAATACCTAAAGATAGAGCAATTCTGGCACTTTACATGTTCTTCCGCTGGCCTCTTTCCGCGATCATCCTGTCTCGGGGTTGTTCCTGCACTGCTCTGATCAGTCTGCCACATTGCAATAAAATTATAAATGTAAAAATTTGAAAACAATATCTAACTTGAAAACACAAAATGAAAACTGAAATAATTTCTAATAAGACACCGGAAGACAGAGTTAGAGTTTCAAATATGCCTTGCATTGAATTCAGTCTTGGAAACATGTCATTGCACATTAAGGCACCCAAACAAGAGACAAGTTGACAATGAAGACCTTATTGAATATATTGTTGGAGAAACTTCTAGTAAACTTGTTGTGAAGACCTTGAGGACATTTTTGGAGCAACATTGTTGAAGCCGATGGTATAGCATTGTTGGAGATGATCTTGAAGGGCCTTGAAGTGAAGCTTTTGGAGCAACTATTGAAAAATCCTTAGAGCATTTAAGTAAGGCAATTTCTATCTTCCATCACCTTTTTCCTTTCAATATCCTTTAAACGATTTTGTTGATATTTAATGTTTGAAATCAAGTTATAATTCCTTGATTATATGTGTTTGGGGACTTTCCCTTTGAAATTACCCAAAAATACCCTGGCAATTTTATCTTCAGGATGCATGTCTGACCCTATTGTTCAATATTTTTATTGATAGTAGTAAACATAGAGAGTTAGGGGACTCTTGACTTGGTTTGGTTGGGCCATTAGATCCCTAACATCTACTAGGGAGAACCCCCCTTGAGTTGGAGGAGAGCTAGCCCGAAGTTAAAAGAGGTTGGTGAGGTGACAATGGGGCTATTGAATTACACATGGTATCACACTTTAGCTTTAGGACTTTATCTTGAGAAGTGTGAGATTTTGCTATATCAATTCTCAAATTGTTTACAACACTATTGTTAAGAACTAATAAGAAGTGATGTTGAGGGGTTTTTGTGTATAAGAAACAATACCATTTAAAAACTAGGGTTCTCAGTCCTTGGCATTCCTTCACCTGGGCCTAGGGGCACACTAGAATAATTTCACACTAAACCATGCAAACTTAAAAGTAACTTAACAGATCCATAAAGTAATAATAATCATAATTCCTAATTTCCTATTTTACGATATGATGCAAATTATTCAAACATGAAGCAATGAAGACATGCAATGTCTGAATTTCAAGATTGATGAACCAATACAAGAAGTTAGAAACTACAACTTTGATTCAATACTCTGTGTCCTAACTCCAGGAAGGAATCTAGTTTGTAGTACAGAACATGCATCGTGTATTATCAATTCTTAATCGACAACAACTAAAGGTCATCTACCTCATCAATTCCTTCCCATTTTGTGTTTTTATGTTATATTCCTTATAAAAGTGTCAAATTTCTCTCAAAGTAAGCAACCACCGAATAAAATAAAAAATAGTTGAGATATGATTGAGAAATGGTCATTTATTTCTTGAAAGGATCTTCACAATTTCTTTGGTTGTTTTTCATCTCAAGAAACAAGAAATGACCTAAGAAACTATCGTGATGTAATATAAGAAACAACACGGTGCAATGGCCATTTTCAAAGCCAAATGATGTCCATCGAGGACATGGCCTTTATTTGGTTCCTGTTTCATAGGAGTTTCGGGTAGAAATGGAACTTTGTTGTACCATTTCCAGTAGTAAAAAGGGAAAACCTTATTTTTCCATGGGAAATAATTTACCTTTCCTTTTTCAAGATAATCTAAATCACAAAAAATATGAACTATACCGCACACATTCTTGGATAATGTGAAAGTGGAAAAGGAATACCCTACACAAGTGATGCACACATGTACACTTGAACACTAATATATTTTTGTAGTTGAAATGCAATTCTTGTTTTCATTTAAATGTAGGGTTTTTAAAGCAGGGAGAAATAATGGCTGCCAATTTAATAAGCGTTTCTTTGGGAAAAATTTAAATCTTGTATTAGGTGATGAAGATAATAGAGGGTATTGAATCTTGATTCTTGACATTGTGTTTAACTTGAATAACTCAAATGATTATAAATATCAGTGGATGAGTTCTTTTTTCAAGTATGTCACTCAAAACTCTTATGTCAAAGCATTGTATGATGGCTATCATTTGCTTGTTTCCCTTTCTTCAGTTCAATGTAAAAATTATATTAATATATTGGAGCACGAATGATAACTACAATTGTTTGCTCTACAGTATATCCAGCCCCAAGATTATGAAATTTTTTCTCAAGTGGAGCTATTGGTTATTGATGAAGCAGCTGCAATTCCATTGCCTGTTGTAAAGGCTCTGCTCGGGCCATATTTAGTGTTTCTGTGCTCTACTGTAAATGGGTAATAATTATAAATGAGTCAACCACAATCACAGATTTTGTAACCATTCGGTTTCCATGGATAGTGATGATGATATTAACCCTATATATCAGTGACCTATATCTATATGAGAATGATCTCAACATTGACCTTGATATGGTTGTATGGATGTGACCTTTGGTATGTCATCGGAAAATCCCCAAATCTGGAGAACTAAAGCTCATCACTTTCGATCTGGAGTACTACCCTTGTGATAAAGTTGATGACTTTCGATCTCCCATTCTCTACCACTTTTCACTTCACCTTCAATATAGATCAGACCAAGGGCAATTCGTTACTGGGTGTTGAGATGGATGAGTTTTTCGAACTAAAATCCATAGCTTAAACTTCATGAAACTGGTGGAGTCAAATTCATGCAAGCAAAAACACATCTTACACATCCTCTTTGAAACTCATCCGAAAGAACATTGGAAGACATCTAGAGAGAACCCTACAGCCTAACACAATCCAATGGAATTGACCAAAAAAACCCAAATAGAGTCAACCCTACTATAGGAGGAAGGGGCTGCAGTAAGAACTTACCATTTTTCAAGAGCTGAGGGTGAACGCTGAGGGAAAATCCAGGGCGAATGTTGTTCTGCAAGAGCTCAGGGCGAATGCTGAGGGTGAATGCTATTCTACAAGAGCTGAGGGCGAATGCTGTTCTGCAAGATCTGAGGGCGAATGCTGAGGGCGAATGTTGTTTTGCAAGAGCTGAGGGTGAATGCTGAGGGAGAATGTTGTTCTGCAAGAGCTGAGGGCGAATGCTAAGGGCGAATGCTAAGGGAAAATGTTGTTCTGCAAGAGCTGAGGGTGAATGCTGAGGGCGAATGATGTTCTGCAAGAGCGGAGGGTGAATGCGCGCGTGATATCAGACGTTAATGTAGTTTTTAATAAAATCATTTTTATGTAGAGCGCATATAAGTTTCGCATTTTTATGTAGCGCGCATATAAGTGTCGTTATACCGACGGCAGACAAAGCGTCCCTATTGTGACGGCTGCCTGCAAACATCACAACTGCGACACTTAGACATTGTGTCGCACTTGCGACATTTGGAGGCAACTGTCGCAATAGCGACGCTTTGGGGAATAGTGTCGCAATTGCGACGTCTTCCTCAAAACGTCACAATTGTGACACTTTCTCTAAGTGTCGGTATTGTGACACTTTTCTCTAAACGTCGGTATAACAACGGTTTCGGGCAGGATTGAAAAAATTTGGTGAAATTTCTGACATTTGGTCAAAAGCGTCAGAACCAAGCATCGGAATTTCCCCCAAATGTACTAGTGAATATGTCCAGACATCATGTAAATGTGTTCCGCACTCAAAGTTTCGGTATGTGATTCATTTGGACCAGATGATGGTATATGTTTGTTAGGAGAAGGAGCTTCCCCTGAGAAAATAGCAGAAAGCGACTGGTATCCTGCAGGAACAGATGGACCACCATAAAAATATGATTCTGGTGATGCAGAAAACATGGATGACTCGCCAGACATGTTTAATGGAGGTCTGTGACCTCTTGGTATGGCGTAAAAAGGAATTCGGGGTGGCGAATAGTTTAGACCAGTATTGTGTAGAAATTCTGTCAACTGAGAACACTAAGGATCTTGTTTGAAAGGACTATAGTAAATCGATTCACTTCGCCTAACATCTAAAGAGTCCTGATGTGAAGGAAGAACAACTTCTTCCTTAGTGTCAATAACTTCTTCAATGCTAATGAGACCAGGAGGAAGGTTTCCAGTGATATGATACTTCACTCTGGGTGAATCAGGACGACGGGGGATTGAAGTGATGAACTCGGAAGCAGGCTCAAACGTAGCAAGTTTAGTTTCTGGTTCAGAAATTTTAGGCTCAGTAGTTGACAATTCACTAGTTGTGGAAGCAATTTCAACTGGTTCAGAAATTGAAACTTTTTCTTTGAGAAATCTCTACTCCATATTTAGGATGAATAATTGTTGATGTTTCTTCATGTTCAGTTGATCCAATCCCTGATGTTTGTCCTTTCTCAGATTTAATTTTTTCTAACTGGATTGGTGTGTACTCAGGGGGTTTCCCCTCCACTCTATGTGACTGTCTAGGTAATTCAACCACGATTAAAAGTTCTAACACATGAAATAAAAGAAAAATTCAACAAAGAGTCCTAAAGTCTCTAAGGAAACAATCAAATTGATCACACGCCTACAAAATCTAAGAGAGAAATCCACACACAAACAGTAAATTTCCACACTAAAAACACTAGTTGGTGATGAAATCCAACATCGTAGAATTTTAATGCAGAAATGGCGGTTGGAACAGTTACCCGAACAACCTGCTTAATGAAACAGTCTAGTGCAAGTTTCTCCACTTAAACCATCTCGAAGTGAAGATAACCCTCCGGAAAGTCCAAGTGAGTCTAGTCGATGTCTGCTCCAGGTACAGTGGGACCTTCCCTCCACCGTCACCTTGGGAAAGAATCCTAAATTTTATAGCCACTAAGGTCACCAACGGGAACAAATATACCCGGGTGGAAATTCTACAATCCGATATACACGCAAGGGCAGAGTAACTAGCTTAATCCCCTTGAAGGCTCCTTGATATAATCCAAGGTTTACCAACAAGTGACCCTAGGCTCCTCAACAATGGTCTATCTGAGGTTTACCATTTTTAATACATGCACATCTATTATCTTTCCCAATGAGATAGGTACGATTACCTCACTGGTTCAGACATGATCTCGTGCTTGACTCTTTTAAGAAGAGCTTACCAGAGCACAAATGCTACAATTGGATTTTTCCTACCACAAGATTGCTACTTGTTTGTTTGAACTATCTTGGAATGTTAATTACAACCTGTTCCAAGACACTAGCCTAAGCTATGTTGGTGGAAAAGAGCCCTAGAAAATGTAACAAATATCTAGATTAATTTTATTAAAGCGTTGTTTTTAATTTGGATGTTTCTTAAGGCAGAAGATATGGAAGTGAAACTTCAATGATGTTTAATGAATTGACTCAAAAATACACTAAATGGATATAAATGAAAGTGCAACTCTTTTCTTTTCAATGAAACGTATTTAAGGGAAATATTTGAGAGGTTTAACAATTTTCTAAAGCACCAATTCTTTCTTTCATAAAAAAAAATATTTGAAAAGAAGACGATTTCTTTGAGAACTTAATTTATAAAATGATCAATTACTCGTTCGAAATGAAATCCTTTATCAAACAGATCAGAAACTACAAATCATTAAACAAACCATTTCCAAAAAGTAAACCATGTCTAAAACTCCTAAAAAGCATAAAATTCAAAACCAAAAAAAAAGACTCTCATTTTAAACTCTATCTAGAAAGTTTGAGGACATTTTCTCTTAGTTTGTGATCTAACCAAGAATAATTTCTACCAAGTAGAAACGAAAACATCCAACAAATGGTTTAAAGTGAAATTCCGATCTTATTAAGCTTAAGACTCTTCTAAATTTGCAAATGAAAATGAAACTCGATTTTCATAAAAGAAAGGCTTGCAACAAGTTCAAAGGCTCAGCAAGAAAACAGCAACATACTAGTAAGCTTAAGGCATATAAAGGTTTCTGATATATAGCAACAAGAAATTAGAGCAAACACTCACTCGTAAAATACAAATCATATGAAAAATCACTCAAACACAAAAGTTGTTGAAAGAAACTCACACATAAGACTTTGACAGTCAAGACAAGTTGGGGAAAACACAGAGAATCTGGTAATCTGGTTCCTAAAAAGAGAATTCTTAATTGTTCAAAAATTTCTGCAAGTCTACAAGTTCCAATGGATAACAGTGTGGTACCACACTGTTCTGAACTAAAAACTGTCGAGGCTACTGCACTGTCTTTAAATAAAAACTGTGGAGGCCAGGAAAAATATAGAAAAAATAAAAATTCAGATTTCCTTTTCAGGGATTCTGATAATTTATCTAACCAACCAAATTTTTATACTAATCAAAATCAGAAGACTCTTAAAATTCAAACTAAAAAATAAAAATAAAAACTAAGTTCTATTCCCCAGTGGAGTCGACATTTTGTTATGTGGATAAATCCCTCTTGCGGACAAGAGCGATCTCCCTAGTATCCTACGGATAGCTAGAAACAAAGATCCATTTGTAAATCGTTTTCTCTAGATCATTTGCAATTCAAAATTATTATAAACAAAGAAAGAGGACATGCCCCTACCTTGAAACTAGATGTTCGATGTAGCCTTTTATTCAGTTGCTTCAAAGAGGCTTCTTCGGTAATGAGAACCTGCAATCAAAGATAGACAAAAGAATTAAAATCACCTGCAACATATAATAATTGAGAACATCTAATCTAAATCAGTGGTCAAGGAATCCAAGTATTGAATTATTAAAATAGACACAAGAAAAACTCAAAGAGAAAAGGAGATCCATATGTATTATCTTGTATGAAAATAGTAACTTTACAACCTGTTACCTTGATGTTGCACAAGTTCCTCCTGGGGTCCTGAACAATCATTCCTCCTTCAAATTGACAAGCCTTCCTCTCTCTGAACTAGCATGAAGTTATGGGCATGAGTGTGTGATCATTCTCATACCAAAAATGACTAGTATAGAGAGTATGCTCTCTTGAGAATTTCTTTAGCAATTACCACATACAAGGTACCTTTGAGACTGAAACATGAGCTCAATTTATTGGGAAATGGAGGTAGTTTCAGTTCCATGAAGAGGGGGATGGATTCCTCTCATGATGGGATTTGAGCTCCATATACCAAGGGATAAACTCCATGAGTGAAGGGATAGAGCTCCATGAGTGGAGGGATACAACTCAAACTGATCGCACCTCTAGAAGCTTCCAATTGCGAGAATATTCATCTAGTTGGGCTTCTAGAACTTACTTTTTCCTTTATTCGACTGTTTACAGGGGTTCGCAGGTTTTATAAGTAGAACATGCAGGATGTGCCGTAGGCTATAGAAAAAATATCTGTGGATCCACATGAAAGAGCTAGGAAAAGTGTGGAGTTAGGATTTTTAGAGTTTTAATGAGCTTTTCTCCAATTCCAAGACTTGGTTTAGGAACATTAGGGTTTTTGACCTCTAAGGGAGCATAATATAGGTAGTGATGAACCTATATAGATAGTCAAAAGTCATGGTGACAAAATAAAATGTAACATATGCCAGATAAGGGGAAGGGTAAGATGACCAAGGGGCATCCTCCAAGCCGTGGACCTCCCCTCGTAATGTTACATCCTCGCACCAAGCTACGAAGGATAGGTCGCCTATGTGTGATCCTACAAAGAGACTAGTCAGTGCCACTAAGGAGGTTGCGCTAGTCAAGCCAATCATGGCGGCCACAGTATGTCAAGCCACGCATACCCTTTGTGCGTGTGCCGAAGAATGTAGACGTGGTGCAAGACTACCTTCAGATGTTGTTGATCCCGCAGTTCTGTCCCCTTATTGAAGACATGTTTAGCAATATCCCTCTAGTCAAATTCGATGATTATGATCTGGCGAATGAGGAAACGTTCCCTGAGCTAGCACCTGAATATTACCTGGAACGTGTGCTCTATGATGATGTGGTGAAGGTTGAGCCTATGTCGTTGGCATGCAGGCTAAGCAACGCTGAGATCCTAAATCTGTTGAGGATTCCTCACTTCGGGAGGTACCCCATCACCATTGTCTGTGTGCGCAAGTTGCTGGCATTAGTGCATGAGGGATGGTTGTGGATCCAGGGATGCATTCCAATCGATGCCACACTGATCCACTAGATCATCGGCCTGCCTAAGAAGGGGTCTCATCCTATGTCTATTTTTTGGAAGATCAATGAGCTGAAGGTAGCCGTGAATGTGAAAAAGGACTATCACGTTGGGTAGGATGCTAGGGGATTCCTAGTGCAGCAGATTAAAGACCCGAGTGTGTGCCTATGAACCTTAGTCTTGGGCTGCAAATTGATGTGCAAGTGTCACCCAAAGGTAATCCATGCACATGTAATTGTTTTGGAAGGTCAATGCGAGAAGGGGTTCAGCTACAACTGGTCCCAATACCTCTACCAAGAGTTTCTGGAAAATGCGAGCGAGGCGCAAGATGAAGGAAAGAAATTCTGCTACTCTTGGTTTTTGCTGCAAATTGCGTTGGTAGCATGGGAGATGCCAAAGGTCGAAGTCCTCCCAGAGTTGGAACTTGGTGTATGCGAAGGGGCACGTTATGCCAATATGTGGGATTCAACTGACCCTAAGTGAGTGAAGGAAAAAAAAATATTTTGGGTTTTATTTGAAGGCACGCTGGCAGCAAAAATACATTCGCAGCCAAGACTATCCCTAGCAGCATACGAGAAGTATAAAAGTATCGTATATTTTTAGGTTACCACTCACCACATGCATATCAGGGCGTGAAATGACCGTGTCTGGTATAATTTTTCTTTTATGGTAACTGAAGAGGAGATCGACCAGGTCATTGTGATCTGGCCAACAGCGTGGAAGGTAGGGCTCAGCTCCACCCAGCCCGTTACAGCGTCCACATCTGGAAAAGAGACAACACCAGGAGACAAATACAAGGAAGCAGAGAAGCACACCGAAAAATATGCAGAGACAGGCGCAGAAAAGGATTCTGAAAAGAATGCAGAGTAGGAAGAAGAGAAATACATGGAGTAAGATCTTAGAGGAGAAGCCAAATTGGACCTTGGAGGCCTTGAAAAAATCGCGGAATTCGTTGCATCTGTCTCGGAGGATCGATAGATAGCAATGGAAGAGCAGTACAAGGCCACGATTGAAGTGTTACCATCGAGATTGCAGGCACTACAGTTGAAGACTAACAATATAAAGGCGAGTGTGAATCAAGAGAGGCTGATTCAAGCAAGCCAACCTACCACGTTGATCATCACCACAGCAGACATTAGGATCTACCCCTTCACGGGCGCAACATTCACTCTAGAGCAGCAAGAATTGCGAGCATAGGTGTAGACTTGCCCAAAGGTCAGGATAGACTTATCCATGTAGCCTAGTGGAAAACTGCATGCAATACAAACCATCATCACTGACGAGTTACAGTGCAGGGAGGTGCACATGCAATAGCAGCTGAGCAAGGGGTTGTGGTGAAGACCGAAGAATCACTCCAAGCTCAAACAATGCAGCAGGCAGATGTAGCTCAGCGAGCAGAGTTAGAAAATTTGATTGACAGACTGTGCAGTGACCTACCAAAGGTGACCAACCTTGCATCTGCCGTGTCGCAGGTAAAATTTGAGATTTTGGTCGTAGCATTAAAGGATTCTCACTCATAGGTACAGATATTAAAATCGGAGTTTGAACAACAAATCGCTCCATTGCAAGCGAAGCTGCGGCCCAAAACTCCCCCAGAAGTGAGTGCATAGCAGGCGACCTTGGTCAAGGAAGCATAAAAATGTATTTCTGCCACCGTCGACAAGGGCACGGCGCTGCTAAAAATAGCAATGGGACTGTGGAAATTTGTGCAAATTGACCCACTGGTCAAAAGGATCTCGCAGGAATTGTGCGCTAAGGAGCAGGCCTCCGATGACGTTCAAGAGGCTCTGCCTATGTTTGTACCTGCTCAGCACATGGCCCGCTTACAAACTATCTAGATATTGCACGATGATGTAGAGGATTTATGTAGAAAGAAGCATATCTTAACAGTGCACAAGAACCTATGGGCAGACGAGGTGATGAAGTTGTCGCAAGATTTGGATGCTTCTATCAAAAATTTGAACCATACCTATCAAAGCATCAACCTAGCCGTAGAAGGGCTAACATCACATAAATTGGTGGACACAACGCAAAGTGCAGTTGATCAGAGTGTGGGAATCCTGGCACACTTTGTTGCTACATTGAAGAGTTGCAGATCAAGATGAAGAACCATGCACCGCTATGACTCGGGACGAGTCACAAGATTGTGTTGGGGGCCTGTTGGATCAGGGTCCCGTAGGACCGAATTTTGGATAAAAATCTAGTATTTTTTGTATGTTAAGTCATGCACGCTAAGAAAATCACAGGTCATGGGGCTTTGGGGCGGGTCAAATCCCCTCATGAGTTGTAAGGGTAAAAAGGGTAGAACTACTGGCCGCAAACCACAGTTTGTGGACCTTAGATGAGTGCAGGCTAAATATATAAATAGGAGTCTAGATCGAGTCGAGTAAGAAGTAGAAAGTCTGATATGAGTTTTGATATGATGTTCTAATCTGAAAAGAAAACTTTTCTGGCTTTAGAAGGCTCATGTTGGTAGTTTGCATGGAGAGCTTAGTCATGTTGTGTGCATACCCCGTTAGATGTGTACGCGGGTAGAATGAAAGTATTGTAAGAACAATATGAACTGTGAATGAATAAAGGAATTTTTTGGAAGAAATCTTAGTATCAAATGAATTTGTATTCTACTTTAGACTTCATTCATGAAATTCACCCACCCTCCTCTCCCCGGCATAAATGGATATTGAAAGCCACTGATTACTTTACCAAGTGGATTGAAGCCATCCCTTCTAGACAAGCCACAAACTCTATCATTATCTCATTTCTTGATAACAACATCTTTTCTAGATTTGGATGCCCACAAAAACTCATTACTGATAATGATGTTGCCTTCAAATCGAAGAAAATGATATATTTTTGTAACAAATACCATATCACCCTAGACCATTCTACTGCTTATTACCCTCAAGGTAATGGACTAGCAGAATCTTCAAACAAAAGCCTAGTTAACATCATCAAAAAGTTGTTAGAAGATAACAAGAAAAACTAGAATAAAAGGTTGGTTAATGCCCTATGGGCAGAGAAACTAACTACTAAGAAATCTATTGGTACATCTCCCTATCAATTGGTATATCGGATGGATGTTGATTTTCCATCTTCATTAGGAGTAACAGTAATGAAAATGATTCAAGAACTACAAGTAGAACCAAATGACATCCAAAGGAGGATAAATCAAACAATTCATTTGCAGCAAACCAGGGAAGAATTTTATATCAAATCCCAAGTGATTCAAGACAAAATCAAAATGACCTTTGACAAGAAAACTAACGCAAATTATTTCTTCATAGGTGATCAAGTACTCAAATGGATTCCAGAAGAGAAGAAAAGGGAAAACATGGGAAATTTGGCTTCATCTGGAAGGGCCCATATATTATTTATGGTTACAACGGTAACAATGCATTTTTCTTGAAAGAGTTAGATGGAATAGATCTACCAGGTGGACCAGCAATGGTAGAATGTTGAAGCACTATTTTTCACTAGATTAACCAATAGTTCAATTGTTTTACTTTTCTCATTATAAATACCATAGCAAAGTTTAGATTGGATTGGATGATTATCTTGCAAAGTTGAAGCCCGAAGAGAAGGCCCTAAGCTTTAAAAGATATAGCATCATATGTTTGAATAAAGGAGGTCACATAAAGTAGTTCCAAGCAAAGAAAAGTCAAAGTTCCAAGGCCACTCATCATAAAGTTCTTGACATCTCACAAGGAGATGACTTCCCCAAGTGGAGCCACTATTAGGCTCCTATAATAATAGGGATCATAATTTTGAATTGACTATCTTAAGTCTTTTAATATTGTACATACCTTTGCTTTCTACAAATTTTTTCCATATTAAAAAATGAAAAGAGGGTATGTCCTAAAATAATAATCAAAGGACCAAAAGAAAGAAATGTCAAAAAATATATAAAGTATGAACCCCACAAAAAGAAACAAAAGTAAATTCTGAAAGTGTTGCACATTCAAATGCCACTACTCTTAGTTTACTTTACTTTTACAAATAAAATTGTGTACATCTTGTCCAAAATGCCACAATTCATGATGATCATACAGTTTAATCTTGATTCATTCATGCCTTTAAATTTCATGTCATGATAGTTGGTTAATAAAGATTTGGCCAAACCATTTAATCTTGGCAGATCAATAGTTAGGTAGAGAATAAAAATGAACTCATAAATTTAATCTGAGCCATTGGAAGATATAAGGTTAGAAATAAGTTAGTTTTCTTATCAAAAGAAAATAAAAGGGTCAGCAAGCTCAAATGCACCCAATAAAGGAAATAAAAAATGTTAGGATAAATAAAGGGTAGGTAGGATAATTTCAAAAGTTATGGAAAAAATCATTTGGTTTATCCCTTATCTCTAATGTCTTTCTAACATTTCCCCTTATCCTAAAAACTTTTTTCCCCTTTGGAAACCATTCCCCCTTATCCTAACCCTTTTCCCCTCCTAAAAACCCTTTCCCCCCCATAAAATCCCATTTTCCCTTTGACTTCAACCTCCCCGCTTAATATATTTCCCAACCTTATATCATACTAACCCCCCACCACCCCACTTAAATATATTTCATAAACCTCCCATTACATGTTACCCCTCCGCCTATCTATTTTCCCAACCCACTATCATTTAAAACCTACCACATAACATTTACCCTGACCCCACTTTCATTTAACCCTCTGCCTATCCATTTCTCGACCCTAATTCCTTTGGAAAGGTGAAAACCCATCAGTCGTTAGATCGCCACTAGCTAGATCTAAAAACCAATAAAGCTTTTCGCAACCCCTGTCGTCCGATATTTAAAACCAAATGGGGGGACTGAAAAATGGGTGGTTTTATCCACCCCCTCCCTTGCTAAGCGGTGCCACTAAATTTTATCGTAGCCCCTCAGCATAAAACCATAAACCACTCCTTTGCCATGTGATAAACCACAAAAACCGCTCTTTCACTGTGCGATAAACCACCAAGTGTTCAATTATGAAGTTCCGCTATTTCATTCATTTGCTGATCAGGAGATCATGTCCAAGTTAAGAAAATTGCTCAAAAACAGAAGTGCTCAGAAATGGTTGCAATTTGAACGACCGGAAAGGTCTCATCGCTGCAATTTTGGTGCTGCAAACAGTTCTCAAAACCGAGGTCGTATGTGAAAGTAACTGAGGTTTGAAAACGTCAAGTGAACTCCAAAACATGACATTTTGACTTAAGTTGACTATGCCAATTTTTATAAAAAAATATGAGGGAAAGTTAATTTTTTTTAAGGTTATGAGGGCCTATCAGAGGGTGCCACGTGTCCTACCTGGAGGTTGCCACGTGTCCCTAGGCAGAAGGTTTGAAGACTATGAAAAAATTTATAGTTCATGGGAGTTGAACCCCTTACCCGACAACATGGGCAGAGGGACCCGACAGGCATGCTACAAGTTTTTTTTTTAAATGAGTCAGGAGGAGTAAATGAAGAGTCAGGTCGGCTTATGCGTGGGTAGAGAAAGTTTTGGGGGCCAGCCCTTGTCGTGACGTGACCGCATGCTAAGAACCGTTGGCTTAAACGTTTCAAACCGACGGTAAAAGTTAAGGGGGCTAGCCCCGTCTTCATGTGACCTGCAACTGTGACCAGGGGCATGCTTCTTCAAACTTATCCGAAAACGGTTAACTGTCTGCGGAATTCTCACATGTGAACACGCCGAAGTGCCACAGTAAATGTTGTGGTTGGGTTCGATAACCGTGGTTTCGACGGTGGCTAGGGTGACGGTCCATGTGACCTACCACCCCCGACATTAAATTCAACAGGCAGTGGTTCTGCCAGATTTGGGGCGGGTTTCTCCATTTCAGGCCTTTTTTCCTTTTTGTCGAGTTTAACTAGAGTTCCCCCACTTTTAGTGGGGTTTTTAGGGGACATTAGGCATTTTTCTTGCAGAAGTCATAACTCTCTCAATTTTCGACCAAACAAGATGAAATTTTAGTGAATTTTGGGTTTATTCAGAATTATGAAGAGTTTGGAATAGGTTTTAGAGTGAACAGAGGTGATATACAACAAATTTTGCTTCAGGGAAGATGAAGGAGCCATCAGGACCATCATATAGAAGGCACTATATTGGGTTGTATTTCACTGTTTAAGGTGAAACAAAACTCATTTCTAGCTATTTTCTATCTTCTGAAGTCAAATTTACAGTTGGTTTTTCCTTTTTATGCATATTTTTCATTTTGTAACCATTTTTAGCAAATTAATAGAGCAAGGACATGCCATTGGGTAGCCTTGGACTAGCAGATGTAGCCCAAGATGGGTGAACTGCCTCAATAATTTGTTGAGTTATGTTATGGTGAATTTTACTTGTTGTGTATTTCTACTGTGATATGTTAAATAGTAAATTTAATTAACAAACCCTTACACATAAAACTCAGAAATAAACCAAAACTACTTTGTTTGACCTACAAGTCATGGAGAACACTTTGCACACTAAATTCTTTGAGAATGGATACTTTGCATAGCATTACAAATAGTTCCATTTTCAGATTAGTTGGTACCAGAGCTAGAGTTTTACTATGGATTTGTTCTTATGCAAAGATATAGTTGATTGTTTGCAAGCTTTGATGCTTACTAGGCTTAAGCTCAAGAGAGGGGAAGGACAATTGGTTAGAGCTCAAAATAATCCTCAACGAAGGAGGGCCATAGTGCCATTAACTCCATCTTCTAATTCACCTCCAAGAGCCACAGAAGAATTATTAAGCATGTCTTCAAGAGAAGGAGAAGTTCTTGAAGGCATTAATCCCAAAGAAGAAGAACGACTGTTCCAAAAGGCGTTCCTAGACATGACTGAGATGGTGAGGATACTCTACCAAGAAAGGAATGAAAGGCTTGAAGGAGAAGGGTAGAAACACCACAAGGAAGGAGAGGATTCTTCAGGAGGAAAGAAAGGTGATAAAAAGTCAAAGAAAGGACACGGAGGAAATGGTGATCCACCATCCCCATCTTCATCATCTTCCTCTACATCGTCATCCTCTACTTCAGTGAATCAATCTCACAAGTCAAAAAGCACTGGTAAAAGTTCATTTTTAAAGCTTGATGTTAAGTTTGAGTTGCCTACGTTTAATGGTGAGGTCAATGCAAAGAAACTTGACAATTGGATAAGGCAGTTGGAGGCTTACTTGAGGATACAAAACCTTCATGATGACGACACCAAGATTTAGTTAGCCTCTTAGAGAATGGATGGTGCAGCATTGGTATGGTGGGAAGCCCAAACCAAGGATGAGATTAGAAAACATGGTAAGATCACTTTACCATGGGTTGATTTTATTTATGCAATTAAAAATCAATTTTATCCATTAGCTCATTTACAAAAGGATATCATGAATTGGCAAAGTTTTAGACAACTTAAGGGACAAAATGTACAAGGTTACACCCAAGAGTTTAGTCGAAGGGTTCTTTTACTAGGAATTGATTTGCATAGCCAAGAGACTTTGCTGAAATATATAGGTGGTTTACACAACGATCTTATACATACTATCCTTATGTTCAATCCTACTATTCTAGACGAGGTTTGTGTCCAAGCCACGCATTTTGAGGCTAGAGGTAAACAATATTTTGATGGGAATGAGGATAGTGAATTTAAAGGCAAAGGGAGAAAGAGAAATGCAAACTCTAGGAAAGATAAGGGAAAATTATTTTGTAAAAACTGTTCCAAAACAAGCCATGATGAAGACCATTGCTGGAAACTTCATCCAAAGTTGAAACCAGAAAAATTCAAAACCAAAGGTAAGGCCAAAGAAAAAGGCAAGACGGTTGCAAAAGTTGAACAAGACTTAGGGTCTGAATCAAGAGATGAAACTAAAAACATAGCTATGGCACTAAAGAACATAAAGGGGAAAGAGATTGTAAATGAAACAAATCCCAGTTCTATCATTTCAAACTATCACTTAGAATTTCCAAGTGAGGAGAGGAGGATTGAGCAGTTTCATGTGAGGATCATTTCAAAACACACAAAGATAGACACACTATTTGACAGTGGGTCACAAGAGAATCTCATATCAGAAGACTTAGTCAAGAAGCTGAATCTTGAAACCATTCCACATCCTAAACCTTATCCTCTTGGTTGGATTTGCAAGGATGCAAATTTACAAGTTTCAAGGAAGTGCATGTTGCACTTCACCATAACAGCTCATTATATTGACATGGTTGAATTAGATGTGGTACCGCTTGACATTACAGGTGTGGTGTTGGGCAGTCCTTACTTATATGACAAGAAAGTGATCTTCCATCGCCATGAGAACAAGTACCATTTATTTAAGGATGGAAAGGAGTTTATTGTGAGAACACATTAGAAAAAGCTAGAATCTTCTTTAGTGAATGTAGGCCAGTTTAAAAGGCTTTTCAATGCAAGTCAAAATTTGAATTTGTTGATGATTAATCAAAAACAATTTGTACATAATATTTTTCATGTTTATGCTGATGTAAATAATCAGTTGTTTTAGTCTGAAAGTAGGTTGTCTTTGGAAGAATATGACAAGATGTTGTAGCAATTGTCTTCGGTGTCAATCGGTGCAGAAAAAAAAGTGTCAGTGCAAGGTGGTGCAAAAATCCAAGAGAGGGTGAAGCATGCAAGCAAAGATGACACAAAGTTCAGCAATGATCATTGTCGGTTTCAGAATGGCAGAGTACCATGGCGAGGAAACTTGGTCGGGAATTGACACAAGTACATGGCTCATTCGGAAAAAATTCGCCATAAGGACAGTTGGCAAGGTGAATCTTATTTTCAGTTTTCTTTGAAGGTAGACCATTGTAGGAGCAGTATGTTTTCTGCAAATTTTAGTTGTTGTTATGCAAGTTTCAAAAATTTGCATCATGACACAGTCAAAATTAACAACAGTCGGTCAACAGATTCAAGGAAGAATTTATCTTTTTATGAGAAACTCAATTTGATGAAATCAAGGAGATTTTGGTGGTTCAAGATTGGAAGAGTGGAGAATCAGTCTCCTCATCTTTAGGAGATCATGTCCAAGTTAAGAAAATTGCTTAAAAATTGAAGTGCTAAAAAATGGTTGTAATCTGAATGACTAGAAAGGTCTCATCACTGCAATTATGGCGTCATGAACGGTTCTCAAAACCAAGGCCATATGTGAAAGTTACTGAGGTTTGAAATCATCCAGTGAACTCCAAAACATGACTTTTTGACTTAAGTTGACTATGCCAATTTTTATAAAAAAATAAGAGGGCAAGTTAATTTTTTTTTAAGGTTATGAGGGCCTATCAGAGGGCGCCATGTGGCCTACCCAGAGGCTTCCACGTGGCCCCAGGATGAAGGTTTGAAGACTGTGCAAAATTTTATAGTTCATGGGAGTTGAACCCCCGACCCGACAACATGGGAAAAGGGACCCGACCAGCACCCTACAGGTGTTTTTGTTAAATGAGTCGGGCAGAGTAAACGAAGAGTTTGGTCGGCTTACCTTTGGGCAGAGAAAGGTTTGGGGGCTAGCCCTTGTCAAGACGTGACCGCATGCTAAGAACCGCGGGCTTAAACTTTTTGAACCGGCGGTAAAAGTTAAGGGGGCTAGCCCTTAGAGCTAGCCCCGTCTTCATGTGACCTGAAACTGTGACCAGGGGTGTGCTTCTTCAAACTTATCCGAAAATGGTTAACTTTCTATGAAATTCTCGCATGTGAACACGCAGAAGTGCCACAGTAAATGTTGCGGTTGGGTTGGATAACCGCGGTTCCGACGGCGGCTAGGGTGGCGGTCCATGTGACCTGCCACCCCCGACATTAAATTTAACAACCAGTGGTTTCACTAGATTTGGGGTGGGTTCTACCATTTCAGGCCTTTCTGCCTTTTTTTCGAGTTTAACTGGAATTCCCCCACTTTTAGTGGGGTTTTTGGGGGACATTGGGCATTTTTCTTGCAGAAGTCATAACTCTCTCAATTTTCAACCAAAAAACATGAAATTTTAGTGAATTTTGGGTTTCTTCAGCATTCTGAAGAGTTTGGAGTAGGTTTTAGAGTCAACAGAGGTGATCTACAACAATTTTTTCTTCAGGGAAGATGAAGGAGCCATTAGGGACATCATGGAGAAGGCACTGTATTGGGTTGTATTTCACTGTTTAAGGTGAAACAAAAGCCATTTCTAGCTATTTTCTATCTTCTGAAGTTGAATTTACAGTTTTTTTTCCTGTTTAGGCATAGTTTTCACTGTATAACCATTTTGACCAAATTAATAGAGCAAGGACATGCCATTGGGTAGCCTTGGACCGACAGATGTAGCCCAGGAGGGGTGAACTACCTCAACAATTTTTTGAGTTATGTTATGGTGAATTTTACTTACTGTGTATTTCTACTATGATATGTTAAATAGTAAATTTAATTAACAAATCCTTACACATAAAACTCAGAAACAAACCACAACTACTTTGTTTAACCTGCAATTCATGGAGAACACTTTGCACACTAAATTATTTGAGAATGGATACTTTTCATAGAATTACAAATAGTTCAATTTTCAGATCATTTGCCTACCTATGTTAATTTATGAAAGAGACCAAAATCCATTTCCAAACAGAACTGAAAACCCCCTCGCCTCCCTACAAACTCGTGTTTTCACTTACAGTTGCTTTATTTTGCAGGTGATTAGCAGAACCAGGAGATGGATAAATAGTTTGATACTAGTTCCAACTTTTTTACTCCAGACCCACAGGATATGAATTTTAAGGCTTTTTACTCAGCAGAAGATTATGTACAGCAATAGAGCAGAAATAGACATTTGAAACAGAGACAGTACCAGGGATAAAACATCTACACCAACAATAGCAAAGTTCATACAAAGTGCTCTCCAAGTCACAATTTTATTTTGCATGAAAAACATGTCTTTTAGTAAAAATCCACTTTTTATTAAAGACATAAAAACAAGATGAGATTTACCACAGGATAATCAAAGTCAAATCCCGGATTAAGAAATACGAGAGGATTGGTATGATTTTCTATGACAACTTAAAGAGAAAATAGATGAAAGAGCAGATAGCGCGAAAGAAAGAGAGATTAAAGATACAAGTAACAAAAATCAAAGAAAACAGGGACAAATTTCAGTTAGTTAATAGGTGTCACTATCTTTTTCCATAAAGATATTTGATTTCCTTGAATAAATCCTAGTCAGTTAACAAGATATTTTTTGTAATATGTTGTATAAATACTTTATCAATTCGAAGTATCAGGTGTAGATTTATGAATATTTCTATAGTTGATTGATCTACTACCTGAGGGTTATTGTAACCTTTTTCCAGTTGACAGACAGGATGTTGAGATTGCAACAAGATGAGGAGCTTAGTGGAAAGAAGTCGCCTTCACTAAGTGGGCCTGCAGGCTATTTTTGGCGCAAAGTCTATTTTTAGACTATGTCTATTTTTAGACATATGGATCATGTTCTATGAGTTGCAGGATGCTATTTGTGGATGGTTGGTCAAGTCGGAAAAAATAGATGGACTTCTATTTTTAGACATATTTGGCGGAATCTATTTTTAGATTGCCAGTCTAAAAATAGATATGTCGAATATTATTAGCTCTTAATAATATTTGGACTCTAAACATTATCTTATCCTCTTGGAGCACTTCAGTTTGATGCCTGGATGTGGCACATGCAGCTGACAGAAGGAATTACACTATTCCTAGGGTTTAGTAGAGCTATTGCATGGTTGACTTCAGTTAGAACTCATGTGATAGAGTTTGGTGGAGTTGATGAGACAATTAATGGAGTTGTGTTCAGTTTAACTTAGTTGAGCTAGTTGTATCTAGTCTAACTGATTGATACAATTAGTGAGAGTGGTGTGAATTAATTATTAATTAATTCACTAATTATTAACTCATAAATCAACTAAAGAATACATCAGTTAACTGCAGTGCATGGACAGTTTCAGTGGAGACCAATGGAGAGGTAGGTGAAAGAGCAAGTGTGACTATCAGTTGTGACTATACTGGTGCATGAGATTTGCACACACATTGATGGAGAAGCCAATGAGGATTGTGCAATACATACTAGTGGGATTCGAACCTAGATCTAAGTATTATCCATATTGGATTGCGCAGTAGAGGCAGGCTAACAGGTGGAGCAGATTGGAGCATGTGTTTCGTATGATCTAAGCTTGTGTAGTGTGTAACAATTGGATATTGTACTGAGAGCTTGTGAGGAGTTTGTACAATGATTTTTACATGATCTATATCATTATAATATACAGATAGTTGGGTTTTTTCAGCTTTAAGATTTCCCATAAATACCGTGTTTATATGTGTGATTGTTTATGGTTTTAATGTGCGCATGTGATTGTTTAATTTCTGCAAATTGATGATCAATAGTAGAAGAGGTTATGTATTATGCATGAAGCTCAAATAGTGTGTGATCAGGATAATCTCGGTGAATAATTTAACAGTTATTCAAATTTATACACAGGACAAGTAATAAAGGCATTTCTTTACAGGATTCATGTGTTGAGCTATCTCAGTGAAGTATAATTTCAATTGTTCATGTTCTTTTCTTAAGTATTCCATAAAATTTAATATGCTCTAAATATGAATGTTATAACAGGAATTCTATTACAGAATTTGTTTAAATCTATACTATGCTTTGAACTATTGTATGCTTTTATGTTTTCTTCTGATATCTGGTTTAGAGAATTCTTAATTGCCCTCTGGTCCTGATTGACCTCCTTCACCTTCCTTCATTATCTGGTTTAAGGAATTCTTAATTGCTCCTTGATCCCGATTGAAAATAATTTCACCATTCAGCCTTGAGATCTGATTTTTCTCACCTATCCTACCTTGTAAAACTTCCTTTATAATTTGTTTCTATTACATTTTAAAAGCATATTGACTCCATAGCCCAATGGAAAATAGAAAAGCACCTATCCATCTAAGTCATTAATTCCACCAACAAATCAAAATTAATCCAAATTAAGAATACATAACTAGCCTAACATTTATTAAACAAACAAATTTAAATCATTAAGAGGGAGCCCTCTCTGAGCATTAGGAAGGCTAGATCCCAATCTCCAAAAGTGATTGATAGTTACCTCTGATACTTCTTTAAATCATTAAGAGGGAGCCCTCTCTGAGCATTAGGAAGGCTAGATCCCAATCTCCAAAAGTGATTGATAGTTACCTCTGATACTTCTTTTTAACGCATATAGCAAGTCTTGGGAAATTTTGGAGTGATAACACATAACATCTCTCAACCCTCTAAAACTCTTTCCTCTCACTATTTATAGAATTAGAGACCTTTACATCATGTCCACTAGCCTGGCTAGACCACCGAATACCTTCAAGGACACCTAATCTAACCAACAAATGATTACAAGGAGGAAAAGTAGAGAGTTTTTTTTTTAGAATTAGAAACCTAATAGGAGTCTTTTACTCATTATTACCTTAACTAACTATTAAAACTCCATACATAGAAAGGCTTTATCGAAAGATCATCCTTATGAGGTGGCATAAAGCATGATTTAACAATAAAACATTATGGCTAGAATTTAGGAACTGTTCTACAGATTCTGATTATGAGATGTCATGTTGATGATGTGGCAGCATGATGAGTTGGCATCTCCAAACCACCCTTATGATAAGTGTTTCCATTCAGAAAACCTCTCCTATGATACTCTTTGACATTCCATATGGAAAATAACCTTTAAAAAACCTCTTTATCCTTCAGACATTTCCAAAAACCTACTTTACTGCAAAAACTTAGCTTTTTAGGCACTTTCGCAGTGAGATTTCATAGCGAAGCAATTTAGGCCACTTGTGCTATACACCATTGGATGGTGTTGAATGGTCAAAAACATTTAAATATAGGCCTTAGATCTCCTCAACCAAGTCTATAGATTTTAACCCTGTACAGAAATTATCGGCAAACGAATCTTAAAAGCAGAACATAAACAATAGTGAGAGCATAAAACATAAAATAGATAGACACAAAGATTTCCCCCTGGATCCCAAATCGGGATGACCAGCTTGATTTTTCATTATATTCCTCTTAGTGTCGCACACATATATATACATGCCGAAGCATACATAAACCCCAAACCATTAACCCTGGATTAGAACATAATCGTAGTTCCCTTGATCGGATCTACAAAATACCAAGGGCCGAAAACCATCATGCCCCAAAACCATGTGCAAAACCATGCACAAAACCATGGGCGGGTCTGCCCACCGGAAAATAAGGTCCAAAAAAATAATTCCCGGGGCGTTGCCCCGGACCCTGACAAGGGGGGAGGCACCCCGCTGTTGTGCCCAACGCAACGTACAAGGGAGTCTATCGCCCCCCTTATGATCCCCCCACATGTGACTAGTCATGGAAAGAATATAACACATACCCAACATTCTCCCACTTGTTGTTTTTTTTCTGTAGGGGACCACAAGAGAGCTGAGTTATCATCCCATCTTTGCAACACCCATTGTTTCTCTAAACCAAGAGAACTTCTGAGTGCTCACAGACTTCATCAATGCATCTGTAACATTCTTCAAAGTGTCCACATTTACCAGCAACACCCTTTTAGCCTCAACCATATTGTTGGGTGTGGAGCCCAATTATCTTGTTTATTTTGTATCACAGCATTGGACCCCTGTACCTTAATGGGGTGATAATGCCACCTGTAATTAAATGCTGCCTGGGGGGTCCAGGGGGGGGCCTTGTAAAGTATAGTAATTTCTAGTCAATCTGGGCCGTTCATTAAGCGAATGATCTGACGATAGAATTTATTTTTAGCTTAGCGGTTTTTTCCCTAGAAGGCAACCCCTCACTTGTATGAGGGCATTGTATTGTGGTTGTGCATTGTATGTGTATTCTCAAAGCGATAAACAGATAGGGAGGCTGTGAGAGAGAACAGAGGATATTACATCGGATCTACTGTAGGTTGTGTCTCTTCATTTTTCTGGATAATAGAAAGGAAGGACTAGTTGTTTGGGGTGGACGTAGCCCAAACTGGGTGAACCATGTATATCTATGTCTCTTTGGTTTTATGTGTTTTTTTCGCTTGTATTTTCTGCATATTTTTTATGTGTTGCATTTCTCTTTAATATATAACTTTCTAACATATATCTACAAAGTGATGAACATCAAATATTTTGTCTTTGAATAAATGGCAGAGTTCTTCTTCAAGAAAAATTTCTGCTTTTGTTATCACCTCTATTCTATAACTTACTGCTGCTCCATGTGAACACAATATCTGCAGCAAACTTTGCATGAGTGGCTTCCATGTATTTTGCCTCTATAGTTGAAAAAGCCACTATAGACTGTCTTTTACTCATCCAACTGACTGCGCCTCCAAATAGGCTAAACACATACCCACTTGTAGATCTTCTTTGGTCCAGATCTCCAGCCCAGTCTGCATCAACAAAACCACGAATGTCCAACATTCTTTCCAATCTTGGTCTTCCCTAGTAGCACAAGCCATAATCACTAGTGCCACGTAAATATCTGAAAACCCGCTTCACTGCTGTCCAATGCTCCTTCCCTGGGTTTGACATAAATACGCAATACTCTGCTTATATACGATATCTGAGTCCAATGTAAGCCATTGCATACATAAAGCTACCGCTGCCTTGCATATCGGACATAGGAAATATCCTCCTCTTACAACTTTACTTGTGCACAGGGACCCAGCTGTGCAGTGAGCAAACTTTGTACTACGGAGAATCGGAGCATTCATAATTACTATCCTGCATATTGAACCTTTACAATATAGTCTCGACATACTTCCTTTGGTTTAACCAGAGCTTCCTTGTTGCCCAATCTCTCTTAATTTCCATTCCCAAAATATAGTTTGCAGCACCAAGATCCTTCATGTTGAATTTGGAGAACAGTTGGGTATTCAAATATTGGATAATTTCTTTGTCATTTCCAATCAACAACATATCATCCACATACAAGACCAAATAAATAACATGGTCACCAATTAATTTAAAATAAACACAGTGATCTTCCTTACTTCTGGTGAAGCCAAGTCCCCATATATAGGTATCAAATTTCTGATACCACATCCTTGGTGACTGTTTTAACCCATATAGAGACTTCTTTAACCTACATAATAGTTACTTCTTCCCCTTCACCATAAAGCCTTCGTGTTGTTTCATGTAGATCTCCTTCTAGATCCCCGTGAAGGAATGTTGTATTCACATCCATCTTCTTCTACCTCAAAATCAAATGCAAGCCGGCAACCGTATAAAAGTAATATAATAGAAGTAACTTTGGCAACAGAAGAAAATATCACCAAAATCAATTCCCGGCACCCGGGAATAACCTTTTGCTACCAACCGAGCTTTGTATTTCTCCACCTTGACTTCTACATTCATCTTCTTCTTAAACACCCATTTGCGCTCGACGGGCTTCCTTCTAGCCGGAAACTCCACCAGATCCCATGCCTCATTTTTATGCAAGGATGCCATTTTATCAACCATGACCTCCTTCCAGATTTTTCCATCCTCTGAATGTACTGCCTCCCTGACGGTTTTGGGATCATCATCAGTTATAGTTAAAGAAAAATTTGAACAGAAAGTAGATGGAATATACCTTTCTAGTTGTCTTCTTTCCTGAATTGATCTTCTCACAACTGGAGTTTGTGGCTCTTCCTCTTCTAAGTCTTCTTATGTTGTGGAGCTTGATTCATCCTCCTTTAGCTCAAACTCTATCTTCTCAGGTTCCTTTGGTAGGACTTCATGTTTAACAACATCTTTAACCTCTCTAAACACCACATCCCAGCTGTACACAAACTTCCTTGTTTATGGGTTCCAAATCTTGTAACCTTTTAAACCATCCTTATACCTAATAAATATGCACCTTTCAAATTTTTTATCCAACTTGGTCCTTTTTTCCTTTGGAACATGTACATATGCATCACATCCGAATACCCTCATATGTGAAAGAGAGAGTTTATTACCATTCCATACCTCATGTGGAGTCTTATCCTCCAACGCTGATGAAGGTGATCTATTAACCAGGTAACACGCAGTCTCCACTTCCTCTACCTAGAATTCCTGTCCTAACCCAGTACCACTGAGCATACTTATTGCCTTTTCCATCATCGTTCTATTCATTATTTTCTTTCAACTCCATTTTGTTGAGGTGTGTATGGAGTAGTCTTCTGCCGTGCTATACCACACTTCTTACAGAACTCTTCAAATTCCTTCTTGCAGAACTCCCCACCATTATCTGTCTTCAGCGCCTTTATCTTCTTCTCTGTCTAGTTTTCCACCAAAGCCTTAAATTCTTTAAATTTTTCAAAGACTTCAGATTTCTTCCTCAAGAAATATATCCATGTATTCCTTAAGAAGTCATCTATGAATGAAACATAGTACACAGACTTACCCAGTGATGGAACCGACATAGGTCCAAGCACATCACTATGCACAAGCTCTAATATCTTGTTCGCCTTCTTAGCACCAGAAGTAAAACTCACCCGATTCTGCTTCCCATAGACACCATGTTCATAGAAATAAAAATCTAGAGAGCTATTAGACATACCTTCTACCATACCATTTCCATGCAGTATCCGAAGGCCCTTCTCTCCAATATGTCCAAGCCTTTGATGCCATAGCATGGTCTTTTCTCCAGAGACCGCTAGGCTTTCTGCTCCACTTTCAGGAACCAAAGAACTGTTGCACCCATCAATAACAATGTTTCCCTGAAGCTTGTACATATTTCCACTCCGAACTCCCCACATTAATACCAGTGCTCCCTGAACAATCTTACAGGTATCTTTCTTGAACACTATTTTTACACCTGCATCATCCATCTTGCTTACAAAAATCAGATTTCTAGCCAATGTAGGAATGTGAAAAACACCAAAAAGTGTTTTAATCCTTCAACCTTGTATATTCAGGTTAACTTTTCCACGTCTGATGATTCTGGCCTTCCTATCATCCCCTAAGAAGACATCACCGCCATCATATTTCTCATACTCGTAGAACCACTCCCTATGGGGAGTGAAGTGAAAGGATGCACCCGATTCAATCAACCATGACTCATGATCTACATGTTTATTTGAAGAAGAAGCCAAATACACCTTCATCCAATGTGGTTTTTGCCTCTGCAGAAGGAGCATCATCAGATCCCTTTCCTTTCTCGGGAGATTTAGATATTTAGTCCTTCTTGTAGTGCCCTTCCTTTCTGCATTTCCAGCACACCTTTACAAACTTTCCAGGAGATTTAGATCTCCCTCTAGATTTAGATCTCCCACTCGAAACCTTATTCTTGTTTTTGTTCTGGGACCTTCCTCGTACAGATAAGGCATCTCCATTCTGACCCTCCATATTTCTCCATTTCATTTCCTCCGACAGTAAGGCTGAGACAATGTCATCAAAATTCAAGGTAGTTGTATTGCTACCTATTACAATAACCAGACTGTCCCACGAATCTGGTAGAGAACACAACAAACTGATGCACTTATCTTCATCTGAGATTTTAATTTCAACAAATGGTAGCTGGCTTACCACAGTATTGAAGGCGTTCAGATTCTCTGTAACTAAGTCTCCATCCTTCAACCTCAGGTTATACAGCTTTTTCCGCAGGAACAATTTATTCACCAAAGACTTAGATTGGTATAGATTCCCTAGCTTGTCCCACAAGGTCTTTGTCGTAGCTTCTCCAGATACATTCAACAATACTAAATCTAAGACACACAACCGTATTGTGCTCTTTGCCTTCCGATCCAACTTCTTCCAGTCTTCATCTGACATTTTCGTTGGTTTAGTACCCAGATCTACCGCGATCCACTGATATTTATCCACCAGCAGATCCTCCATCTTGAGCTTTCACAACTCAAAACTTTGACCATTAAATTTCTCGATCTCTATCTTCCCATCGCTCGCCATATTCTTTCACCGCAAGAATCGATCCCGTGGATCTCCCACTGAATAGGGTCTACCTCAGGCCCAAGCAGAAAACCCCTTAGCAGCAAAGGCATCCCCTTGAAGCTGAAACTGCTCTAATACCAAATGTAGGTTTTAACCCTGTACAGAAATTATCGGCAAAAAAATCTTAAAAATAGAAAATAAACAATAGCGAGAGCATAAAACATAAAACAGATGTACACAAAGATTTTCCCCTAGATCCCAAATCGAGATGACCAGCTTGATTTTTCATTATATTCCTTTTAGTGTTACAACACATATATATATACATGTCGAAGCATACATAAACCCCAATCCATTAACCCTGGATTAGAACATAATCGTAGTTCCCTTGACCAGATCTACAAAATACCAGGGGCTGAAAACCATCATGTTCCAAAACCATGTGCAAACCCATGCACAAAACCATGGGCGGGTCCACCCACGGGAAAGTAAGGTCCAAAAAAAATTTTCCCGAGGCGTCGCCACCCCCCCGTGAGTGACTAGTCGTGGAAATAATATAACACATACCCAACAAAGTCAATATTGGTGGTTTTGAACCAAAAAAACGTCTTCAGCAATTTCGCAGTAAAATCTAGTCTTCAAGCCTTGGACACGCTGTGAAATTGCCAAATTTCCCACAGACTTGACAGAATTTGGATTTTGAGCCTAGAAAATGTCCATGAGTGTATTTGAGGGTGATATATGATGAAATAAGACAAAAAATATGTGTTTTTCAATCTTACCTCTTCATTTAGTAGCAGGTTATTCATGAGAAGTTTCAATAGGTTCCTCTACAACCTTCATTTTCAAACCCTTCTTCTCTAATTCAACTTTCACCATTTCCATTTGCTCCTTCAATTCTTTGACTTGCCTCTTAAGATTATTTCTTTCTGCCTAAAACCATAAGTTATTTTGCCTCATGTGTTTCATCATGATGCACAAATATTGGGTTCTTTTCAGCAATTTCTTGGCCTTTGCAAGGGCTTCTTCAAAAATGGTCACCTGATTAGTTACTCTCTTTTCCATCTCATCTATCAACTGTATATCTTGTTTGTATTTATCTAGCTACATCTTCCTTTCAATCATCTCTTCTCTAGCCTCCCTTAGATGTTCTTTAAGAAGCTCCCCTTCAGTTTTCTTCATGACTTTTTCTTTACCTTTCCTCTATTTGACATTTTCTTCTTCATCTTTGAGTTGTTCTTTCAATCAATCTACCTCAGACTTATTTTGAACCTTCCTTTTGGATTTACCTTTATTTAGCTTACTAATGTTTGTCTCAGTAGGAGACAAATCTATGATTTCTTCCACAAATGGCTTTTTTTCCTTTATCTTTCTTCTACTGCTTGTTGTCATCTTTAACAACCTCAACACTCTGTGATTTGGAGAGAGGTTTTCTAGGTTTAAATAGAAAACCTGAATCTTCAGCAGATAAATATAACTTCTTGGTAGTGAGACCCTTATTTTTAGTTTTAGATCCTTTTACCTCTACCAGTTTCACTACAGGAATCTCTTCAATGTCTATTGCTTGTAAAATATCTTCAAGCCTACCTTTACCTCCAATGGAGTCTTTTGTGCTTCTCTTAGGCCTTTTTGCAATAAGTTTGGACTTTTTGATTGTATCAGACTATATAACATGTTTTCTAGATGCTAGCTGAGGTGCTCCCTCTTGAATGAATTCAGTCTCTATCTCCATGGGTTCAGCTGAAGGCTGCAAACCTTCTTGATGATCACCTTTTATCTCTAATGGTATCCATATTTTTTCTAGGAGTAACAGTCTTGGACCTAGGATTTTTCTTTGGAGTTGGAGCATCTATTTCATAGCCACTCATAAACAAAAAAATTTCCCAATCTCTGTTCAGTTTGTTTAGTTCTTCCAACACTAAAAATTTGATTAATCCATGGTGAAAAACAGAAGTTTCACTTCTTTCAGGCCTACCCTGCACTTTATCTGACATTTTTTCAAGACTTCTAAAAATACAGAAAGGGATATCCATTAGCTATTTACCTGTGAAATGAAGCAGAAACTTGAAGTGATATAGGTAGATCATACGAAACCTACCCTCGCAGGTAAACTACTTATATATCACCATCAGTATTTTAGAATAATTGTCTTTGAGACAACTTCTAGGAATCCCTACATTCATATTTATCCCTGCATGCTCAGGTTTTAGAAAATCATCACAAATTTTTAAATTGAACTTCGTGGCTTTAAACCACTCTTCTCTTGTCCTGGGGATTCTTGTTACTTGGGAAATGCTATCAGGTGAAACTGGAAAATGGAGGATACCCACCTTTTTAGAAGTTCCTTTGAAACCTATATATGATGACCCTGTAGTCTTTGACAAAACTGCATGCACCCTGCTTTTGTGAAAGCCTCCATGAAACTAGGATTTTCCATGATTAATTTGGATTTATAGGCTCATATCTAAATGGTAGTCCTCCTTTTTTTGTCTTCCTCTATGTAGCCATATTCTTTGTTTACAGCACTGGCCTCTTTTAGAAACTCACACTGTAATATTCCTTTTTCGGGAATTCCTGCAAAATGGTCCTCTAGGACACTGTATAAGAAAGGTAGTGTAAAAATAAGATTAAAGGGGGCTTGGATCCCCTTTTTAACTCACTAAACACTTCTCTTCTAGAATTTGAGCTCAAAGAAATAAGCCTAGAGGGGTTATTCAAATCTCCCCAAACTAGGTCCCTTAGGGAACTACTCAAATAGAGAGCCTACAGAAATACATGAACACAATCATGAAACTATGCAAATCTGTACACATCAATAAATGGAATATAATGCAGCCATCATTTTTATTAATATATCAGCTAAAATATACAGAAATATCTTGAGGGACAAGCCACTCAAGCTATGAGAACCAATCTCCAAAGATCAAGCAATGAAATACATGAGTTGCTACAACTGCACTAAATGTCGGAGAGTAGTGACAGTGCTGCCTATATTATATTAGTTGCTGAAATAGATGCATATACATGAAATATGGCTGAACTATACAAATAAATGCCCCAAAATAGAAGGATGGGCTCCAATACAAGATTTCTAGCCAATCTAGAAGAGATTGCTAGAAATGCCGGAAAATGTACAATGTGACAATCTGACTTGTCACTGCAACTGAATCAAAATAAGAATGAGGCTATGGCAGATCTGAAATACTCATGCCCTTCTCTGATAATGTTCTCAAGCAAAGGGGCTGATCCCTTTCACTCAAAAACACTCCTCCTGATAAGCACAAATGGCTCTCCCAGCAACTGCCTGCATAAATAACGTAGTTCCTGCCCTAGATTACACTATGAGAGATGGTGAATGTTTGGCCTGGTGCCAAGGATCTGAAATAATGCCCGGGAGTCTCCTCTGCTGCTCCTCCAAATAATATACAAGATCGACACTGAATAATAAGCCAAGGAATGACTCTATGAGTTCCTTTGTTGTTGCACCCAGCAACACAACGTTAATCTGCTATAGAAATAATGCTATACTGAAGGTGGTAGCTTGGCCAAATGCTGGAATGAGGAAATGTAGCTCCAATCCTTTCCTTCCTTGAGGATGAGGTAGGGATTCCCAACTGGGAACACCCTTGAGTGAAGAACACTACAACCCTGCTAAACAACCGGGGATGCAAGTCTCTGCAGACCCTACGAAAATGATACGCTAATGCATAATGAAAATGGGCTGCCATCTCCTCCTTATAAAGAAAATGAACTCTTCTCACCATGGGTCCCATTCACACTTGCCTCTTGCTCATGCAAGTGGAGCCTCCACTAAAATTGCGCTGTCCAAGAAGTTTCAATGTATCTAGACAATTTTAGTTGACTTGGTCAAAATGACTAGATCAAGCATGACCCAATCCTGTTCACACCATGTGGTGCTCAATTCAGCTGCTTTATTATTCCTCCTTTCACACAAGGAGTGTTATTTCTCCATCTAAAGGGGTTAAGGTGTCTCCTTACCCATTTTATTCAACAAAATAAAGAGATGCTACCTATAATGTTCCTTTTTAGCTTGAGGCTAAAAATTGGGAACATTACAGTCCTCCCCTCCCACATGTTGCTTTTCCTCAAGAAACTGCATAGAGAGAACAAAATTCCTTCCCTCTTCTTTTGGCCTCCTCATCAAAAGACCCCACCATAGCTCATCAAGGTATGCAATGTATTTGTCCTCCATGTATCCCTCCAAGTGTGTAAAACCAAGGTATACATCATGAGATAATAGAAGGTGCAAGTGGAAATATCCTTGTGGGTCAATGGCCTCCTCAAGGTAGAAGCGATGAAAGACATGGGAAGTCTTATTCCCAATGAGTGACTCCTTCACCCATGCAATCATCCAAATGAAATGAGCCATCCTATGTAGCTCAACAAAGTATTCCTCAACCTCGAATCTATGCAATATGTTGGGGCTAAATGGAGGGTTTAGATTTTTCCATCCAAGTAGTTTCTCCCTCCATTTATGATAAGTGTTAGGGGGTTTCTAATATTGGGCTGAAATTTCATGGCCTCTACAATTGGCCCAAGCCTCCCTACAAAATGAATCAACCATGAAGTGTCCCCTCCAATAACACATTTTCTCCCAATAGCTCCTCCTATATGAAGAGAAAAGTAATGACATGGCAATCATGGTGTGCCCATTGTTTCTCCTGAAACATACAACATGTAAAAAGGGGAGAATCATACTCCCAATGGGCATCTTTATCTCCAAGCCCACTCTCCAATAAAAACCTCCCATGAGTATAAAAACATCAGCAACGAATGGAAGCAAGATACAATGAAAACAAGCTGCCACATGGCAACCAGAGAGTGAATCATAGTTCCACATGAGGAACCAGCACAATGCACCTTTGGCCTGAATAAAAATAGAAATCAACAAGTGCTTTTCTAGCCACTTTTTTTCTGCCACAAACATCTCATAAGATGAAGATATGAAAGTACAAATTGGTGCCAATGGTGCACACCAAGAAGCATGTGGCTTCCCCCACAAACCATCATGAAAATAGCCACTCCCATTGCTCCAACGGGCCACAAGTACATAATAATAAGGAGCATAAGGAGATGTGATCATCCTTAGCTCATCAAGCTGCTCATATAATGTAAATAAAGGTAAATCAAAATGAAAACATATACCTTCTTTACCATGCACTCCGGTCCTTGAGCTGAAATGGCTCATATGAATGCTCTCCCTTACCTCCAATGAGTAGGGAAATGGTTGTGCCAACCTCTCCAAAATCATCTGGCCTATGCATCTGTCCATATGCTGATATAGATCATGCTAAATGCCCTCCCAAATGAACTCCTCTAGCAAAGCAAAGTATGCATCCAAGTGCATAGCTAGGAAGTCCTCATGTGTTGCATGCAATAGTTTCTTCTTAAGACTAGAAGTCCTAGTCAAGAAGACTCTGTCATAGTAATAGATGACCATATCATCCACCATGTAGCTTTCATCTCCATCTGGGACATCCAAAATCATGCATGCATTTAGATCCTAGGAGTACTCTACCAAAATTGGAGACCTCCAACACGGATCAATCCTCCTCATAGACAGCGTTGGTAATCTGCAATGTGATGCTCCCCTCACGCTGCTGCCTGTTACTTTGACATCCCCCATGCCAAATTCATCCTCCAAAATGCTTCCATGCCTAGATGTAGCGGCTCATGCTCAAATAATGATGATGTCCTTCAGAAGTTGGCCTCCCATGAGAAGTTGTCATCCAAAAGGAATCTCTCAAGCTGGGTCAAAGTAAGCATGAGTGGCCTCCATCTACTCCTATGTATGAAAGAGTCCTCCCTCAAAGGAATTATCCTCTTCCCCATCAAATCTGTGGAGCAGTTATCCTGCATCATGAAGATGCCATCCTCCATCCATGCAGCAAACTCTGTCAGCACAGTATAACTGATGAGAGTGGGTGATACTGAAAATGAGAGAGTGTCTCCCTCCTCCTTGGGTTTATCTCAAACTCTATGCGATGTGTTGAACTCCTCCAATATTGTCACCTCTCCGGAATCCAAGAGTGGTGAACTAAATGACAAGATGCCCCTCATCAATGCTAGATCAGGTGGCCTTCCAGGTGGAATGCCTCCATATAGTGAGACATCAAGTTCAGAAGTGGATTGTATGTATAAGAGGACTGATTTGTCCCTCTCTCCACTGCATTTCATAGTCTCCTTCCCTTGTGCAAATACTTTCTGGAATAGATAAGGGTGTATCAACCCTTGATGTTGATCCTTCTCTTCTTCCTCCATCTCACATTCCCCAATAGCTGCTACATATGACTCCGAAATTGTACCATGGTTCCCACATGTTAAAACATTTGGAACTCCTTGAAAAGATACAAGGGCTCCTCCAATAGAAGCAATGGCTCCCCTTTCACCTCCATGTGGTGATGAATCTCCTCCTAATGGGGCAGCGTTGTTGGATCTCTCATGCTCATCCTCTCCATCAATAAGTGAGATTACCTCATGATCAAGGAGTGACCCTAGATCTTGGTCATCTCTTGAAGGAAGTACCTCCATGACTTCACAAATGTAAGAGGGCCCTTCACACAATGGGGATCTTTCCCTTAGCAAGCCATCATACATGTCTTCATCCCCTTTGGAAATAAGGAATGGAGTTTTTTTCAAGTTCCCTCCTAATGCATGCAAAGTGTTTGATGTTTTGACACATAGAGATTCACAGTGATTTTCATCAAATTTTCTCACCAATCCTTTAGTGAATCCATCATATGATTCTACATATGCATGATAACATGAAACATGATTTTTAAACCAAATATCATGAGTCATACCTTTGAGTTGCAGCGCTGCTGCTCCAATGGCCTCATCTCCTTCCTCCATACTCCTGGCAGTGCAAGTGGGCAATGGACTGTGCTGTGGATCTGCATGTGTGGCTGAATGATCACACCCATCATAATAATAGCTAGGGCTTTCTCCATCCACAAACACTCTCAGAAAACCTTTACATTTTTCCCTTTCTATCTCCTCAAGATCTTCAATGATACCCTCCATGGTCTGGAAAAGAAGAAGGGAAACCTCCTCTTCCGGCATTCCTCTTTTTCTGTACATCTCCTCTTCTAAATGAAGAGCTTCTCATTCTATTGGCATATAATCTTGGGCTTCACAGGCTGAGCCAAGATTGATGCTCTGATACCACTGTAAATTTCCCTTTTCAGAAATATCAAAATTATATTCCAGAGATTGACTGCAGGGGCATTTACTGGATATGTCACCTTTGAAAAAAAAGGATGAGATCCAGAGGCTACCTGGCCATATGTAGACTCTGTTTATAGAGCTTGAAATATTTCTCCTTCATGGATTCAGCACTTTGGCTTGAAGCCACAGGCTGAGCCAAAGATCTTTCTCTGATACCACTGTAATATTCCTTTTTCAGGAATTCCTGCAAAATGGTCCTCTAGGATGTTGTATAAGGGAGGCAGTGTAAAAATAAACTGAAAGGGGGCTTGGATCCCCTTTTTAAATCACTAAAAACTTCTCTTATAGAAGTTGAGCTCAAAGAAATAAGCCTAGAGGTGTTATTCAGATCTCCCCAAACTAGGTCCCTTAGGGAACTACTCAAATAGAAAGCCTATAGCAATACATGAACACAATCATGAAACTCTGCAAATCTATACACATAAATAAATGGAATATAATTCAGCCATCATGTTTATTAATATATCAGCTATAATATATAGAAATATCTTGAAGGACAAGCCACTCAAGCTATGAGAACCAATCTCCAAAGATCAAGCAATGAAATACATGAGTTGCTACAACTGCACAAAATGCCGGAGAGAAGTGACAGTGCTGCCTATATTAGAGTAGCTACTACAATAGATGCATATACATGAAATATGGCTGAACTATACAAAGAAATGCCCCAAAATAGAAGGATGGGCTCCAATACAAGATTTCTAGCCAATCTAGAAGAGATTGCTAGAAATGATGGAAAATGTACAATGTGACAATATAATTTGTCACTGCAACTGAATCAAAATAAGAATGAGGCTATGAAAGATCTGAAATACTCATGCCCTCCTCTGATAATGTTCTCAAGCAAAATGGATGATCCCTTTCACTCAAAAACACTCCTCCTGATAAGCACAAATGGCTCTCCCAGCAACTGCCTGTAGAAATAACGCAGTTCCTGCCCTAGAATGCGTTGTGAGAGATGGTGAATGTTTGGCCTGGTGCCAAGGATCTGAAATAATGCCTGGGAGTCTCCTCTGCTGCTCCTCCAAATAATATACAAGATCTGTGCTGAAGAATAAGCCAAGGAATGACTCTATGTGTTCCTCTATTGCTGCACCCAACAACACAACATTAATCTATTGCAGAAATAACGCTATATTGAAGGAAGTAGCTTGGCCAAATGCCGTAATGAGGAAATGTAGCTCCAATCCTCTCCTTCCTTGAGGATGAGGTAGGGTTTCCTGACCGGGAACACCCTTGGGTGAAGAACACTACAACCCTGCTAAACAACCTGGGGATGCAAGTCTCTGCAGACCCTACGAAAATGATAAGCTAATGCATAATGAAAATGGGTTGCCATCTCCTCCTTATAAAGAAAATGAACTCTTCTCACCATGGGTCCCATTCACACTTGCCTCTTGCTCATGCAAGTGGAGCCTCCACTAAAACTGCGTTGTCCAAGAAGGTTCAATGTATCTAGATAGTTTTAGTTGACTTGGTCAAAATGACTAGATCAAGCATGATCCAATCCTGTTCACACCATGTGGTGCTCAATTCAGCTGCTTTATGATTCCTCCTTTCACACAAGGAGTGTTATTTCTCCATCTAAAGGAGTTAAGGTGTCTCCTTACCCATTTTATTCAACAAAATAAAGAGATGCTAACTATAATGTTCCTTTTTAGCTTGAGGCTAAAAATTGGGAACATTACACACACTTGCACAGTCAATAATTCATGACAGCAATCTGCTTGGGGATTAAGAGGCTAGTATGACAGCACCTAGACTCTAAACGGATAACAAAGACAACGCGTTGTTTGAATAGAATCTTACAAGGATGGAAGAGAAGAACGTGGAGAATGAAAGCTAAATAAGGAAAGATAATGACATGGAATTCATAAAAGGACGGTAATTGATGAACAAATGTGCTCAAATCCTTTAATTATGACCCTAACCTGACCAGCATGACCTCAATCTACTCATAACTTGAAAACTCATCAATTTACAAAGACCGTTACAAAAAATTTGAAATCCGTAGCAATTTTAGTTTAACAGGTGTCAGATTCGCTGAGGATTTATTAGGTGATTTCGTAGTGAAATCTATTAAATTTGCACTAAATGCACTACGAACTAAGGAAAACTCTGGCAGGTGGCCAGATTTGACAAGCTTGATTGATTTGAGTATCAAATTTGAATTTTTCCCTTTGGCATGACTTAAATACATCCCCTAACAACTTAAGGTAACCTAAAAACTCACACCATATCATAAAAATTATCATTTCATGATTTTTATTAGACCCCTAACCGATCTACTTACAAACTTGACATGTTTAACAAACTGAAAGGTTATGGATGATAACAGTGGCTCCACTAGGGATGGTGTACCCCTGTGGTACAACAAAGAACTAGTAGTTCCAGTGCCACCTCTATTGAAAATAAAAAATTTTAAAATTCACAAAGCCTTCTCCAAACTATTATAGCCTTCTCCTCGGGCTCAATTTTGATGATTATCCTATCTTTATTAGCAGAAAAGAATAACAAAGTGAAATATATGCAATGGAGTGAATATTTAGTAAAAATTTAGGAGTAGTAGTGCTTTAGAAACCTGCCATTGATGGGTCCTCCAACACAAAGTTGTCCATCCATTTCTTGAAGTAGATAAGTATTGTTGCCATGATTTGCAGCTACCAAAAATGGTCCCTCCCAGATATTTTCAAACTTTCCATTCTTCCCCTTTTCCTCAATTCTGGCTTCCCACTTCAAAACTACATCTTGAAACTAGAAATTTTCTTCTTTAACCTTTCTATCAAATGTTTTCTTCACTCTATTTTTTGATTTCTTATGGTTGTTGTATACCTTCTCTCTTATTTCTTTCATGGTTATGAGATGGTTTATCCTCCACTGAATGGCATTGGGTTCCTCTTCAAGTCCTTGCAGCAACTTCATTATAGGAACTCCCAAGGAGGTCGGAAAAATTGCTTCCGCTCCATATACTAATTCATAAGGTGATGTACCAATGTATCACTTTGTACAGACCCTATCAGCCCAAAGAGAATATTTCAATTTCAGATGTCGTGATCTCTTGTTTTCCTGCAGTACCTTTTCGATAATTCTCACAATACTTGTATTAGAGGATTCTGCAAGGCCATTACCTTAGGGGTAATAGGTTGTTGAATGTCGAAGTGCTATATGATACTGATGACAAAAGCTAATTAATTTTTTGGATTTAAAATCTTGTGAATTTTCAGTAATAATCTTCATAGGACAACCAAACCTGGATAAAATGTTATTCTCCAAGAACTGAATGATGGCTGAGTCAGTGGCTTGCCTTGTTCGCATTGCCTCGATCCATTTAGTGAAATAATTCATGGTTGTTAAAATCCAATGATGCTACCCTACAGATTTTGGGTGTATTTCACCAATAAAATCCAACCCCCATTGTTGGAAAGGTGCCTCAACATATATTGGCATCAAAGTTAAAGGAATCAGTTTTTTCTTACCATAAAAAATTTGACATTCATGGCAAGCAGCAATCTTCTTGAAGACATCCTTGAACATGGTGGGCCAATAGTAACCTACTCTGAGTATTTTTTTTGTTGTAGTTTTCCAGTAGTGGTGCCCTCCACAGTCTCCATTATGAAACTCTTCAATGACCTTTTCAGCTTCCTCTTCCATCAAATAGTTTAAAAGGATTCCACTGGTATCTTTCCAATACAAAATCTTATTTACAATGCAGTAACTTAATGATTTCAGCTTTAAAAACTTTGCTTTGGATTTTGTCAACTCTGGAGGAGCTTTGTGATGATGCAAGACAAATACAATATCTTTGTACCATTCAGATAAAATTAACTTCTCTTCAATAGGTATCAACTCTTTGTCTTCTTCTAACAACTCTGAAATTTCTGCAATGAAATTCATGTCAAGACATTCAAAATTGGATTGTGCCATTAATTTTGCTAACCCTTGCCCTTTCACCAACTTTGTAGGCTTGATTTCTATGTCATATTCTAGAAAATTAGCTATCCATTTCTCTCTTTTTCCATCAGGATAAGCTTGTGTCAAAATGTCTTTAACCACAGTGTTAGGTACAAATGCAATGACATGAGAGTGTAAAATATAAATTCTAAAGTCTTTAATATCTTTGATCAAAGCATATGCCTTTTTCTCCAAAATATTATACTTCAGCTCTGAGTTGGCAAGAGTTCTGCTAAAAAATGAAATAGGTTGTTCCGTACCTTGTTGTGATTTCTGCAATAAGACCCTAGCAATGGTATTTTCTGAGGAAAATGTGAAATTCGGAAATTCATTTGAAAAAATTGGACTAATAATTAGCATTGGGGCTTGAGTGAGGGCTTTATTTATCTCTTCAAATGATTGTTTGGCTTCAACAATCCTCTTAATATCAACTCCTTTATTTAACATCTTGGTAATGTCTTTGACAATTTCAGCAAAGTTCAGGATGAACCTTCTAACAAAGTTTACTTTTCCAAGAAAGGACTGAATTTCCTTCTTGTTCCTTGGCAAGTCTATCTTTGAAATTGTATTAACTCTATTAGGATCAATCTTTATCCCATAATTTGATATGATATGTCCAATAAATTTTCTAGAAGTTAGAGAAAAAATAATTTTAGTATGGTTAAGAGAGATACTAAATCTTCTACATTTCTGCAGAATTTTTTCCAAATGCTTCAAAGGATATTCCTCCCTTCTTGAAAACATAGTTATGTCATCAAAGTAGACCACAACTGATTTATCTTTCTCCTCAGCAAAGGCAATGTCCATTACTCTTTGAAAGGTCGCTCCTGCATTCATTAAACCAAAAGGCATTTTGGCGTATATGAATGTTCCCCATGGCATGGTAAAAGCAGTTTTCTCTTGATCTTCCGAGAGTACCAATATCTTATTATAACCTGAAAATCCATCCAGCATGGAAATCCTTTGAGAGCCAACAATATTCTGCAAAACCTTATCCATCTTGGGAAGAGGGTAATTGTCCTTCAAGGAAGCCTTGTTCAAATTTCTAAAGTCAATACAGATTCTGATCTCGCCATTTTTCTTTCTGACTGGTACCAGATTAGCAAGCCACTTTGAAAATCTTATAGGACCAATTATCTTTGCATCAAAAATTTTCTTAATATCCTTCTCAATTAGAGGCATGAGCAATGGGTTAATCCTTCTCAATTTTTGTTTCTAAGGTTTCTATTTCTCTTTAATGGAAATATTATGTTGTATAATACTAAGATCATACCTTTTCATATCAGCATAGCTCCATGCAAAAATGAAAAAACGTCAATGTATTTCTTCATCATATCAATATATTTCTTCATCATCTCAATATATTTCTTCCTCATCTCCATAGAAAGAAACTTGGAAAGGTTTACCATTTTAGGCATTGTTGTTGTACCAAGATTAAAAGTTTCTACCTCTTCATCATCAGCGTGCATCCTAGGAGATTTAAAAACATCATTTTAATCAAAAGGTTTCTCAAGTGCAATAAGGCCCTTAGGTATACAATTATTTTTCAGCTACAAAACTTTAGAATTAACCTTAGTTTCAGCAAACATGTTTTTCTGATCCACTTGTATGTTTTCAAACTCCTCCTTTAACTCTATGAAATTTCGGACTTGTTGGTCATCTTCAAACACTTGCCAATGAATCATATTATCTAGGATTGCAGGCCTATGCCATAATTCAATTTCATACTTCTCAGTAGAATGTGTAGGGATAACAAACAAACTTGCGGAAACAACTAGAGAATCAGCCACTGAATTTTGGTCTCTAGTTTTCAAAATAAATGCATATTATTGAAAATTTTAAAGCATTTCCATAATCATATTTCTGTAAGCTCTCATCCTTACATCCTTATTTTGGTATAGTCCCTCGACCTATTTCATTACCAACTCCGAATCACCACACACTCACATCTTCTTGGCGCCCAATTTTCAAAATTTCCAAACACAAAAATAGAGATTTATATTCAACCATATTTCAAAGTTAAGTTTAAAGGAATAAAACTTAGTTTCATCATCAGGAGTAGTGATCCATATGCCTTCTCCATCCCCCTCTCTTCCAGCAGATCCATCAAAGTGTAGAAGCACCCAGCCCTCTGCTTTCTCTTCTACAATTTCCTAGTTTTCAACTTTCTAATTTTCTATTTTCCCTTCAATTTCTACTTTGTCCATTATCTCATTGAAAAGAATTTTTTATCCTAATTCAGTTTCAAAAACATAAATGGGAAAATTTTGAGGTTTACCATTGCTTCTTACCATGTAGGCCATTCTACTCTCCCTATACAACCTTCTCTTCTCACCAAAAACAGGGATGGTAGCATATGTCATGTCCATCTACATGGTACCTTAATTGATTTTTGCTACCCAAGATCTGGATAAGAGCATGCCAATATTGGGGGGAATATCAGCCACCACTATGTCCATCACCATTGTCTTAGCAGGCACTTGTGACAAGAAAAAAACAACATCTTTGATCATTCCTATGCATTGGACTCTCTTAGAGTCGAAAGAAAATAAATCTTTGTATGGCCTAGTGATCTCCAAACCCATCCTCTCCATAATCACCTTAGGCATGAGGTTATGAGAAGCCCCCGAATCCAACATGGCATTGTGTAAGGTCATATAATGGATATTAAGGCTGACATAGAAGGGAGGGACTTCTTCATTCAATTCATCTTCCAACCTTGGTCCTAGGAAGATGGTAGGATGGTCTTCTTGTAGATTAAGGATATCTGAAGCTCCTGGTTGTGAATTCAACATCTTCATAATTTTTCTTCTATACTCATTGAAATTGATAATTTCTCCAAAGGGGACAGGAACCTTAATTTTAGAGATCTCATTCTCTAAACTGAAAGTAGAAGTGACTTTTTCATTTTCTTTGGAAGGAGGTGGAAGTGGTGGATCTTTTTTGGGCTCAACTGCTTTAGGAGCATCCTTCTTTGGTTGAGTTTTATTTGTAGTGATGGGAACATTTATGTTTCTAAGATTGTAATTCTTATGCATCTCAAATATAGCATGTTGATAACCCTTCAGGTAATCAGATTGTCCCTCATCCTTATTCAAATCATGACCAAACTCATCATGCTCCTCCTTGGTTAGAAACATCCCAGACATATCTTCATCTAGACAGTGAATAATATCCTCTTGAAACTCAGGCTGACTTTCTTCTACATCGATCAAATTCTGCTGAAAGGGAGGCCTCACTTGTGGGTCAAGCTGATTTCTATTTTCTCTTTGTATTTTCTCATTTTGAGGCCTCCTAAACTGTGGGTTTCTGATTTTTGGATCATGTTGTGCAGGAGGTAAGGGATTGGTTCCAAGGGCAAGTCTATCCATGAGTTTCTCCATGGTCATCAACATAGAATCAAACTTAGCATCTAAGGATGAAGGTTTCTCTTCTTCTTTTAGTTTTTATTTTCCCATATTATACGTCTTTGCAGCTATCATGTTTACTTCTACCTTCACAGCATCATTTTGCATTTCTGCTAGAGAAGCAGACTCTCTTTCCCTAAGCAAAATAGAAAAATCATAATCAAATGCCTTTGCATAGTGTAATTGAGCAGCTCCTAGGGGAGGTTCAGGTATGGAGTTATATACTTTGTTACACCTCTTAGAGAATTCTTGGAAAGATTCATCTAAGGCTCTTTTCATATTGTTTTATTTAGTCAGGGCTTGCACTGAATTTACCCTATTCCCCCATTTGTTCAAAAAACTATCTTCTAACTGGTTCCAATTCTGCAAGCTTGCTGGAGCTGGGGCTTTAAACCACTTTCTTACTTCACCAGTGAAGCTTTGAGCAAATAATCTCATTTTAACATCTTCATGGTCTACCTCATCTCTTTCAATGAAATCATTGAGTTGATATACATGTTCCTCAGCTGTTATTTCCTCTGCACTCCCAAAGGTTTTAATTCTAGCTGAGTATTTACCTGGGAGGTCATGAAGAAAAGCAGGGAGGATAAGTGGAGCATATCTTGTAGGTCCAGAAGGAGGAGGTGGAAAAAAATTCAAGCCATAATGACAGGAACTGAGGTATGAGAAAAGATAGCAGATGATTTTTCTTTCTGATTTCTTGGAAAAACAATAGGATAATATGAGCTATTAGGAGGTGGTGTAGTTGGTCTTTGCAGTTTAGATATAAATGAACTCCACTCAGGAAAATGTATACCAGATTTTATTTTGAACAAGAACCCAAATGGATCTAACTCCTTTAATTTTTCAAAAGACTCCCTTTCTAACAGCAGTTCTGATGTAATTGTTTCCTAGAATTCCTCCTTTTCTTCTTTGGATACTAGGGATGATGTAGCAATTCCAATTCTTTGCAGGTCTAGAATTATAGCAATCAATTCATTTTCACTCTTAGTCCTAAATAAAACTTCTTCAATTTTATCATCAAATTTCCTATCTTCAAGACTTCAAATAATTTAAGAGGACAAAGCTCTTGATTGTGATGGAATACCTGATTTTGAAGAGCTACTTCCAATGCCTCTGAGAATCCTCTCTGGACTATCCACAATGGTAGATGGGTTAGGATCTAGATTTCTCCTTGTATATATTTTTCTAGAAACCACCTTTAAGCATAAAAATTTGTATTGGAGTCACCAAGGTAGTTTTTGCAACCTCAAAAATTTCTAAGCTCCTGCTACCTCCAAGATTTCAGCTTCACTGTTTGTACACAAATTTCGGGAAATATGTCTTCAGACTCCCAGCAGATGCACCAAAATGTTATCACCAAATTGTGCCATGTTGGGCTGCTTCAATGGTCAACTTGGAGTAATTGTTTCAGACCACCTGCAACTCGAAATTAGCCTATCCAGTCTGAGAGGGCTCCCTCAAAGGAAAAATAAATGATTTCAATAAAGTATAAAAGCAGATGACTAACTCTGATAGTTTGTTTTTTGGGTGTTTATGTTTTCAAAGTAGGTGAACGATGCAAGGAATCACTACCATTGGGAATGGAGTCATTGTAAACCTCAATTACAAAACAACAAATGTCATGGAAGCCAAGACACTTATATTCTTATCAAATCACACATGAAGGACAAAAAAACAAACTACATGCGTATAGGAAGTTGGAGCATATTACTGAATTCCAAGTGATTAAACATGAGCCACTGCACAAATATCAAAAGGAATAAGATAAACAAGAATAGATAAGAACATACAATGAATCTTGGGTCTGAAACAAGCTCCTGCAAAAGTATATTATTGATAGCCAAAGATTACAATAGTAGTGCATACATAACATCTCTCAACCCTCTCAAACTCTTTCCTCTCACTATTTATAGAATTCGAGACCTTTACAACATGTCTACTAGCTGGGATAGACCACTAAATACCTTCAAGGACACCTAATCTAACTAACAACTGATTACAACGAGGAAAAGTAGAGACAATTCTGTTTTGAGAATTAGAAACCAAATAGCTGTATTTTACTCATTATTACCTTAACTAACTATTAAAACTCCATACATAGAAAGGCTTTATTGAAATATTAGCCTTATGAGGTGGCAGAAAGCATGAATGAACAATAAAAAATTATGGGTATAATTTAGGAACTGTTCCACAGATTCTGATTATGAGTTGTCATGTTGATGATGTTGCAGCATGATGAGTTGGCATCTCCAAACCACCCTTATGATAAGTGTTTCCATTCATCAAACCTCTCCTCTGATACTTTTTGACATTTCATATGGAAAATAACCTTTAAAAAACCTCTTTATCCTTTGGACATTCCAAAAACTTACTTTACTGCAAAAACAAAGCTTTTTAGGCACTTTCGCAGTGAGATTTCGTAGCGAAGCAATCTAGGCCACTTGTGCTATACACCTACTACTTTTTATTAGTGGATGGTGTTGAGTGGTCAAAAAAATTTAAATACATGCCTTAGATCTCCTTAACCAAGTCAAAATCGGTGATTTTGAACCAAAAAAACATCTTCAGCAATTCCGCAACAAAATCTGGGCTTCAAGCCTAGGACACGCTGTGAAATTGACTAATTTCCCACAGACTTGACAAAAAATGGATTTTAGGCCTAGAAAATGTCTATGAGTGTATTTGAGGGTGATATATGATGAAATAAGACAAAAAATTATGTTTTTCATTGTTACCTCTTCATTTAGCAACAGGTTATTCATGAGTAGCTTCAATAGGTTCCTCTACAACCTTCATTTTCAAACCCTTCTCTAATTCAACTTTCGCCATTTCCATTTGTTCCTTGAATTCTTTAACTTTCCTCTTAAGATTATTTATTTTTTCCTGCAACCATAATTTCTTTACCTTGTGTGTTTCATCATGATGCGCAAAGGCTGGGTTCTTTTCAACAATTTCTTAGCCTTTGCAAGGACTTCTTCAAAAAAGGCGACCTGATCAGTTACTCTCATTTCCATCTCATCTATCAACTGTCTATCTTGTTTGTATTTCTCCAAATCCATCTTCAGTTCAATCAGATCTTCTCTAGCCTCCCTTAGTTATTCTTTATGAAGCTCCCCTTCAGTTTTCTCAGTGACCTTTTCTTTACCTTTCCTTTGTTTGACAATTTCTTCTTCATCTTTGAGTTGTTCTTTCAGTAAATCTATCTTAGACTTCTTCTAAACCTTCCTTTTGGATTTACCTTTCTTTCCCTTAGTAATTTTTGTCTCAGTAGGAGACAAATCTATGATTTCTTCCACCAATGGATTTTTTCCTTTATATTTCTTCTGTTGCTTGTTATCATCTTTAACAACCTCAACACTCCGTGATCTGGTGAGAGGTTTTCTAGATTTAAACAGAAAACTTGAATCTTCAGTAGATAAATCTAACTTCTTGGCAGTGAGACCCTTCTTTTTATTTTTGGATTATTTTACCTCTATCGGTTTCACTACAGGAGTCTCTTCAATGTCTATTTCTTGTAAAATATCTTCAAGCCTACCTTTACCTCTAGTGGAGACTTTTGTGCTTCTCTTAGGCATTTTTGCAGCAAGTTTGCACTTGCTAATTGTAGCATATTCTATAACATGTTTGCTAGATGTTGGCTAAGGTTCTACCTCTTGAATGAATTCAGTCTCTATCTCCATGGATTCAGTTGAAGGCTGCAAACCTTCTTGATGATCACCATCTGTCTCTGCAATGGTATCCATCTTTTGTCTAGGAGTAACAGTCTTGTACTTAGAAGTTTTATTTAGAGTTGGAGCATATATTTCATAGCCACTCATAAACAAAAAGGTTTCCCAATATCTGTTAAGTTTGTTCAGTTCTGCCAGCACTAGAAATTTGATTAATCCATGGTGAAAAATATAAGTTTCACTTCTTTTTGGCCTACCCTGCACTTTATCTGACATTTTTCCAAGACTTATAAAAAGATAGAAAGGGATATCCATTAGTTTTTACCTATGAAATGAAGCAACAACTTGAAGAGATATAGGTAGATCATATGAAACCCACCCTCACAGGTAAATTACTTCTATATCACCATTAGTATTTTAGAATAGTTTTCTTTGAGACAACTTCTAAGAATCCCTACAGTCATATTTATCCCTACATGCTCAGGTTTCAGAAAATCATCACAAATTTGTAAATTGAAATTCGTGGCTTTAAACCACTCTTCTCCTGTCATGGGGATTCATGTTGCTTAGGAAATGTTATCAGGTGAAATTGGAAAATGGAGGATACCCACCTTTGTAGAAGTTCCTTTGAAATTCAGTGCAACTTTTGAAACATGTATATGATGACCTTGTAGTCTTTGACAAAACTGCATTCACCCTGCTTTTGTGAAAGCCTCCATGAAACTAGGATTTTCCATGATTAATTTTTTATTTATAGGCTCATATCTGAATGGTAAGCCTCCTTTATGTAGCCATGTTCTTTGTTTGCAACGCTAGCCTCTTTTAGAAACTCACACCTACATAGTCAAGACTTGATGACAGGAAGTTGCTTGGGGATTAAGAGGCTGGTATGATAGTACCTAGACTCTAAATGGATAACAGAGATAGCCCGTTGCTTGAATAGCATCTTACAAGGATGGAAGAGAAGAACGTAGAGAATGAAAGCTAAATAAGGAAATATAATGAGATGGAATTCGTAAAAGGACGGTAATTGATGACAAAACGTGCTCAAATCCTTTAATGATGACCCTAACCGAACCAACATGACCTCAATCCACTCATAATTTGACAACTCATAAATTTAAAGAGACCATTGCAGAAAAACAGAAATTTGTAGCGAGTTCAGCTTAACAAATGTCAAATTTGTTGTGCATTCATTAGGTGATTTCGTAGCGAAATCTGTTAAATTTTCACTAAATGCGCTACAAACTCAAGAAAACTCCAACAGGTGGCTATATTTGATGAGTTTGATTGACTTGAGTATCAAATTCAAATTTTTCCCTTTGGCACGACTTAAATACATCCCCTAACAACTTAAGGTAACCTAAAAACTCACACCATATCATAAAAATTATCATTTCATGATTTTTATAAACCCCCAACCAATCTACTTACAAACTTGACATGTTTAACAAACTAAAAGGTTATGGATGATAATAGTGAGCATTGGTGCAAATTAGAGGTGATGCTTCAACTTTGTGAACGCCTTCTATTAAGATTCATACCAAAAGAATTTTTCTTTTGCTCCTCCCTTGGTGGCTTGACTCAAAGGCCTAGTGATACGAGAGAACCCCAACATGAACCTATGGTAGAAATTGGCAAGACTTGGAAAGTTGTCAAGATATATTAGAGTGGTTGGGGCTAGCCAATATCGAATGACCTAGATCTTGGTTGGGTCTACATGCACCCCCCACTCATCAATAATCTATCCTATTTATTGAACCTACTTCATGCCAAAAGTGAATTTCTCTGAATTGGCACACAACTTGTGTTGGCACAGTATTTGAAGGATGTGTCAAATGTGGTGGAGGTGATCTTCCCAACTCTAGTTGAAGATCAGGATGTCATCCAAATACACCACCATGAATGAGCTAGTGAATGGTCACAAGATGTCGTCCATCAGCCTCATAAAGTTGTGGGAGAATTCATCAACCTGAAAGGCATGAACAACCATTCAAAAAGGCCCTCATTTTCTTTGAAGGCGGTCTTCCACACATCGGAGGGTTTGATTGGTACCTAGTGATACTCGAACTTCAAGTTGATCTTGCTGAAGTATTTGGCCCCCTTGAGTTGGTCTAGAAGGTCATCAATCCCTCGAATCAGATACCTATTCGGGACAATCATCTTATTCAACTCTCGATAGTCAATATAGAGTCTCCAAATCCCATCCTTCTTATGCACCAACATGATCATGTTGAGAAAAATACTAAGAGGTGGGGGGGGGGGAGGGGTGAATCAGTATTTAGAGCTTACTGATAATTTTAACCTTTTTTTTTTTATTGAATTCCATACGTGGCTTTGATGAACCCAACTTGTGTATACATGCACATATGTCCAAAGAAACTAGCATATACTGATATAATTTTGTTGTTATAAAACTTTTTCAGAAACAACCTTTAACTTAGTTTATTAGTCATGCATTTGTTAGTCAATCAGTAAATATGAACAGTATCAGCAAAATAAATCATCACATAAGAGAAACACACATGAACACCAAGATTTAAGGTGGAAACCCAATTTGGTAGAAATCCACCGCTATTGTCGTCTCTATCTTCAATATTTATTATATGGAAAACTGCTTACAATATTGTACTGATGCAGGCTCATATCAGTACGCATGCATCTACCTGCAAAAGGTTGCAACCTTCTCTCGTTTTCCAGCTGCAACTGGAAGGGAGCTACAACCCCCTGAACTCAATTACCAACCACTACTGGAAGGGAGCTTCAACCCCCTTATCAGAACACCAACTTCTACTAGCGGGAAGCTTCTACTTCCCTCAGGATCACTGCAAACCACGTTTCATCAATTTTCACACTGGATACCACAGCTTCAATCACAACTCATCATAAGATCATCAATAATATATTTAACCCAAAATTCAATCAGAACAGTGAGATTACTGTAACCAGAACACAATAACAAACCCAGACTTCAGAATCAGTATGCAAAATCAAACTCAACCTTGAACATTCATTATCTTAAAATGCATATGCTTCTTTGCTTCATTGAACCCGCGTATATATGCGCTTTCCTTCACACCAACTTGCGTATATATCAGTGAATACTATTTTTCAGAATATATTCAGTCTCAGATCCATATCTGAGTTTTTCAGTTAGATATCTTTTCAGAATTGCAGAACCCTTGATCAGTCAGTCATCATAACATATATTTACTCACTCATTGATCATATTTTTACATAATCAACTTAGCAGTATTTACAGCAATCAAGCAACCCATATCTACATGAATACTTTATTGATAGACAACAGAAGGATAGTAGCAATGACAGAAAAACTTCTGTAATAAGCTTTAGAAAACCCTAACTTCCATATGCGCCTTTTCTAAAGCAAACCCGCGTATATACGCACTTATACTGACATGAACTAGCGTATAGATCTGTAAGTATTAATTCAGCATAATGTTTCAGATCTATAGAACTTACCCATATTTATTCACTCCACTTTAGCAAACATGTGCCAGGTCTCAGATATAATCATCTCTTCAATGGATCATGCAACAACATAGTCATTTCAAGTCTAGGGATCTTGATCCATCAATATATCCAAGGGTGCATCATAGCTTCAGATTTATCAATAAAACAGAGTTCATCCAATGCAGATATACTTCAAAGAGAAGTATTTAGTGATAGCCCTTTCACATGCAAACTTTTTGCACTATGATCTTCTTCTCCTTATATAGTTTAATCCTTTATCAATACCATGAGTCAAAACCATACCATTTGCCAATGGTATCCTTAGACGAAATAAAATAGATGACACGGCGCTCAATCCTGTGGGCTAATACCATGGTAATGCCGCTTGGTATTATCTTTTTGGAGAGCAAAAGACATACGTGACTTCGATCATTCTTATCCGCCTGTATACGCAACTTATCCTGTACAAACCCACACATAGTATCTTCAATATGAATATTACAAAATCTTCTGCTAAATATTACACATTTCTTCAGATGGACTCCTGAGCTTCTACTGAAGACTTATACTTCATCTTGTGCCAGAGAGTTTCCATCAAGGACAACATATAGGAATCATATTTCCAATAGATCAAGCTCCCACATGGCAATGAACTCGACCGGATGTGACCTTTCTGCAGCAGCTCCTAAATCTGCCTCTTGATTTCGTCATTCTCCATAACAGAGTGTCGATAGATCTGTCCATTAGGTAGCAGAGCACCTCGGGTCAGATTGATGGAATCCTTGACTTGACAATGCAAATGTACCTATGCTGGTGCAATGAAGATGTCCCCATACTCCTCCACGACCTCATCCATCTGTTGTTGTTATCCAGAGGAGCCCTGTCTGAGGTCGTGGTTATAATCTTCTTCATGCCCTGAGGACATATCTTCAGGAAAAAAAAATTCCTGATTTTGGAAATGAGCTTACTACATTTTTTTGAAGTGATCAAACATATGGTAGTAGGAGGTGCTACCTCTGGTATCCTGTATAACTTATTGTCCAAAGCAACAATAACAATGTGACGCCTAGAATCATACACAACATGTTGCTTTCACAAGTATAGTTGGCCTAATAACACATCACAAACATCAAGAGAAGCAATATCACATAATACCTCATCTGTGAAGGGCTTGATATTGTAGGGAAGGTGACACTACTAGCTGACTCGGAGATCCCATCCTTGGTGAAGCCACCCGATGGTGTACGATTCTTGCCTTGTTATGGTCGACAGGCCCATCCGCTTCATGACCTCTACTGAAATGAGGTTCTTTTGGCTCCCACTATCGACAATGAACTGCAATGGGGAACCCTTCACCCACATCTGGGAATGGAAGAGGTGTTCCCCCTCCTCTGGATCTTCGAGTTCCTCCTTCCGGATCTTGGTGGTGGAAATAGTGGCGTTGGGCTTCACATCAATAAACTGTTTCCCTTTTTCATTCCCCTTGTCGGGTTCCGACTCAAAGTCAAAACATGCATCTAATTTAGAAGCCTTCATCTTGTACACCACTGATTGCTTGCTTCGAAACTCACCTGTGTTATGAGTGGAGCTCTTATGGAACTACAAACCACTTTCCAGTGTCCTTATTTGACTTTGTAATGTTTTTCTTTTCTTACGGCTTGGCGGGTTGTCCTATCCCGAATGACCTAGATCTTGGCTGGGTCCACAAGCACCCCCCACTCATCAATAATCTATCCCAAATATTCCACCTGGACCATTCCAAGAAGAGATAATTTTACCACTTTTCTTCAAATCTTCTTGAGTTCTGACCTCCCACCAGATGAGGGTTGCACTTTCCAAATGAGTAGAAGCAAATTGGATATTTGTAACATCATCCTTAAATTGAACACTCTGACCTTTATTTTTTCTAAAATTTTGTTAACCCATAATTTTTTTTTCATATAAGCTAATGGATAAAATTTCCTTCTTAATGAAGTTACAAAATCATTCTAAGAAGAGATAATTTTACCACTTTTCTTCAAATCTTCTTGAGTTCTAGCCTCCCACCAGATGAGATATGCACTTTCCAAATGAAGAGAAGAAAATTGGATATTTGTAGCATCGTCCTTAATATTTTGAATCCCACAATAGACTTCAATTTTATGCACCCAATTATCCAACTTTTTAGCATTTACTTGCCAATTGTACATAGGCAATTCAAACTTGACATCAAGCTTAATCAAAGGAGATTTAGCATGTCCTTTGGATATCTAGGAGGAGTATGTCTAGGTGTTGAAGGAGGTGAAGAAGGAGGTGAGGATGGAAATGAAGATGAATTTGAAGGAGGTGAAGGAGGAGGTGAGAATAGAGGCTTGCTCCCATCACCACCATTACCTTTTCTTTAATTAGAACTTTCTCCTTGCAATCTTATTTTCCTTTCATTGTACAAAAATTTCACTATATAAGACATATCATATAATTCCTTTCTGAAAGATCTCTCATCCTCAGACATATGCTCTTTTCCTTCTTCATGTGCCATGACTGGTGTAGTTTTTGGAGTTTGTGACCTCCTTGAACCAATTTGAGGGTTTGGTTCTTCAAGAACTCCTCCTCTTCTCAAATTAGACCTTGTAATCATTCAAAAACACTTGCAAACTATCAAACATTGAAATCAACCATGCTATAATACCAAACTATTCTTAAATTAAAAATTGAATGTTTCTTCAAAATGTTTGCAAGCTAGTTGATGTCTTGTGGGAAATGGATCAAAATTGAAAAAAACACATAAACTTAGTAATTTTAGTTAAGTTTTGCATATTTCACTAGAGACAAATAGACATCATGCAACATCACAAAACAAAAATTTGATGACATATTTCACCTCCCCTGGGCTATTTCTTCGGGTCTAGATTCCAATGTTGGCCCTTTAAATTATCTGCTCAAATGTAAATTACATCAACAAAAAATGCTCAAATCACAAAAATAATGATTTAATTATGTCTAGGACACCCAAAAACCCCTGTGTAGGTTCTTCTTGGGATCAAAAAGGCTGAAAAATGGCCAAGTTATGACTCCATCATTTCTTTTTTATTTGCCTACAAATATACCAAACTGGAAAAACTGGCAACGAATCTCCCTTTGGCAGAAATGCCAAGCGATAAACTGGTGCGGGAGTAGTGAAAATTCCACCTAAATTGGTTCAATTTTTCAAACAATTTTTTTTCCTCTTTCCCCCTAACTTCCACCTCTTTTAACACTCATGTGGCATGTAATGTGGCAAGGGGCACAAGCTAGAGGCCATGTGCCCACTGGCTTCCACGCTCTTGGCCATGTGACGGGGTATGTGGTCAGGGGCTAGGCACCACGCACTAGCCCTCCTTCATAACTTCACCGTTGATTTTGGTTATCAGTTGGAACTGGGGATTGGGACTTAACTGCCCACCCCCTCCACCTTGGCTCTAGTCATGGGTATTCCCATATGTCTCAAGTCTAGGGCCACGTGCATGCCCCTCCCCACTCCACTTTTTCCATGGTTGTGTGGTATATCATATAACTCAAGGCCAGGGTTAGATGGACAAGCCCACCATCCCAACCCCTCCCCCCCGCAAACTGTTGGAGCACACTAATTTAAATATAAACAAACCATATGATATATTAAGAACTAATGAGTGGTATGTTGGTAAGTCATTTGGTATATTTGGAAAAGTTCGCAGGATCGAACTTTGTCGGGTCAGCTGACTAGCCCATCAAATTTTTCATGAAAGCCGAGGGCTGCATAGCACCCTCCCATTGGGCCATGTGGTGCCTCCTGATTGGTCCAACCAATCTTCACCAACCATTCAAAATCCGCAAACGTGACCAGTACAACCATGCCATGTTTCAGCACGGGATTGGCCTGCATGACATCCGTACTCCCCAGTTAGCTTGTTGACGTTTGCGCCACATCATCGTATGATCTACTCAGTCAGCAGCCAAGTCAACCCTACAAGTTTATTTTTAGTTGTTTTCCAAAAACTTCAGAACATAATAACTTTCACATGCGGTGTCAAATTGAGACAATTTAAGCATCCTCTATAATTTGGAAATGGTTTAAAAACATTTTGAGCACATTTAGTTTTTAGCAAGTTGGAAGGCACAAGTCATGGCTATGCCATGAATCTATATCAGACCATTTCCTTATCTTTCTATTGTTGGATTCTCAAAAATCCTCATCCAAATACCCTTTCAAATTCAATAGATCATGGCTCAAGGAAATTTCTTTTAAGACCCTTTTTTATGAATGTTGGTGCAGCATGTAGGTGGATTCTTTATTTCCTACCATGGATGCTTGGATGTATAAGATGAAATATTTAAAACATCATGTTAATTCTTGGACCCGAAATTTTATTGGTGATTAGTGAAGAGAGTTGGATCTTATTGACTGAGAACTAATCTCTTCCCAAAATTAATTTATTCACATAGGGTTTCCAACATACCTGAAAAAAATCATATGTAATATTCCTAAAAGGAATTCAAGCATGCTAATTATGGAGGAGGAATGATGGAGAAAAAATAGGAGGGTGTATAAAATAATTTTAGATTCAATATTGCTCATGTAATGTTCTAAAACATAAGGCTCAAATCTACTCTCATATGTGGAAAGCAATTCACGATTGAGAATATATATCAGAAGCATGCATCATGATTTAACACACATACACGAGGATTTATCTAGGGGAAATCCACTGCTCAAAACCCCTTCCTATTTGTATCACATTAGTTAGAAAGTAGAGAAGGAATATAATGCTTGCTCAAGCTTGAGCAACCTCTGCACAAGTATAATTTATCTCACTTCCTCATAGACTGACTCTGACCAACACTTTGCCAATTTTATTTCCTGCCAAATCTCCTATTTCCTTATGCTTTTTATCAATGAATTATCCCCATATTAATTAGGAAAATCCCCATCCATAACTATGCAATCCCTATAGGCCCTTCTCTGACTGCATGCACCACCTATACAACTTGGAAAATTATACAACTGATAATACACTTCCCTTGAACTCCAATATCAACTAGGTAACTCGAATTCCATGCATGCATGAGTTAATTTAGGTTGATTGATCAGCTAACTAGTTGAACACTGAAGTTGCACCACACTGTCTGAACTCCTACTAGTTCTGCCAATAGTTGGAACTAGTTTAACAAACCTTAACTCAATTAAATTGAATTAAATTGTTACAATTGAATTAACTCAACTTAGGCTTATAAAATTTAGGATTCACTATACACAACTCAAGTTAAACCCACAACTTTGAATTAACTAATCTAACTGAGTGATAACAGCTCATTTAACTCATTCAAGTTGTCTTGTGATGTGGAAATTCGATTTTATTTTAATTCAAGGGAAAATTAAATTAGGAATTTCTTGTTGCATTTTCAATAGAGGGTGATTTTGATTAAGGAGGGTGATCACAATACAAAGTTTTTTCATAACTATGCCTCTTTCAGGAGGAACAAAAATACCATTTGGAACATATCAGATGATGATGGTAACTCCTTCTCTGCTCAATAAGAGCTAGAAAATTTAGCTAAAATCCACTTTTCAACTCTTCTCTAAGATTCTGGAGACTGTAACTTTAAAAATCAACTTCATGTCATCCAACATATGCCAAGAATTTTCTCAGAAGAGGACAATGTAAATTTGGGAAATTCGGTGACATTGGATGAGATTAAGGAGGTTTTAAACTCTTTTGCTAAGGACAAGAGTGCAGGACCTGATGGTTGAATGGTAGAGCTCTGCATGGAGTTTTTTGATATGTTTGGAGAGGATATGCTCAATGTTGTTGAGGATGCAAGGGTGACTCTGAAGGTGACAAAATCCATTAATTGCACCTTTCTGGCTTTGATCTCGAAAAATTCCAAGCCCTAAAATTTTAATGATTGTAGACCTATTTTGTTATGCAACCTTATCTACAAGGTGATTACTAACATTCTATCTTTGAGGATGAAATTTAATCTGTTAAAATATATTTCAGGGGAGAAATTTGGGTTCCTCACTGGCATATCGATTCATGATGCAATTGGTTCTGCTCAAGAGGCCTTACACTCCATTAAATTCAGAAAGTTTTTTGCTATCATTCTAAAGATGGACCTAGTAAAGGCCTATGACATGGTGAATTGGTCTTTTCTACGGATTTTACTCCTCCATATTGGCATTGATGCTTTGACCATAAACTAGATTATGGGTTGTATCTCGTCTGCTAATTTTGTGGTGCTTATAAATGGTGCACCACCTTCCTTTTTCTCTTCCTCTTGTGGCTTAAGGCAATGGTTCCCTTTTTCATTGCTTATTTTCCTTTTAGTAATTGAAGGTTTAAGTAGAATGATCATTGCAACAAATAAGGAAGGATGCATCAAAGGTGTTAAGGTGACAAAACACATCAAACTAACACACCTATTTTTTGTTGATGGCATTCTTATTCTAGGTGATGGTATTGAAGCTGAGTGCAGTACCTTCCATAACATCTTCTCTATTTATTGCTCGACCTTAGGTATGAAAATAAGTAAACATAAGTCTAAATATTACGTTAATAATGTCTCTGATCAGACTATTTTGTTTATTGGAACTACATTCCCATACGAGATGTTGCATATGGAGCAAGGATTTCATTATCTCGACTTTTTTTCTCGAACCAAACTGCTATAGGGTTGAGGAATATAGATGGATATTAAAAATAATTGAAGTTAAGGTGAAAAATTGGTGCTAGATGGCTCTCAATCATAGTCAGATTGACCTTAATCAAATCATTTATGGCAAGTATCCCTACGTTTTGGCTTTCCCTTGCAAAGATCCCAAATTCAATCCTGCAGAAGATTAGCCAATGCATGAACAACTTCCTGTGGATTGGTAATAGGAATTGTGTTGCTCTTCATTTGGTGAATTGGGAGACTATTTCCCAGCCAAAACATTAAGGTGGGTGGGGCTTTAAAATTCTTAACCAATTTGGTCTTGCTCTAGTGGTGATGAACACCTGGAGGGATTTTACCGAATATGGCATTTGGAGTAAAATTATTTTGGGAAAATATGTTGATGGACGATCACTTACGGAATGGTTGTGATCCTTTAAACCCCCTTCTCAGGTTGGTCCAAATATTTGGAGGGAAATGCAGGTCACTATCCCTAGATTCGAAAATGGATTAGGTGAAAGGTTGGTAGAGGGGATCCGGTTAGACATGGATTTATTTTTTATCAGTCGAGTAACTACTTTCCATCCTTTTTGTTTTGATCTTTCCCTTCATCTTAATTTTCAAGGTTTGTACTATATTCAACGGGATTTTATTTTATGTTCACCAGGGGTTTTAGTTGGAATATGGAAAACCTCTCGTGACCTCGACTTGTGTGGTCCTGCTAGAGAGGAATGGGAGAAGTTTATAAAATCCTCATAAACAATGGTATCTTCCTCTTGGAAAGGGATGATTATTTGGAGTGGATCTGGAACTCCTCAACCAAGACTATTACTGCCCATAGTTTCAATGACTTCCTCAATTCAAAGGAACATGTGGTGGCATTCAAAACTATGGATTTGGCCTGCTGCACCAAAGTTAAAATGTTTTATTTGGCTTGCCCTAGAAAATCACATTCAAACTTGGGATCGAAAATTGCGAAAGGGCTTTCAAGGGCCAAATGTTTGTATTTTCTTAAAGATGAAGAAATATTCAACCACTTATTCTTCTCCTGTGAATTTTCTAAGGCTCTTTGGTTGGAATTTCATGGAGTTTTAAACATGCTGGAAAATGGGTCAATTTCACCTTTGGATCAATGCATATTGTGGTGGGAACAAAAAAGAGGCAATTATTAAACCCTCCCCTTTTTAATTTCACGGGGCATTTAGAAAGTTCGAAATAATCTTATCTTTGAAGACAGACCAAAGGACACCAATGGAATTATGGGCCAGATTGTTAGTTTCTTTTCAGATTGCTTCAAGCCTGTGAAGCCTCCTAGGACTTGCTCTTTTTGTTTTCCTCCCATATCCCTTTCAATAAATGTCAGCTTCTTTGATGGAGCTTTTCAAGATGGGCTTTGTGGTGGGGGTGCCATCATTTTTCTACCAAACATTGTCTCTTATTACATCTGATTGAATGCAAGAAAAGGTACGAACACTAAAACACAAATAGTGGTTGTCTCCTATTTTTTGCAACCTCATTGAAGATAACCTTTTTACAAGTGTTCAGGGACTCAAAATGTGTGGTCAATAGGATGGCGAGTAAGGGCTAGTTGAACATCATCTCTCTAAAGTTTTGGATGGATTGAAATCTAGATATTAGAGGTTGTTGGCTCGAGGGGTCCTGACCCAAGTTTGAAAGTTAAGGTTTTCCAACAAACCCCTATACTACTGGCCCTTTCGGCAGTGACCTTCTTGCACAGGCCAAAGTCTCACCCAAAGCAGTATGGGAAGATGCTACAACCAGGTTTCTGCACCCTGGGAGAGAGAAGGTAAGTCAAGTCGGTCCACAATTATCAGATCAATACAGCCAGAGGTCATTCACAGGAGTTCCAATAAATAACCAAAATACATTTATCAGATCTAATTAACAGCCTCACATCCACGTGCATACTATCAGCTATAATCACATATCATTATATTCACAGCAGATTAAAAAATCACAGATGCATTTACCATAAACATAGATGGTTCTTAGCTTAAAAAAAGATCATATAACTCAAGTTCGCATCAACCATAACAGATCAGGTCCAGATAACATCAAATATCGGCAATACTTTCACACATCTATATTATTACCCAAAATCCTCTTACATTCCCAAATTACCACCTATGCACACAGCCAGCAGGGTCTGCACACAGTAAGACAGAGGATCTCTACACACACAGCCAGCAGGAGTCCTAACCCAACTAACCCTACAACAGACTTAACAGTTCGTACTTCACATCAATCTCTATTCATTCCTACCTATGACTCTCAAAAGGTTCATCTATTTATAGCGATTTATCCTACACATCCAATGGTCTGCAAACCGTGGTTTGCGGACTCTTGGTCTACCCTTGACCCATTTACAATGCGTTAGGGGCTTCGACCCACCCCAAAACCCCTATGTTAGACTAAACAATAGTGACTCATCCCGAGTCATTGTGTCGATGGGGCTTCAACCTGCGCTTGCAATACTCTAATCGCCTCGACTAACGAAGGCAGCACACCTTCACTTTGGACAACTACATTCTATGCAATGTCGACCAATTTTTCTGATAGTGGTCCCTAAGTCGCGGCGGTAACACTCTCCAAAGTTTGGTTCAGTTGCTTAATAGAAACATCGGCATCCTGTGACAGTTTGAGGGCTTCGTCTGCCCATGGCTTCAGTCGGTCACCCAGGGTCTTCTTCTTTTTCTGTAAGTTCTCGATATCTGCCTGGAGCACTTGGATGGTGCGCATTCATTGCAAGCATTGGGCAGGCACCAAAGTGGGCAAGGTGGCTTCGATTGTTTCGAACTCCTCTTCTTTTTGTCGCAGGTCCTGGTTGATACCTCGCAAGATTGGATCACGTTGGACCTTAGTCCATAGCTTCATGGCGGTCTATAGTAGCTAGGCTCCCTACGCGATCTGCCCCGTGATAACATTCGTAGCTGCGGTGACCAGTGTAGTTTGTTGGGCTCGAACCTCCGGGGGTGTTTCAAGCTATAACTTAGCCTACAGATCTGCGATCTACTACTCCATGCGTGTCTTAACAACCTGAACTTCATCCCGGGAAGCCTTGAGTGCTGCAACCAGTCGTTCTAATTTTTCCTGAAGGGTGGTTGAGGCCGAAATCTCTGTGGGAACATCCACACCAAGTTGGTGAATTGTGTTTTCGATCTCTGTGTGCTTGGTGGTGGTGAGACAGACCTCCGCCTCCTTTCAATGATGGTTTTCTCAGCTACGCCGAGATGTTGATGCACCTGTTGGTCACGATGATGGATTTCCTGAAAGACAACTGTGTGGAGACCCTGCAAGGCCTCATGGGGTAGCCGCACTAATTTCATCTGGACTTTTGCACTAGACTAGACTTAGGGTCCCAGGTCAGATGGACTGAGGACCAGAGCTACGCCAAGGAGAGAACAGAGGCAGCTATCAGTTGTAGCTAGTGTTGTGCTACTAGAGACGGAGGCTAGGCGTACCAAGGTCACACTAATCTGTAACGTGTCTGTTTTTAACTGGAGTGCTCACAACTCAGCCTGGATTGTGTCGATCATGGCCCACTAATGTTCTTCTAAGGCAGCCCATCTGTCCTCTGCGGCTAGAGTGACTGCATCGATGATTTGTTCCAGGTCTCTGTCATTCAACGTGATTGTTTCATCCCGTTTCGCTAGCTGAGATCGCTACTTCTTGTAGGGCGTTCTGACCGGCTCAGTTGTGCTCTTCGTACCGCAAGGGGAGGCAGGTTCGCTAGTCTCCAAACCTTCTGTACCCAAACCGGTTTGTGGGTTAGTATGGGTTTCTGCCTTGACGTCCTTCTACTATTGTGCATCCTTTTGAGTAGCCGCACCAGCGTCTTGTCTGGTACTCTTGACGATAGGGGGTTTGACTTGGGATGTGTTGGTGCTTCCAATGCCCTTCGCGCTAGTTTTGAAGCCAAGTTTTCGACTATGGGGCCAGAGTGCAATAACATTGTCGATTTCTTGTTCCATCACCATGTAAGGAAGCAAATTCCAAGCTTTTTCTTTATGTGCTCTGATCTAAACATTGTGTAGAGTGACCTGGAATGCGGCAATGCCCTTGTATATGTCGTACATAACAAGGGACAACCGTAGACGAGAATTAATAGTGGCGACTATGCTACTCTGAAAGAGGACCCGAAAAACCTATTTTTCCTCAAGCCATTGCGAATCCATGGGATCCCACAAGGGTGCATAGCAAGCCCCTTCGCACATGTCCGGGGTAATCTCAGGGAGGACGGCCTTTACAAGAGCTTCCCAGGCAACCACTGCTATAAGAAACAGCAACCAAGAGTAACAAAAGGCGCGGCCCTGCTCCTAGGACTCATGAAAGTTGGTTAGAAATTCATCGCACAAATACTGTGCCCAATTAAAACATACCCCTTCGCACATTGGTCGACTAACCGAATGAAATAGGCTGGAACAGAGGTGACCTGACACTTCCTCATCATTTTACATGGTAACAGCATGGTGCCCAACTGCGTACCTTGGTCATTGATGGTCTTGATGATAAATCCCCAAGTATTACGGTCAACATGATACTTTTGGCGCACGAACTCAGCAGTCTCTACCTCATATTTCTTACCCACACGTTCTAGGGGGTTCGTGCTGCTCATGGAAAGACCAGTGATCCGATGCACAAGTGCAGCGTCAATGGGGATCCTATCCTGGATCCATAGACATCCGTCATGAATTAGCGCAATAAATTTTCATGCGAGCCGGTCTGTTACATTGTAGTATCCAAAGTGGGGCATATGAAGCAAATTTAGGAGCCCAAACCCTGCCAAACCACGTACCCAGCGTTGGGGGACAACCTTGACCCCATTGTCGCCATGAACTGTATCAAGGTACAACTTGGGTGCGAGCTCAGGGAAGGCCTCAAAATTAGCCAAATCATGGTCGTCGAACTTAACTTCATGAAGGCGGCCAAAAGGTTTGCCTATGATGGGGACCTCCCCCGGGTTAGTGGCATCTGCAGGTAAGTGATCAAGCCATCGAGGTTCTTTGGCATACACGTCAATGTCCAGTGTGGTCGTATGAAGGGGGGCAGCCAATTGATCAGCTCGGGGGGCTGGGCCTCCTCCTGAACAACCCACGGGGATTTCATGTTGCGCGGGGAGGTACGTGGCTTTCCTGTGGCCCATTTTGTAGGCTTCGATGGCTTGCCTGAGCCCTGAGCTTTTTCTTTTCCTTTCCAGGTGGTAGGGCTGGGTGTGGAGAGGATTTCTTCAACTTCGGATTTGACCTCCACCACTTCCTCAGTGTCTTGGTCGACTTAGGTTACTAGCTCCGAGATTTCGGCAGGGTTTGTGGCCATCATTATGGCACGAAATATGAACTCAGGGTTGCTACTGTCATAGGGGGCAGGCTGCTCAGACATGAACGAGATGCTAGCGGCACAGAATTTCTTACAACACAACTTCGTCCAGGACAACCAGGTTAAGTACAAGCTATTTGAGCAATACGGAACCTATGTCTGATCTATCTCATCTATTTTATAGCCTTGAGTATCGCCCAACAGTAGGGTAGACTTCACGTGGGACTTACCATCAAGTAAACGGTAAAAAATCTTCCAAAATCGCCGCATTAACTGTCGGTCGTCCGCTCCATCCAATGGTAATTTGTTGTTTTTACCTGATTTGACTATTTCAATGGCTAGTTTTTGCACCCGGGGTGCACTTAGCGTACCCCTGCACTCCTAGCAATCCTCCCGTGTTCCTAGTGCACTGGCTTCACTCTACAGGGACTCCTTTCAATTAGAAATTTTTGTTGCCATAGCCCAGCCTTCATGACCTCTTGCACCGTCATCTCACCTACATAGTGTCCCCCTGTTACGTATTCGTAGGTTACATACTTCAAGCCATCATTGTGTAGTACTTTATGAGGTTCGATGCTGATAAGGTCCACTGCTTGATATGCCAACTCCTTTTTCTGTCGTACTGAATATTCGGCAGATCCTATGCCTGTGGTTAGGAAAGGAGAGATATTGGTGAAACGCGCATCCATGACCCTACTTGCGAACAATTGCATATCCGAAAATCCCTCCTCGGCCGCCTCAACTTTCCTAGCTTGACGATGAATTCAACATCATATTCCTGAAGTGGTTGCCACCTGCAGACTTCCTCCCCCAACATAGTCACATTCCGTAGGCGTTCTAAGACCTAATGATCTGCAATAATTTTATAGTGGCTTCCTAACAGAGAGTGTTGATAATTCTGTTGTTCATAGGTCAGGGCCAACCCTTCCCTCACCGTGGTGGCATAATTGTGTTTCGCACCCGAGATCATCCGATCAGTATATGTGATTGTGTGGTCACTATCCCTGGTGCCAAGCTGTGTACTACCTACTTCACGGGCAATTCCTGAAGTAACCGTATGAACTATCGTCACCGCAGCGACCATCCTGTTTCTGAGTTTTTCAAAGCTTGTTTGGTGCATGCCATCCCAACTAAATGAAGTACCATGCTTAAGCAGTGTCCGCACAAGTTCAGTGATCAGTGCGTATCTCCGACTAGACTTTCTATAGTAGCCCATATGTCCCAAGATTTCACGCAGCATCTTCGTAGTCGTGGGCCTTACCTATGGGACTGGTGCGATGAGTGCATTACCAATCTCCTCTCTCACCCTCTGTGTGTGATAAGGCCAATGTTCTTATGGTCGTGCATCGGAGTTGAGGGTGACGTGCGTACCGCCCATGTTCCCCGTGACCTACTTAGTTTCTAAACACTTCTCTGGATACTCAATGTTTAGTTCTGTCATCTTTCTTGTTGTCCCCTCATCCCAACAGTTCCTACTTGTAACCCGCTTGGGTGGTACTATGGTATTAACATTTCATGGTTTTAGTGGTTTCGTACTAGTCGCCTCATGGATTGGAGATCCCGCAACTGTGCATTCCTCTCTTGCTGCTACGATCGAGACCTTGTGCAGACCTGCGTTGTAATATTTTATGGTGGCCTTGTGGAGCTCAATATTATACCAAATCTGTGCTTCCCATGTGGGCCCTCCTCTTACTATGTCGAGACTAGATTCACCAAGCACAACGGTGTCAAGAGCCTGCAGAGCTCCCTCAAGCGCCTCCAATCCTCCCATTGACCCAAATGTCCCCAAGAACTTATCTCTTAGGGTTGCCCACTGGTGGGTGCTTTGTCGTAGCTCCGCATCAAGATACCAAGCAGCAGGAATTGGTCCCAAGGCATGAAAAAACAAGTGAACCCATTCTTCTATGGTATGATCGCACCATTGTTCCATCCAAGCGGACAAGTGTTCACATGGGTTTCCTAGGCCCTGGAATCTCTTGACGTGCACATCAATTGGAGGTTCAAACCACAGTACCATCATATCCTGACATTCCTCCCATTTCTGGAACACCCCCTTATGTGTGTCCCACCAATTCGGAGGCATTGTGCGCATAGCTCGATTAAGAGCCCATAGCCTTCGTTCTCTAGGAACCTCAGCTTCGAAGGTTCGCAAAAATTCATTTATACTACTGGAGCCATCAAAGCAAGGTAAATCTCTTACCTCGGAAGATATATATCGGAATTCCTTGGTAATTCGCAAGCAGCACAGCATGGAGACTTCCTGCAGCCGATTTTTCCAATCTTCTAATTCTTCGTCGAATTCAGAGACGCATTCATTGTGCTTCTCCCAGCAAGGAATATCGTCGGCCGTAGGGTTAATCCAGTCTTCGTCCTTCATAGTTATCTTAGAGATGTGATCCATCCTGTCTTCCTCGCATGCTGGCTCGGTGAACCTTTCTCCTTCTACAAGGTCTAATGGTACGATCACCCGAGTTCCCTCTCTTTCAAACACCATGCTTTGTTTCTTCAAGTTGATAATTCCACCCATATCAATGGCCCAATCCAATCTAAGGAGTGTTGGGTAAGGGTTTGCATCTTCTACAATCTGAATGACTTCAAAGTCAACTCGTACCTTAGCCCCAGCAATATCTATGACCATTTTTGAAAATCTCCCCAATGGTATGATCTTTTGTTGATTAACCATGCACAACTGGATACTAGACCATTCCAATTTAGGCTCTCCCATTCGCTGCCAAGTCTTCTTCGATAGTACATTCGCATCAGATCCTAGGTCTAGAATTACTGGTCCATCTCATAATCACTAATCTGCATAGTTAATCGCATTTTGCGCCCAGTGCGCCTCTTCTTCCCTTAGATTTTGTGCACATCCTTAATCTTTGTGGTTGGGGCTACATTTTCTGCCCAACCGACGAGTATGGCTTGGAGGTTGTCTACCGCTTGCTTGTTGCGTAGTAGCTTCATGCATGCTCACAAGAATGGTTTGACCTCATCTTCGATTCCACTGTTTGGAGCCGATGTCTCGTTCTGAGCCCAGTCTTGCCAGGCTGTGACAGGGGTCTCCTTCTCCTTCTAGGGGCCCACACCTTCTGGTTCAGTAGCTGCTTTACGGATCAGAGAATCCTTTTCCGCTCTCTCCACAGACCCTTCGGTGGCCATACCGCTACGTGTTATTACGTTAATGCTCAAATCCTCTTCACGAGGTTCTGCCTTCACTCGTTGTACATTCTGTGTAGGATTCTGTTATTTTTCATGTATCTTGGCCATCAGAATCGGGAAATCCTCGATCACATGGTCTAACTGTCTATAATATCTGTAGGATTATCGAGTTGGGTTCATGCAGTCTCTTACAAAGTGACCTATTTCCCCACAATTATAGCAGATTAATTAGCCTCTACCCCTGCCTGTGCTTCTTCCTCGTAGTCCTCCCCTGCCCCTGGCCAGGGACCCTCCTATTCCTGTGGGGGATCTAGGCGATGAGGGGTCCGATTGTACCCTATATAGGTTTCCCTGGTCTATCATCAGATAGTACATCTGGCAGTTCTATTCGTCATTTCCTACAGACCTACAAAACCTACACCATTGTTGTTTTACTTCAGGGACATATGCGGCAAGGTGGGGGTAGTGGTTGGTATCGTTCAGCCCAACAACGCAGTAGTCATCGCACCATAGCGTCGATCCACTTGGTCCCGCAGCTTCCCTAGAGCGCAGCGGGCTAGGCCCCCCAGCCTAGATGTAGTCTGCCAGCAACGGACAATTATCTTTGGTGTGGCCATTCACCCTGCATCGTATGCACCATCTTTCGGGGCTGGCCTCCGTCCCTCACTCCTTGCATATATTTTGAATCTCCATGTGCATTGCTTCTAGTTGGCCTTGTATCTGTTGTACTTCTAACTGGGTATCATCTCTTGGCGCAACTTCCAGTTTCATGGCAACCTCCAGGGCCTTCTCATGTGTTTCAATGGCTTGGTGAACCATAGGTACGCGCAGGTGGGGCAGCAAAATAGCAATGAACCACTCCGTGTGTTTCCTGTCATCATATTGGAATCCACCTTCTTTGATCACTTTCTTTAATCGTTAATCAGCTTCCCATACGGACTCAGACGGTCCTTGCTTGAAATCCTTCAAGTCATTTACTATCTGAGAGTAGGAATTAGGTTTCTTGAACTGTTGTTTCAACCCATTCTTAATTTCGTCAATAGTCGCATTCACATGTTGGTCAATGTATCTCATGTACCAATCCAGGTCTCTCCCTTCAAAAGAAAGGGATAACTGTGCTCGTTTCACTGCATCGTTTACTATGTTCTGCGCAGTCCATACCGATCCTGCAACAAACCAGAACCAATCCATGTCCTCATCGCCCATGCCTTTGAAGGTAGGTAGCTTCATGTGTGCAAACATATCGTCTTCCGGTGGGGGTGGAGGTGAGTTTTTACCCATATGGGGGTTCGATAATGGCGTCGATAGAGGGCTATGAGTAGAAAAATTTCTTACTGGACTGTAGACAGATCGATCCCCCTCTTGGTTAGTTCTGTAGTACTTACCACTGTGCATTGTGCCCTCGCTATGGTCAGAGCTCATTCACTCCGTATGGCTACACAATTTTTTTTTTCGCATAACAAGATCTTAATCAATAATGGCAAAGTCTTCAAAAACTTACCCCGGAACCCCTTGAAGAACCTCTGCTTCGCTTCTGATTAGGATACGAATTGATCGACTGCAAATTTAGTCACAAATCCTCCTAATACATTGTCCACCCAGCGATCTACCGTGCAAGTAATGGTGTTGTCGGTCTCTTCCAACTGTCAGATCCATTATGGGGTCCACTGGGTGACCCGCTCGTCTTTCCAACACTTTTGAAACTCGAATAGCCTTGTGAGCCACTCCTGGATCTCGATCGCAATTGTTACAAATAATATCTCGTAAATCTCCATGAAAATATACTTATTCTTCCACTTTTCGGTGGTCAACTTCTTATTGTGGTTTTCTTTTACTGCGAATTCCTAAACTTGTTTTTCAAACCATTCATCAATTTCTTTTCTTTCAGGTTTCTAATATGACCTTGGCATTACCCAATCTCTCTCAGAATGCTCCCAGTCCCGGAAACAGAACCATTTGTTGGCTTGAGGGGTCCTGACCCAGGTTCGAAAGTTAAGGTTTGCCAACAAACCCCTATACTACTAGCCCTTTCGGCAGTGACCTACTTGCGCAAGCCAAAGTCTCACCCGAAGCAGTATGGGAGGGTGCTGGAACCAGGTTTCTGCACCCTAAGAGAGAGCATGTAAGTCAAGTCGGTCCGCAACTATTAGATCTATACAGCCAGAGGTCGTTCGCAGGAGTTCCAATAAATAACCAGAATACAGTTATCAGATCTAATTAACAGGCCTGCATCCACATGCATACTATTAGCTATAATCACAGATCACTATATTCGCAGCAGATTAACATAGACAGTTCACAGCTTACAAACAGATCATATAACTCAATTTTCATCAACCATAACAGATCAAGTCCAAATAACATCAAATATCCGCAATACTTTCGCACATCTATATTATTACCCAAAATCTTCTTACATTCCCAAATTACCACATGTACACACAGCCAGCAGGGTCCGCACACAGCAGGACAGAGGATCTCCGCGCACACAGCCAACAGGAGTCCTAACCCAAATAACCCTACCACATACTTAACAGTTCGTACTTCACATCAATCTCTATTCATTCCTACCTATGACTCACAAAAGGTTCATCTATTTATAGCGATTTAGCCTACCCATCCAATAGTCTGCAAACCGTGGTTTGCGGACTCTTGGTTTACCCTTGACCCATTTACAATGCGTTAGGGGCTTCGACCCACCCCAAAACCCTTGCATTAGAATAAACAATACAAAATTATACAAAAATGGACAAAATTCATAGCCTTTGGGAGACCACCTTCATGAGAGGTTACTTCCAAAACCTTTTTATCCAGTACAATCTAAGAGTCTGGAATCAAAAAACAAATTTTCTGTCCAAAAAATCCCTATAGGTGGAGGTTAGTGTCTTTTTTGAAAAATGAAAATGTCTTCTCCTTTTGAGAAGAGGCTCTCTGCATATCCCTATGGATTTGCAGCTAGTCCAACTGGATAATTGGCACTAAATTTTTCCTTTTCTCATTTTAGAGTCTTTGAGCCGATCATTTGGTGTATACCAGTTTTGGATAGGGTACAACCTCTCGAGGTTTGTTATTTTGTTTTCATCATGTTGTTTTTTACTTTGGTCATCTCTCTATTTAGTTTTTTTTTGTATCAATGATGTTCCAGGTTGTTAAATTTTATGACTGTAGTCTCCTTTTGGCCTCGTCTACGGGCTTATTTCTTATGTTTTTGCCAGAGGTTTTGGTTCATATTATGTTTTTGTACTCTTTTTTCATTTATAATGAAAGGTTGTTTCTCTCTTTTGGAAAAAGCTTAAAAAGATAATTATTTAAAATTTTGATTCTGACTTGTTTGATATAAGATATATAACCATACATTATTATAATGCAAAATATTTATAATATTCTGAATTAAAACAACTCACAATCACAACCAATGTAGATATAGCCATGGTCTCCAAAATCTTAGGGGCTATCCACACTTATGACATTCATGCAAGACATGTAATGAAATAACATGGAGTTATGAAAACTACTTGAAAGTGTCAAAAAGAAATGTGTAGTGGTCCCCTTCCCCTTTTACTCTTTCATTCTATTACATTAGCTTTTATTTTGCATAGTAAAAGATTGTCCCCAAAATAACTAAGTTTATAAATTTAAAATAAAAAATATCAATTTAACTTCTCCTAATTTTAAATGACTTTCGAAAAAATTCACTAAAATTTAAATTACAATTAATAATATTATCTTACATTTAACTTAAATTATATTAAAAAATGATTAACAAAGGTGAATAATAATATCATCTAATATTTGATTTAAAAATATATTAAAATAGGAATATGGGATTATAGAATATTTATTTCTATTTCTGAGTAATTTACTCAATAAGTTTTAATACCAATTTCATTAAGTGCCACTCAACTTCTTTTCTCATTGAAAAAAACTTTATTGTTTTAATGGTTAATCCATTGAATACATTAAATTATGTAATGAATATTCATATAAAAATAATTTAAAAGAAAACAATAATGTCAAATTTTATAATAAATATTTAAAAGAAAACAATAATGTAAATTTTTATAATAAATATAAATTATATAATATAGTAAGATATTTACGCCTTAAGGCGTTTTTATTTGAAAACAACTCCCCTAGCTGTCAATGTGTCCATGTCTGAACCATTGGATCAAATGTTAGACGATTGAAACGTTTTAGGCCATTAGATCCACAAGTAAATAGTTATATATATATTTTTTATAATGTTAGTTTTTTTTTCTTTCTTAATAAGTATTAAGTATGATATAAATGTTGTTATGTCGTGTTTAACATTTTGACTATGTCAAAATACACAAAAATAAAAAATAAACTTTAACTAGGTAAAAATAAAATAAAAAATAAAAATAATAAAATAAAATAATAATAAACTATAAAAACAGTCCATGGTATTGACCCATGGTATTGACCTATGGTATTCATGTGGAATGTAGTTTATTTAAAGGGGGAAATTAAGATGACTATTTAGGTTTTTGGTGGCTTTTAAGTTAAAACGATGTTATTAAAAATTTGTTAGATTTAAATAAAATTTACATCATAAAAGTAAACTCCACACAAGCCAATCAATTTAAATTAAATGGATAAAAAACAATATTAAAAAGGAAAATAACTATTTAAAATAAAAATAATAAAATAAAATAATAATAAACTATAAAAACAGCCCATAGTATTGACCCATGGTATTTATGTGGAATGTATTTTATTTAAAGTGGAAAATTAAGATTAAGTATATAGGTTTTGGTGACTTTTAAGTTAAAATGGTGATATTAAAAATTTGTTAGATTTAAATAAAATTTATATCATAAAATTAAACTCCACACAAGCCAATTAATTTAAATTAAATGGATAAAAAACACTATTAAAAAAGAAAATAACTATTTATGTATTTAAATATTACATTTTTGTGTCACGATGCTCTCCAACAAAGTATGATAGAAATGTTGTTATGTCATGTGTTAACATTTTCACTATGTTAAATTACACAAAAATAAAAATAAAAAGAATGACATAACGTAATGAACAATAAAATAAATAAAATAAAATAATAATAAACTATAAAACCAGCCAATGGTATTGACCCGTGGTATTCATGTGGAATGTAGTTTATTAACGGGAGAAATTAAGATAACTATTTAGGTTTTGGTGACTTTTAAGTTAAAACGATGTTATTAAAAATTTGTTAGATTTAAATAAAATTTATATCATAAAATTAAACTCCACAAAAGCCAATTAATTTAAATTGCATGGATAAAAAACACTATAAAAAAAGAAAAAAGAAAAAAGGAAATTAAGATGGCCTAGATAAATATTAACTCTAGATTTACCAAGAGCCAAGAGGGATCAAATGTCTTGGTATGCAAAGCTCTTTTAGAGTGAAAAGAGAATTGATCTCTTTCATAAATAATATAGATCTAAACTAATTATTTAATAATTTTTTTTAAATGTTTATAACCATTATTCTTTTAAATTTTTACTTAATAAAATGTATTTTAGCAATAATGATGAATGTTCATAATTCTCATTTCTTAAATAACACTAAATTTACCTTTAATTAATTAATTGTAATAGTTTGTAACTACATACATACTCTTTCGGATTTTTTTGTTGTTAATGAATATCAAATTTCTTCCATTCAAAAATATATATATACATATCCTTAATTACCTAATTTTAGTTAAAAAAATCTTAAATGTTTTTTACTTTATAATCATAAACAATTTTAATATTATATGATGTCAAATTTACTCAACTTTTTATTGAGATTCAACAAGATGATGAGCTTAGTGAAAAGAGTCGCCTTCACTAAGTGGGCCCGCAGGCTATTTTTGGCGCAAGTCTATTTTTAGACATGGTGATCATATTCAGAAGTTGCAGGATGCTATTTGTGGATGGTTGGTTGAGTTGGAAAAATAGAAGTGTCGATTATTATTAGCTCTTAATAATAATCGACAATAAAAAAGCAAACAACTTATTCTCTTGGACACTTAATTTCGGTGCACGGATTTGGAAAATCGGTGGAATTTGAAGGAATTACGCAATTCCTAGGGTTTGCGGTGGTTCATGCATGGAGGACTCCGTTAGAGCTAAGTGGCAAAGTTATGAGTTGGAAGAGTAGTTCATGGGTGCCTTCGGTTTAACTCGGTTAGACTCGGTTGAGCTAGTTGTATCTGGTAGCGAATGATACACTAGCGAGAGTGGAGTGAATTAATTAGTTAATTAATTCACAAATAATAACTCACTAATCAAACGGAACAATACAATGGTCCTTGATATTGCATGGCAGTTCCAGTGGAGACCCAGTGGAGAGATAGGTGAAAGGGAAAGATGGACTATCTGTTGTGACTAGAGTGATGCATTGATTGCACCACACACATTGGAGTTGCCAATGAGGATTGCACAGTCAAGGCAAGGGTAATTCGAATTCATTTAGAGATATTCTTCAGCAGGGATTGCGTAGTCAAGGCAAGGGTAATTCAAATTCATTCAGAGCTATTCTTCAGCAGGGATTGTGCAGTGGAGGTAGGCTATCAAGAGGCAAAGATCAGTGCATGGATTTGCAGATTTCTTCTATGTTAGTGTGTGACGATTAATTGTACTGAGAGCTTGATGTACTAAGCTTTGTATGAGATTGTTAGATGATCTCCATGATACATAATATATGATAGTTGGGGTTTTCAGTTTCAGGCTTTCCCGTTAAACAACTGTGTTATGTGCGATTGTTTTTATTTATGCTTCACATGTGTTTGTAATTAATTTTCTGCAAAAGATTAACAGTGGAATGATTCTGTATTTTGCAAGAAGTTAAAAATTGTGAGATCAGGGGAATCTGGATATATGTATGCTTAGTGTATACTAATTTATACATGTTGTCAGAGTAGTGTTAATTCTTGAAGATTTCAATTGTGAAGAATTGATGAGTTTATGCTGGTGGACAATTCGAATTTTCTACAGAAGATTCTTGGTGCAGAAGTTGAGTATACATTGAAATGTATTTCAATGGGTTGCGATTGGAGTATGCCCTTGATGGGAGCTCGAATTACATAGCCTGGAAGGATAGGACGGAGGCGGTGCTGGAGGATAATGGACTGAAGGAGTTCATCGATAGCGATGTTCCTAAGCCGAGATCTAGCGATCTTTACATTACTTGACGCATGGAAAAAGAGACGGCAAAGAACAAGAAGAATTATATTGGAAGGTGTGAAGGACCATATCGTGTCTATCCTTTGTGAGAAAGCCAATCCATTCTTAATGTGGGAAGGCTTTGACAGATTTTTCCAAATCATAAGCGACTGGGGAGTTGAGCGCTTAAAGACAAGCTCAAAAAAATAAAAATGGAGAAGGGCGACAGTATTCCAAAATATCTCACGAAGTTTGTCCACTGTAGGGATGAACTGGGAAGTGTGGGGATTAATCTTGATGATGAATACTTGGTGAGCTTGGCTCTCCTTTGGCTTCCAAAGAGTTGGCATAACTACGAAGTCTCTGTCAATGGACGGGAGAAACTATCGAGATGGGAGCGAATTTAGTCCGATCTTGTGCATGAGGAGATTAGGCGAAGTACCAGTGATGGCTCTTCATCGAAGAATGAAGATGAAGAGAATTACGCTTTGGCTACCAAATCAAGGAAAGGGAATGGGAATAAAATTCCTTCAAAATTTGAAGCTAAAGGCAAGAAGCAGGATTTGTTCAAGGTGAAGTGTTTTCCATACATCACCAGGCAACAGGAATTACGCCACCTAGCGCTCCTGAGAAGAAGAACAAGAAGAGCGGTACAGAGGCCTAGCCTCGCAGGCTGAACTTGATTTCTCTTTGATCGCATGCTTGGTTTCAAGCTATATGGGATTGGTGTGGTATCTTGATAGTGGTGCGTCTTTCCATATGACGGGAGACAGGGAGTTGTTTAGTGACTTGGAGGAGAAGGACCTCTAGATGCATATAGAGATCGTTGATACGGTGCGACTGGCATTGGGACCATTACCTTTGAGAGGGAGTCTGGTAATCCATTCTTGTTGAAGGATGTTATGCATGTTCCAGGTCTGAAGAAGAACTTGTTCTCGATCGCAATGTTGGAAGACGAAGGGTATGATGTTGTTTTCAGTGAGGGAAAAGCCTTCCTTAGACATAAAACAACGGGTCAAACCAAGAATATAGGGGTTCGAATTAAGAATCTCTACAAGCTAGAGGTAGATGGTTGTGCTGCAATGGTGGGAAAAGCAGAAGAAGTGGTGAGCCAGGATGAGGGCGAATTATGGCACAGGAGATTGGGCCATCTTCACCATGGCGCTTTGAAGGTTTTGTAGAAGATTTCTACTGGACTTCCCAAGGGTACTCTTGCACAGTTAGATCAGTGCAAGGGATGTACTATGGGTAAGTTTGTGAAGACCACCTTTCATGAGAAGGAGAACCGAGCTTCGGTGATCCTGGAGAGAATTCCAACAGACGTGTGTGGACCTTTCTCGGTTGCTTCAATAGCAAAACACAAGTATTATGTTATATTTTTTGATGACTATTCTCGTAGATGTTGGATCTTCTTCATGCAGAAGAAGAGCGAAACGTTCTCAAAGTTTTGTGAGTTCAAAGCATTGGTGGAGAAGGAGTCAGGGAAGTAAGTGAAAGCTCTACAGAGCGATAATGGTTGTGAATACATCTCGGGCGAATTCAAAGACTTCTGTAGCAAAGAAGGAATTTGAAGAGAACTCATAGCGCCTGATAACCCACAGTAGAATGGGGTCGCGGAGAGGAAGAACAGAACGATCGTGGGTGCTACATGAGTGATGCTGCATGACCAGGGCCTACCGATGCACTTGTGGGTGGAAGCATGCAACACTACGGTTTATGTGCAAAACTGTTGTCCTCATAGAGTACTTGGAATGAGTACACCTGAAGAAGCTTTTACTGGTAAGAAGCCTAATATTTCTCATTTGAAGATTTTTGGCTCATTTGTTTACATTCATGTGACAAAGGACGCCAGGAAGAAGCTGGAGCCAACTGCAAAAGTTGGGATATTTTTGGGGTACACAGAAACACCCCATAATTATCATGTGTATTTTCCAGACAGTCAGATGATTGTGGTGCAATGGGATATAAAATTCAATGAGGTGAAAGCCACGAAGTTGTCGTTTGAGAGGGAGCTACACTTGCATGCATAGGAGGAACTTCTTGTTCCCAAAGATTAGCCTCTAGATGTGGATCAGCCACAGGAGGAGATTCATGGAGTGGAGGAGTCCACTCATGCAGAACCAAACATCAGACAAGGCAGAAAGTAGACCACAGAAGCTGAGAGACTGAAGCTTGATGTGACACAGAATGTAGGAGTCCCTACATCACAGTGCAGACAGAGCCAGTCACCTGACCGATTTACTGGATACATGGCTCTTATGAGCAAGTGTATAGTGACAGAGCCATCTTCTTTTGAAGAAGAAGTGCAAGATACCACATGGGTAGATTCCATGGTGGAGGAGTATGACTCCATTGTCAGAAACAGTGCTTGGGAGATTGTTCCAAGGCCGGTGGAAAAATCACTTGTAGGATCAAGATGGATCTACAAGGTAAAACAAGCTGCTGATGGGAGCGTCGAGAAGTATAAGGCAAGATTTGTTGCCCGGGGCTTCTCACAGATCGAGGGGATTGATTATGAAGAAACCTTTGCACTTTTAGCATGGTATTCTTCCATAAGGACCATCCTTTCTCTCTTAGTGCATATGGGTTGACATTCCTTCAGGATGGATGTAGTAATTTCTCTGTGGGATCATTGAGGAAGAGGTGTACGATGAGCGACCTAAAGGTTTGAGATCTTCGGCTTAACGAGTGTAATATGCGAGGCTCAAAGAATTTAAGGAGGTGAAACGAAGCACACTGATGGTGGAGAAGGGTACACTTGAATGAACAACTATTTCAACTGGACTTGGCTTCACCAAGAGTGAGGCGGATAAAAACTTGTACCAAATTGTGGTGGAGGGTAAACTTTTAATCATTATTTATTTATGTTGATGATTTAATACTAACGGGTGATGAGCGGTTGATACACTCATGCAAGGCAGATCTTGCAAAGGAGTTTGAGATGAAGGATTTAGGCCTCCTTCATTATTTCCTTGGATTGGAAATATGGTAGCGGGAAGGTGAAATTTTTGTGTCTCAAGGCAAGTATGCTCGAGAGATACTGGAGAAGTTTCACATGCAAGGCTGCAAGCCTATCGACACTCCTCTTCCGGGAAATTGGAAGAAATAGGATGCTACATCGTCAGAGGTAGTGGATGCCATTGTTTATCGACAGTTGGTGGGTTCGCTCATGTATTTAATCAATACAAGACAGGACATATGCTATGCGGTGAACCAGCTTTCACAAGCGATGGTTAAGCCTACCAAGCTCTTTTGGAAGGCAGGCAAGCATGTCCTGAGATATCTTAGGGGCACATACGAGTATGGCTTATGGTACGGGACGAGATGGATGAGGTGAAGTTTCATGGCTTCACGGATGCGGATTGGGCGGGAAGCCCAACGGACAGAAAGAGCACATCGGGAAGGATTTTGATGTCGGATCTGACATTTCTTGGTATAGCAGGAAACATAGATCTGTGGCACTCAATTCAGTGGAAGCAGAATACATGGCAGCAAGTCAAGATGCATGTGAGGCTATCTAGATGAGGAAAATTCTGGTTGGTTTGTTCAGTTCACATTTAGATCCCACAGTGATACATTGTGATAATTAGAGTTGCATTAAACTCTTGGTTAATCTTGTGTTTGATGATAGATCTAAACATATTGATATCCGGTATCATCATATCATAGATTGTGTGCAGGGGAAGATCATGTTGCTTCAGTACATTCCTACGGAGGATCATGATGCAGATATTCTGACGAAGGCGCTCACCAAGAGCAAATTCGAATACCATAGAGGCAGGATCGGGGTGAAAGATAATCCCTATCTTGTTGAGAGGGAGTGTTGAGATTCAACAAGATGATGAGCTTAGTGAAAAGAGTCGCCTTCACTAAGTGGGCCCGCAGGCTATTTTTGGCGCAAGTCTATTTTTAGACTATGTCTATTTTTAGACATGTCGATCATATTTCAGAAGTTGCAGGATGCTATTTGTGGATGGTTCATCAAGTTGGAAAAATAGATGAAATTCTATTTTTATAATATTAGGCGAAGTCTATTTATAGATCATCAATCTAAAAATAGATGCATGTCGGTTATTATTAGATCTTAATAATAATCAGACTCTAAACAACAACTTATTCTCTTGGAGCACTTCAATTCAGTGCACAGATGTGGCACAGCAACTGACAGAAGGAATTATGCTATTCCTAAGGGTTTACTAGAGCTATTGCATGGAGGACTTAGTTAGAACTCAAGTGGCAGAGTTATGACACAGTTGGAAGAAGTAGTTATGGAGTTGTATTTAGTTTAACTCAGTTAGACTCAGTTGAGCTAGTTGTATCTAGTCTAAATGAATGATACACTAGTGAGAGTGGAGTGAATTAATTAGTTAATTAATTCACAAATAATAACTCATTAATCAACTGAACAATACAGCAGTTAACTACAGTGCATGGCAGTTCCAGTGGAGACCCAGTGGAGAGATAGGTGAAAGGGCAAGATGGACTATCTATTGTGACTATAGTGATGCATTGATTGCACCACACACACATTGGAGTTGCCAATGAGGATTGCACAGTCAAGGCAAGGGTAATTCGAATTCATTCAGAGCTATTCTTCAGTAGGGATTGTGCAGTGGAGGTAGGCTATCAGGAGGCAGAGATCAGTGCATGGATTTGCAGATTTCTTCTATGTTAGTGTGTGACGATTGATTGTACTGAGAGCTTCATGTACTAAGCTTTGTATGAGATTGTTACATGATCTCCATGATACATAATTAATGATATTTGGGGTTTTCAGCTTCAGGCTTTCTCATTAAACAACTGTGTTATGTGAGATTGTTTTTATTTACGCTTCACGTGTGTTTGTAATTAATTTTCCGCAAAAGATTAACAATGGAATGATTATGTATTGTGAGATCAGGGGAATCTGGATGTATGCATGCTTAGTGTATAATAATTTCTACACTTTTTAGTCTGAAATTTTAAACAATTTTTTTCACTACATAATTTTAGATTTTAGATTTTTTTTTTTTTTCAATTCCAAACAAAACTTACAAAATAAAAAACCCAGTCAGTCCTTAGTGTAGATTATAGTTTTACAAAATTGACTCTATGTGATTAACAATAGAGTAATATGAGACAACCCCAAGGGGTTTTTTGTACATGTTTTATCATAACCTTTATTCTAATTTATAACCTGATCCACAATCAAAGAAAATGGCTATGGATTTCACAAGTTATTAGTTTATAACTTGAACCACAATCAAAGAAAATAGCTAGCGATGTCACAAGTTATCATTCGTATAATGATGTATTGACGTTCTCAATTGAAATGGTGGCTAGGGACACTAAAAAATTCAAAATAGATATATGTTATGGCATCTATATTGTCCACAAACGATCCAAAGTTTCCATCTTATACAAAAATTTCTAACAATAACCGCTCAATTTACTCTCCAAGTTTTTAAACCCCAACCCATGCTGGGGAGATCACACTGTAAAATCAAATATTCCTGTGGTTTTTTTAAAGGGTTTATAAACAAAACAAATAATGAGAAAGTCAATATTATGGTATAATAATTGATTTTTGAGTCATTGTGACAAACAAAACATCACATTAGCTCACAGAATATATCTAATTCTATAAGGATATGAGATGATAAAAAAGTATTGAATCATGATAACTAGGTGACAACCAAAACTAAGTTGTAGCCACAAACAAAAAATCACAAAAACTCATAGAATATATCCAAGGTTGCAATGATTCATGTACATAGTGATGGACCTCATGGGAATTTTAGTGCACATAAAACACCCTAAAAATTCTATACTCTTGATCAATTTAGAATAACCTAAGATTTCTAGATTGGATGTCGAGGTGGGTGGTACAGTAATTGAGGATGTTGTTGGGTCTTGAAAATGTCATTCATTTCCATTACACTTTCACTATTATGTCCATTATATCACCTCCATTTCACCTCCATTTCACTACTATGTCACTACATTCATCCCACTTTCATTATCATTGGGCCACATTTATGTTTTTCCAAACTTTATTAATTCTTAGCCTTTTTAAGTGAATTTGTGGTTAAAAATTAGAAAATAATGTGCATATGTTTATACCTAACAAGTGGGTTGAGATTGTTGACATGTGTAGATCAAAAGGAGACTTCTAGAAGACCCTTATGTGGCACTCTAAGGACAAATTCGAATTTGGTTGGAGAAGATCATGGAATCATGAGGATATGTGTCTCATTTCCTTGTTGTATTGAAACTCTAAGAGGATATGTGTCTCATTTCTTAGTTGTGTTGAAACTCTAGAAAGACATGTGTCTTATCATTTCCTATTTTGATTGTAACTCTAGAGATGGAGAGAGAGATTCATGGACTCCCATTAATGAGATAACTCCTCATATTTTGTATAAATAGGAGAAGCTTTCTCCTATCATGGGTAGTGAAAAAATAGTGAAAAATAGGAGAAGGAGAATAGAGAGTGTTTTGTAACAAAGCTTAAGATGGAATGGGATGTAGATTTGTGAGTTTTTCAATAAAGAAGTTCCTTGATGGTGTTTTGATTACAATTTTAAGGAGCTGAAGAAGGATTACACCAAATTGGTAGCAGAGGGCCCCTGCTATTCAAGGAGGATTTGCATGTTTTCTAGATAAGTTGTTTTCAATTCTGTTTTGTCATATTTCCTTACTTAGATTGCTTTCTGAAATCATAGCTTTTAGCATTATTTTTCATGTCATTTTCTTAGATAAAGGATCCTCATGATATTGCAGTTAGTCTCTTTCTCAAGCTCTTCCAATACATCTCTATTAAATTAATGGGATTCAATTGTGATATTTTGAGTTATTAGCATTTCATTTTCTGTTATTTAGTTAAAAAGAAGATCCTCATTTATCAGATCTATTTAGTGTTTACATTATATTTCTTTAGGCAGAGTCAGTAAGAGGGCCAGAAGCTTCTGGTTTCATCCTTTCTAGTAAAGGTGAAATAACCAGTAAAAGCCCCTACTGTCAATCTTTGTATAAGAAATATTTTGTTCACACAATTTTAGATCAGATTCCTCATTATAATGTAGTTAGTCTCTTTCAAAAGCTTTTCCAATAAACCTCTAATTCACGAATGGGACTAAGTTGTAGTATTGTGAGTTATGGATTGTTTTGCTTCATTGAAGATCCTTATCACATTATGATTAATCTCTTTCACAAGCTCTTCCAATAAACCTATAACTCATGAATGAGATTTAGTTGTAATGTTATAAGTTGTTTCAACATTTCATAGGAGATCCTTACTACATTATAGTAATATTTTTCTCAAGCTCTTCCAATAAACTTCTATCAAATGAATGAGATTTCACTATAATTTTTTAAGTTACTGTTTGTTTCAGCATTTCCTTTTATGTTTTAGGAGATCCTCATTGCATTAAAATTAATCTTTTTCACAAGCTCTTCCAACAAATCTCTAACTAAATGAATCGGATTAAGTTGTAGTGTTTTGAGTTACTTTTCATTTCATGAATGTTCATTTAGAAGCTGTAATATCCATGGATTAGGACTCTCTGTTTTCATCATTTCTTAGTTAGGAATAGAACTTGCAAATAAAACTCTGCTTTAATTCATTTGACAACATTTCCTTTTCCTTCCTTTTAATTAGACTTAATCTCATCTTTCTAGTTCAGAGTAGAACACTAAGAATCAAAACATAAAACCCCCAAAACAACAATAAAACATCAAAACAACGAAGTAAGAAGTAGGTTTCTTAAGCACATATAGTGCGTCACACTTCATCAGTTTACTAGCCCTGGTCGATAATTTATGTTAGCAATTTAGGACGCTAAATTGACTAGACAAATGCTTCTTAAAGGGTAAGGGAATTTAGATACTCTATCCTTCCACCAAATCTATAAAAAGTGAGACTTATAGATTATAGTTTTAATAAATTGATACTATGTGATTAAGAATAAGTTACAAACATAAGTAATAAGAGGAATGTGCAGGAGGGCCATGGTAATTAATGTTATTCTTTGTACTATTTTTATTTAGAATGGTAATTTGTATTTGTATTTTTTTAAATGTATGTTAAATGTGTAATTGAGTAAAATGTATTAAATCGATATTCTAATTTTTAAGATATTTATTTCAAAAATTCAAAGTATGGTGAGTTTTGTTTTATTAAGCTTTACTCTAGATGTGATGAATCTATCTCAAGTCCCAAACAAGATTCTTCTTTCTCTTCTTATTCTATCTTGCACCTTAACACTCCTCCTCTCCTCCTCCTTGCGCAAATTTAAACTATGAGGCACAAGGTGGTTGTTTCATATAGGAACATTTAGATATGATAGGAAAAATGTGATACTCTATTGTAATTTTCTCTACAAATGTGATGGAAAGTGTGCCCTAAATGTTGACAATTTCATGGTTAATGTAGTATAAGCTACATGAAATTTTACATTATTGTATACAATATCAAGAAATCTATGCCCAATATCCAACACCATAGAGCAAGACATGTTCACCAATTTAACAGTTGCTTCCAAATCTCTCTTAGTGCTAGAGTTGTTTTCTCAATAAACTTGTTTGTTTTGCTCTTTATGAAAGCCATTGTTGTTGCATATAGGAGCATTTAGCTCTCATAAGAAAAGTGTGATAATGTGTTATAACTTTATCTACAAATTTGTAGGAGTTTTTTTCTCAATAAACTTGTTTTTACTGCTCTTAAGTGATGAAATCCTTAGTTGTTTCATATAGGAGCATTTAGCTTTGATAAGAAAGGTGTGATATTGTGTTATAATTTTCTCTACAAATGTGTTGGAGTTTTTTTCGTAATAAACTTGTTTTTACTTCTCTTAAGTGATGAAATCCATCGTTGAGTCATATAGGAGCATTTAGCTCTGATAAGAACAGTGTGATACTGTGTTATAATTTTCTCTACAAATGTGATGGAAAGCCTACCATGAATTTTGGCAATTTCATTGTTAACGTAATATAAGCTAAATACAAATTCATTTCTTCTACACAAGATCAAGAAAGCTACGTTGAGTAGCCAACACCAGAGAACAAGCCATGTTCGCCAATTCCATAAATGCTACCGAATCTCTCTCGGTGTTGGAGTTATTTTCTCAATAGCCTTATTTTTACTTCTCTTGAAGTGATGAAAGCCACCTATCCATACCTTTTTTACTATATTCACAAAGAACAAAAGAAACCAAATTCATATTAGTGATACTGAAAAAACAAGAACATGGTAAACACCAGGGAGATCACTGGTAAAGAACAGTGTGATCTTTTGAATATTTTCAAAGATCATGAAGAAAATAATACATAGGTGACTCAATAGGAAGTGATCAATATTAAATATGGAGGAACTGCACCAAAAATACCTTTGATTTTGAAGGTAGAAAATCACAATCTATTTCTTTATTCATGAGACATTCATGTTGGCCTGATCAGAGAAGGTCTTTAACTTAACTTCAACTTAATTTTTTATTTTTAAAGTAAATTAAAACACACACACACACACATATATTCTCTTCAGCTATATCTTATGAGTTTAGTATGTTTTCAATCAAGAGGAGGCTTCAGAGTTTAAGAACTATATCTTAAATCTGAGCACATGATTCTATTAAAATTAATGAAACAAATTCAATTTTTACAGCTTGTATGTTTAAATATGTGATTTTGGAAGTGATGATGGCTTCTTTAGACACTTTATTAATATTGTGAAAGAAATTTGAGTATATCATTAAGGACTATGAATAGTTGGTGTAGCAGTCGCATTACTTATAATAGAATTTAATATCCTTTCTTGCTGATACATACCACTTAATTCATGAAAAACTGTAACCATGTCTGCAATGATATATGCTAAACATTTCAGTTTTATGTTGATGCCAACAAGGATGAAGATGCTTCTAATTTTCAATGAAGTAGTCTTCAAAAGTTCCTAGCTCTATTTTAATTACATAAATGCATTGAAAACCATGTGATAGTATTTACTTCAGTTGTTTTCTTTGGACTTGTTGCACGCTGACATATTGTACCAAGAAGTTTGCTATATCTTATCAATTTAGTATTTTTTCAATCAAGAAGAGGCTTCGGAGTTTAAGAACTAAATCTTTCTAGTTGATAACTCTTATCATCAATATCTTTGAAACCTCCACGATGTGCTTCCATGGATGCAAAATTTTCATTTCATTCCTTCACAATGGCTCCTTCTATGCAACATCTTATTTCTTTTAGGCTACTCTTTCCTATTCTATTGCCTTAAGGCGTTTCTTTTGCAACATGTGGTGCAATTGCTAGTTAAATTTTTATTAAGTTCATTTTGATTTTTTGGTATAATAGATAATAATATGAATTAAGAAAAAGAATGAGATTATTTAATAAATATATTATTTGGTGTAGTCTAATTTATAGACGAAAAGAGTTTTTTTATAATATTTTTTCTAGTTAATTTTAATCAAAATAACAAGGATTTTTAAAAATTTCAGTTTAAGTTGTTTAATTTGTAGAATTTGAATGTCTATGGATTTTTCAAGATTCTGAATCTATTTATGTATTTTAAACAACAAAAAATCACATTCTTTTTTGCTAATAAAAAGTCTATTTCAGTTATAAATTAAACTACACCATATTATTATACTTGAAAATAAATTAAATTTACATTTTATTTTATATAATCAATTCTTTAATTGCCAATTTAATTAAATGTGACTCAAATTCATTACATTACAATATATCTGCATTAAAATATTATGTCCCTGGAGTAAAAACGAAGATAGGAAGGCAGTTGTAAATTGTTCACTACGTGCAACAACTTTGGGTGGCCAACCAAGTACTGCACAAAGATGTTTTCAAGATCGTAGTCTAACAAGGTCACAATTTTGCTCAGAAACAATGGAAATTCTAGCAGGATTTTCTAAAAATCTGACAAATTTTTTGGAAACCCAGATTGTAACAGTCAAGTTTCAGGATTTTGGGTGCCCAAACATTTTTAATAGTACTAAATCTATTTCTATTATCATAAAAATGATTCAAACATTCTCAAAATTAAATGTCTTGAAATTTTTTCACATAATTCTAACAAAAATTTTACCATTTAAACAAAATTGTAATCTTAATAAACAACTAAACAACCTCTTTAAAAAAAGTAGTCTCATGCATGTACCTCTATATCTTTCTTCTTGTGAAATTCAAAATCATTCGAATAATAAATAATTAATCTAAAAATACATAACATTGTTGTTTTTTTTTTAAATATTTTTATTTCTCACAAATAAATTACAAAATTCAAGATTAATCTAAAAATACATCATTAATGTACTAATGGAAGGTGATATAAATTTGACTCTCGGCAAATTACAATATATCTTCCAGTATAATGACGTCATTATTTTAATCTTATGTAAAGTCAAAGGAAAAAGAATAGATTCTCATATTCAAATTCATGCTCCAGCTTTAAAGGAAAAACAAGATAGGTTGCGGAGCAACAAGTCCTTGCCTAAGGGACTGATGTCAACAGCAGGTTCTCACTGGACTGTTCTACAGATTTAGTCCTTTCTGAATCATTTGAGCATAAAAAGCATTAGCCTGTTGCAAAATCCTTAATGAGCATGGAATTGAAAGTAAATGAATCTGGGGAAATCCCTTTGCTTGTCATTTCTGAATAGAGTTCATGAGCTTCACTGAACAGGTTACGACTTACTAGTTTCCAAAGAAGATAATTGTAAACAAGCAAATCAAGCATCAATCCATGGTGAGTAGCATAGATGAAGGTGCTCAGGGCCTCTGCAATCATACCATATTTTGCATATATCCGAAATATATTGCTCACAACTCCCTGTGCTGCAGCAATTATGTTTTTGGTCAACAGCAACTCTACAAGATTAAGCCAGCGCTCTCTATGGTTTGGGTCAACAGAAACTCTACCATATGAAGGCAATTTTCTCTGTGTGGCACTTGCAGGCACTCTATCTCGAATGGAACTCTGAAATGAAGGCCATTTATTGTTGTGATTGAAATCTACCGAATCTTCATCGATGGCTAGAGTGTTGTCTCTTATGCCGCTATCGCAGTTGCTTCTCATTCTTCGAAACAATCCGCTGTGAATTGGAAGATGGGAAACTTGAGAAGGGGCTAATAGACGAAAGGAAAAGAGTTTCTTCCTCCCAGTCATACCTGCTTCTTATAGAAAGTCTCAGTAACCCCTTTCTGTTCACCAGTGAGCATCTTATTACCCGGAAACTCGCCCAGTTCATATGCAAATTGTTGAAGTTTTTGATTAATTTCTTCAGCTGCATCCTCTTTCCAGTGATCCATTCGCTCTCTCACACGTACAAATCAACCAATGAAATGATTTCCTTACTGCGGTAATTTCCTTTTCATTTGCAATAACTTCTTCATGTTTCTTGTCCAAAGAATGACAGGTACCCATTTGATTCCATTTCCCTGATAAAGAGCACCTCCCGACCCCATACAGCTGGATGAAGAATTCTAAGCCAATTTTTTAAATTTATCCAGTCTTTATCCACCCACATACACACAATGCTTTCAGAACCTTATCTTCCAGGCGGATGTGGCAATTTATCAGGCTGTGAGCATCTGGATACTGGTTTGATAAGGACATCAATGTGGTGAGGGGTTTAATAAAGATATAACCCTAACACTTTTGAGAACGGATGCAGTTTGCACTGAAATAATGGATTGAGTGGAGGAATATGAAGCATGACCGGCCATTGTTCTCTAGATCTTGTATTTTGAAATCGATGTATCTCAGGAAATCTGGCAGAGAGATCAATTTTTGACTGTGAAGTTCCTTAGCTCTCTGGCATGGCTATCTATTGCTTTTTCACGGCTTGAGATAAGTGAAGCAGTAACAGATTCCGATAGTATTCTACACACAACAATCACCTGCATACACAATCTCTTGGTGCTTATTGGCGATCAGGACTATGGATCGGATTCCTGGAACAGTAAAAAGAAGAGATCACTGTCATGATTGCTAATGAACTAAATGGTTGAGTCTGGATGAGGCTGGGAATAGGAAATAGTTGGAATCAACTATGTACTGACTGCGTGTTTCAGAGTGGATGGCCTGTAAAGTGCCCTGGTAGCAAGAAGGACAATAAGAGACTATCTTGTGGATAGTAGATGTACTGCTGTTGCTATAGAGGGCAATAAGAGATTATGTTGTGGACAATAAAGAAAGGTACCACCAGAGTATGCGGTGGACAGCCAATGAAGTGTTTTTGCTCTAGAAGGGCGATAAGGGATTACATTGTGGACAGTAGAGTAATTGGGTTTGAATCTGATCAATGCTTGAACCTGTGACAGCCAAAGATTTGAAACTTTTGGTTTCTAGCCAGTAGTGTTTTGGTGTTGTAGTTTGGGTGCATGGTGATTTTGTGCCCTGGCTATTTGCAAGGTAAATGGCTTTTTGGTGAAGCAGAGATTTAGCAGTTATCTTACGGCGGGGAGTGGGAAAAGCTACTTCAATGAGGATTCAATGAGGATTCAATGATTGTATGACTCTATAAAAATCATGGGCAAAGTTAAGTGAAATTCTGCTGTATCTTCTGCATTATTACTCAATTGTGTATTGGTTGGAGTTTGTGCTTCAATGACCTCTAGCCATAGATGAGTCCGTTCTATGTAATATAATATATCTTAAAATCTGCGTTTTTTCTTTCAATTGATTCTATTTGCAATTTTTTTCAAAACATTTTAGCAAGTTCCTCTATGCTATTACATGGTTAAATGTAGAATATATAGTTAAAATTGAAACAGAGATTATACAATGTCAGCCCAACGAGAAACCAGGTCATGTTACTATTTAGCATAATATTAAAGAGTTAAGATATGCCCAAAAATGAAACTGTGTGGGCCTTCCATCAAAAATGTCTAGCCTGACATAATTGTGAAGTCAGAAATTAAGTCTAAACAGCACATAAATTATAATATACACAATCAAAAGGGGAACTCATGGCGAGAAACCTGCAATTAGTGGCAGAATGAAACACAATTGGGGAATCCCTAGAAGAACCCAGGAGCTCAGCTGGGAGGACATTATCATTTTTTCAGAGCCAGGAACACAGAGTTATCAAAAAAATTATTTTGTTTTTTCAGCATTTCCAGTTTCTGTCAAATTTCTTGCCTGTCATTTTTCTTGGATAGCACAACCTGAACACAAAAGTTTTGGTGTGCCTGTAAAGTTTAATTGTTCAAAAAAACTTGGTGTGGTTGAAGCCAAGGTGGGAATGAAATCGTGTACCAGCCCACCCACATCCAAATCTTCTCTGTACGCCCTCTCTATCTTAACAATCCTCCTCTATGGCCCTGATTCAGTGTTGAATGTGGGGGCAGAGTAACCTGTTGAAAGGCCAAAGCCACTGCTGCAGCATCTCCCTTTTTTTCCAAAACTAGTCCAAAATCACCTCTTAGGTATACATGTCAATTTACCTTGTTGGAGTCTCAATTGAGCTATGCTTATAGAACCAACTGCAGCAAGTATAATGAACAGGGAATTTACAGATCGATTGCAAATTGGCCAAGGTAACCCCCTTCGACTCTCAGCTCATTCCATGCGACTTATTTGAGATTCCCGTGGCAAGTCCCAGACCCAAAGTTGGGGGGTTTTATAAAAGAAAAATGTTTGAATAGTAAAGCACACAAACTAGAAGTGTAATTGGAAAACGTCAATGGATTTGATAGGATTCAGGCAGTGATCATCTACAGGCTGCTCCTACTGTCAAGTTTCAACTTTCAACACAACCACATGCCTATTTCTTCCATCACGCAAGGAAATTCATCCGTGATATATATCTCCAAAGCCCATAGCCTAGTTTCCTTACACTTAACCCTGCAATGGCTTTCTTTGAAATCTGCAGCAATATTTACAAAAGTTTGAAGAGAACACTTCTGTAAGAGACCACAGTCACAGACCTGCTTTCCCTTCCTTTAAAGTTCCCATGTTAATACAGTTTTAGTCAAAAATTGTACTTACTAACTGTAAGGGACCATGGTACAAAGTGGATGGTTTCTCTAGCTTTATGTGAGCAACAAGAGCAAATGAGAGTTTAATTGTTGGCCAACTTGTTCTCTGGTCAATGTAAGTGCCAGTGACACACATGTTTTCCCAATGCTGACCTCCACATGTTATCATTTTGTCCTCAGAAAACCTTATCATCAATAGAAAGGGGTGTCAATTTAATGTGTTGTATTTGGTGGGCTGTGCCAATCGCATCTGGCACAAGCTTTGGAAAATCTCCTCAGATGTACACATGCCACCCTCTAGATCTAGATCTAGAGCTGCACTTGTTAATTGCGGGCATTGGTACTGTTTGATTATCAGCAACTTGAAAAATCAAACGAACTTCATTCTAGAGAGGTGGCTAATCTTTCGTTTGTGATTGTTTTGAAGTGTATTTTGTATTAGCAAATGAAGTAACAATATGGTGATGTTGAGGCTATTAGAAACATTAGATATATACATATAATGTACATTAGATTCACTCTATGAATAACAAGGATATATTTTTTTGAAAAAAAAATTGAAGTAACAATATCTCCCAGGCTTGCCCGCCGTACAGCGTTATTCTCTGCAAGGTATTTGGAGGATGATTAGAGATATCTGGTTGGAATCCTATATTGGCTGGATGAAGGGGTAAGTGAGAGAAACACTTCAAGGATAATGTTTTTCAGGTAACCATATATTGAACTTGATGTTATCTCAATTGCAAATATTATGTATTTAATTTATAAGCAAAGTTAATACTTGGTTTTGCTCCATGTTTATTGGATACATAAAATTGTTTATTGGATACATAAAATTGGATAAAACAATGTTATAAAAAATTTTGGGTTTGATTTTTTAACTTCTAACTGTAATTAAATTAAATTAATTAAATTTTATCTAAAAACTAACATAGATTTATCTTAATCTTAATCCTGATTCTGTCAAGTTTGAGAGAGACCGAATTTTTTGAGGTGGAAACCTTTTTTAAATTACAAAATTTAAAAAATATTTGCACCAGAGATTTGATCCTTTTAGGTTATATATATATATATATATATATAACAAGTCCATACTAAGCAACACAATTTTTTTTGTCATTGTAATTTTTCATTGTTTAAATTGTACTTTTCTAATGTATAAATAGGTTCACTGCTGTGAAAATCCCATTAAGATCTAGGATTATGTCACCATTATGATCTAGGATTGAGTGGACTAGATAGCTTGCAATTCCAACAAACTTTTACTAGATTTCTAACAAAATTGACCAAAAGATATACACTTTTGTTGGATTTCTACCAAGATCAAATTTCTTTTAAAATACAAAACTTGAAGAAAGATCCATGCTATATATATAGATAGATAGATAGATAGAGTCCATGTTGAGCAACACAATTCTTTTTGACATTGTAATTTTTCTAATGTATAAATGAGTTCAATGCCATGAAAATCTCATTCGGCACTAGGATTGTGTGGACTAGATAGCTTGCAATTCCAACAAATCTTTACTAGATTTCTAACAAAATTGACTAAAAAATATACACTTTTGTTAGATTCCAAACATCACTGAAAGGCTTCTAGTTTTGTTTTAATTAAACCTAACCCATATATATGTGTGTGTGTAGGCAATATTGTTTTCTATTTAATGAATATTTCATTTATATTTTAAAAGGAGCACTTGTGAACTCCAATTGAGTATGGAAGGAATCACACATCCCCCTTAAGCTTGGTGGTATTTAATGAACATTTTTTTTTTATTTCTTATGCTTGGTGGTAGAATGTCCAAGATATATTTAATGAATTATTCATTTTTATTTTAAAATGGACTGTTGTGGACCTTATTTTAAAAGGAACACTTGTCAACTCCAGACTCTAGTTGAGCATGGAAGGAATTGCACATCCCCCTTATGATTAGTGGTAGAATGTCCAAAATATTTAATGAATATTTTATTTTCATTTTAAAATGGACACTTGTGAACCCCAAGTTAAACATAGAAGGAATTACACATTTCCTTCATACTTGGGTATAGAATGTTTAAGAACCTAATTTACACATATATTATATATATCCATTATGTTTTGAATTCATAGTACTTCTCAAAATTGTATCACGATATAATTTTTTTTAATAGATGATGAGAGTAAATATATTCCAAAAACTTAACATCTCAAATCAATTTTAAGAGAGTTTAAGGATTTTACACAAATTAATTTTATGATTAGAAGTTAATCAAATCTTATTCAAATCATAGAAATAATAATAATTTTAGACCTCTCTCTTGCTAAAGCTTATAGAGGTGTACATATGATACTCCCTTTGAATTTGAACATGTGGTCTCTTAAGAGGAAACACATGTCCTAAATCATTAAGCACACTCAAATATTTCTAGTTAATTTAAATTTCATATCTCTAATTAAAAACATGTTTTTTATAATTATTGTAACAGGTTAACTTTAGATTTACTTGGGATACATAGGGATTTCGAAAAATCATAAAAACCCTTTTGTGGAGCTTAATCAATTTAGAACATGTGTGTGAAAATTTCCTTCCATTTGAGATACTTTTAATATAATAAATATGACATTTAATTTCAAGATTTAAAGATTATATGAATTTAAATAAGCAATAGAGTGTCTATGAATAAGAGCATAGTTTATATGGATCAAATCATAAAGTGAAAAGAAAATCACTTACATTTTCCAAAGAGGTGTAATAAGGAGGTCTTGTATCGATCTACACTGTGAATGTGGATCTAATTATAACCCAAAATATCATCCATGAAGGAGAGGGCCTCAGGTTCGATGCAAGCATTGATGACTTGGTCAATGATTGGAGTTTAAAAGTTTTCTTTAGGACATGCTTGATTCATATTTATAAATTCAATACATATGTGAATGGCAACTTACTTTTTCATCACATGAAATGGATTAGAGACCCAAGAGGTATAAGCAATGGGATAAATGAAGTCAACTTTGTGAAACTTGTTGATTTTAGAATTAATGGCCATTTCCTTAGAAGGGCACATTGGTCATTGCTTTTGTTGAATTTGCATGCCATTAGGCCATGTGTCTATGTGATGTTCAACAATGGCAGAAATGAGGTTAGGCATCTTTGCATAAGATAGGGTGAAGATATCATGGAATTCTTAAAAGAGAGACTTGTAGGAAAGTGTTGAAATTCTAAGGCTAGTGTAGTAGAATATAATTTTCTACTAGGTAATTACTTCCTAATGTTTTTCAACCAGTGTTTATGCCATTGTTATCATTGAAAAATTACAATTCATAAAATTTCAACAATAAATGTAGTGGAAACAGTAAAGATCACATAAATACAGACATGCACAAAAGAGAATATTTTTACCCTGGGAATCCCAACCTTAGGAGAAATTATTCTTCAGCAAAGTTTACAAATTGACATTTTTGTAGAAATATGTGCTAATAATCCAAGTCGAATACTAGTCAAGCCTGGCCAAAACATTTGTTGGTTAATGCTGGTCAAGCCAACCATGATCCAGGGAATAAAAAATATGCTAAAAAATAAAAGTTCTCGAAATCGCTCAAAACTAGTGCCAAATCGTAGATCTTGACATTCTAGTTCCAGTGATGCTTGAATCGCTCAATCTGACACCATATGTGAAAGTTATCACATTTTGAAGTTGTTGGCAAACAATTAAAAAGTCAACTTGCATGGTTGACTTGGCTGTTGAATGGGCAGGTCATACAAGTGACGTGGCGCTGACATCAACAACTGACTAGGAGGTATGGTGTGCAGATGGACCAATCATGTGTTGACACATGGCATGTCATATAGGTTGTGTGATCTGTATATGAAGTTGCTTGAGGTTTGTGTAATTTTGAAAGTGATTCAATTAGGTTTTAAGCCTCTTTTGACAAATTATTAAACACATATACATGAAATTTAAACTGAGTTTTTGTAGAAAAATACAAGACAAAATCACCATAACAATAAATAGACAACAACAATTGATGAATGACTTCACCCCTCCTGGGCTACATCTCCTAGTCTAACTTCCAATGGTTGGGCCTCTTTCATTATGCTTAAAAAATGGTGTTTTTATATGATTATAGTGATCAAATGGCTCTACAGGTAGCTCCTATGGCTTCAGAGCACTCAAAAACCCTTGTCTAGCCTCTTTCTGCTCTAAAAAATGATAAAAAATGAATAAGTTATGATCTTCCCAAGTTTTGTTGTTAATTGACCCACAAATTCTCCAAGTTCGACCAACTGTCCTACAATTTCACCCTATTTTTAGCTAACGGAGCAACAAATCAACAAAATTATGGCACAAATTGTTGGATGGTTTAAATTCCCAATAATTCCTTAAAACCAAATTTTAAATCACATATAACATGGCTGAAATAATTAATTAATATTTACAAGAGCGACATATTCAAACTTTAAAATAAAGTTTGAAACATATATGGTTAAGGAACTTTGTATGACACGTTGGTAGGCAGCCAGACTTGCAGCTCAGACGTCATGTGTTCAAGCTCGTTGGAGTGCTATCTGCACAACAAAATTTTAGTGGCCAACAAGGTGTGACGTGGTAGCCTCTGGGTGGGCCATGTGATGGCCTCCGGTTGGTCCACATCATTACCCCACAAACCAATAAAAAAATTGCCCAGTCAACCCAATCAGAAAATGCCACTTGTCACGTTGTGATTGGCTCGTGCATTCTAGTCATTTTTGAAATCAGCAGGCCCAGTGAGCACACCACGTCAGCAGTACGGACTGCTCACTGGGCAGCCCTACACAAAATTTTGCATGTTTGCCAAATCGATCAAAACTAATTTCTAGTAGCATACAGTGTCATTTTTTCGCGAAACGAATTGTGTCAAATTCAGAACGACGAGATCTATGCGGTATTTTAGGTTCCACACCATTCTAACAACTTTCATCTTTTAGAATATTCTTGAGCACCGGATCACTCCTCCGCAATAGAAGCTTTTGAACCCCAAAAGCTCTTTTATTACTAAACATTTGGATCATTAGGGGAATTTTGAGGTCTAAAATGGGCCTCCTAAGGAAATTATAAAATAATAGTGGGAATAATAAAATAATATTAGATTACATCATCAAATTTTAGAGGTTATAAAAAACTACTTTTTCAACTCGTATTTTCAACTTATCTCCCTATGGGTTTACTCAAATTTCGAGCGGAAACACTCGTTGGATGTAGAATTTGATTCCTCATCCAAGGAGTACCCATGTTGCATACTTTCAATGGAACTTTCTACACAAAAAATGAGAAATACATGAAAAATGTTATTGCAATCACGTTTTTCATGCATTTGTCATTTTTTGTGTAGCAAGTTCCATCGAAAGTATGCAACATGGGTACTCCTTGGATAAGGAATTAAATTTTATATCCAATTAGTACTCTCGCTTAAAATTTTAGTAAAACCTTAGGGAGATAAGTTGACAATACGAGTTGAAAAAATAGTTTTATTATTTTATTATTTTTTAATTTTTTTTACTTTTTTACTCCCAAAATGGTGAAGCATCCCCCATGGTTGACATCATCATATTGAATCTTACTGGTTCTTATAAATTTTATTTTGGTTGTACATTTTTCTTAGGAGGCCCATTTTAGACCTCAAAATTCCCCTAATGGAGGGTACATCCCTCTCACCCTTCCAGTCTCAATCCACTGGAATTTAACCGAATTCAATAATTTTAGCTTTTCATGAAAATTGATTTTTTCCCTTGATTTTGGAAACCCTATCTTGCTGTTGTAGATACCATCTTGCTGCAATTTCCCAAAATTTGCAGAACAACAAACTCTCCTTGAATAAACAAACATGTTCCCTCCTCAGTTGTCGATCAAAGGAAACTTAAACAACTTGAAATTTTTCTCACCTTGAACATTGTCGACATGACGATGTTTAGCTTGTCTTGTCTTGTACTTGGCTCGACTCTTGACCAAGTGTGTTTTTCATTGCCATGTACCATTTTTAAACCCTCAAGAATAACTTGTGGAACATATGCCTTATTTGTCAATTTTCTTTGGTGCTTGCCCTTTGATCTTTTCACCCTTTAGCACCGGCACCTTGCTCCCATCACTGTTCAACAATGATGTATGGTGTTGCAATTTTTTCTCACCTTGTTTACCTCTTTTAGAAGGCAACATGTTAGAGTCTTGAAACAACTTATTACAAGCATTAGCAACCTTAATGAAATCGGAATTTTCATTTGATGCATCATCTTAAAAGGCCTCATTCACAACAACTTGATGCTTGAACATTAACAAAGAAATTTTTTGACTAGCATTCACTGTTCTCTTCATTTTTCCAACATGCATAAGAGACAAATTCATCTTTTTACCATGCGCTCTAACAATGTACTCAATACCATTCTTGAACAAGTGATACTTATTCTCGTGGCGATGAAAGATTTATCTCCTATCATAAAGATATAGGCTACCCAAAACAATACCAGAAATATCAAGTGGAACAACATCAAGTTCAACTTCGTCAAGAAAGTTTGCAATGATTGTAAATCTAAGTATGCACTTCCTCATCACCTGCAAATTTGCATTCTTACAATCCAACCTAAAGGATAAGGTCTTGGATGAGGAATGGTCTCTAAATTCAAATTCTTGACTAAGTCTTCTGAAATAAGATTTGCTTGTGAACTACTATCAAATAGGGTGTCAATCTTGTTATGCTTTTAAGTAAATCTAACACAGAAAAGCTCAATTCTTGTTTCATCGTCTTGAGTACTATATTGACAACTTGAAGAACTAGTACTTGCAATGTCCTTACATTTCAAACCCATTGTGGTGATCTTTGTTTCATCTCTGGAATCAGAACCTAAATCATGTGTTATTGTTGCAGTTGTCTTCTCCTTCTCCTTGTTTTTACGCTTGTTGGGTCTCATCTCTGGATGAAGTTTCCAGCAATGATCTTCATCATGTCCATATTTGGAGCAATGTTTGCATGTGAGTTTTTATTTCTCCATCTTGATGGAAGCATTCTTCTTACCTTTCCCCTTAAACTTACTCATTCATTTCTCTTCAGACTCAAAAGGTATCCTCACTTGTCTCCTCTAAAGCATGTTTCCCTCTTGCCTCTAGAAGTGTTTCTTGTACGCACACTTCATCTAAATTTTAAGGATTAAACATGAGAATAATATGTCTTAGGTAACTATTCAAACCTCCAATGTATTTTAACCCAGTTTCTTGAGATGTCAAATCTGCACCCAATATTAGTGCTATTCTCCTAAACTCTTGAGTATAGCTTTGCACAATGTGTCATTTTCCTTGCCTAAAGTTTTTCTAGTCCTTATAGCATTTTTCATGTATGATAATGGATAAAATTTTCTCCTTAATGTAGCAACAAAATCATTCCAAGAGGTTAAGCCCTTACCATGTTTCTTCATGTCCTCTTGAGTTTTGGCTTCCCACCAAATAAGTGTTGCACTTTCCAATCTAAATGAAGCAAGTTGAATCTTTATGTCGTCATCCGTGTTTCTTTGGATATTGCAATACACTTCAAGTTGACGTACCCAATTTTCTAATCTTTCAGCATCTACCTCATCATACATAAGAAAATCAAACTTAATGTCAAGCTTTAAAAATGGAGTTTTACGATGACCTTTTGGAGATTGTGGAGTTGAAATTTGTGAAGGGCTTGTTGTGGAAGAAGATGATGGTGAAGATGGTGGTGAGGAGAATGGTGGTGTCAAAGGTGGTTTTTCACCATTCCCATTACCTTTTGGAGGCTTGTCTCCATCTCCTTCTTCTCCTTTTGAAGAATTATCTCCCTTTGGAATATTGGAGCTCTCACCTTGCATCCTTGTGCTTATCTCCTCATAGAGAACTTTCAACATTCTTGTCATATCAAAGAATGAATTCCTGAAGGATTTTTCATCCTCTAACATATTTTCAAACTCTCCTTCATGTGATAGACTTGCTGAAGCTTCAACTGCGATTTGAGGTAGAATTTGTGGTGGAGATTGTGGCAAACTTGCTCTCCTTGTCCTTGACCTAACTTGAGGACTTGCAACCACAAGCTTTCCTTCTCCTCTCTTGAGCTTCAACCTTGTAAGAATCACATACACTTGAAAACAATTCAACCCTCACAACAACGAGAAAACCTAAGCTCTGATACCAAACTTGATCTATATATGAAGTTGCTTGAGGTTTGTGTAATTTTGCAAGTGATTCAATTAGGTTTTAAGCATATTTTGAAAAATTATTAAACACATATACATGAAATTTAAACTGATTTTTTGCAAAAAAATACAATACAAAATCACCATAATAGTAAACACACAACAATAAATTATGAAGGAGCTCCTGGGCTACGTCTCCTGGTCCAACTTCCGATGGTTGGGGTTCTTTCATTATGCTCAAAAAATTATGTTTTCATACCATTAAAATGCTCAAATGGCTCTACTAATAGCTCCAATGGCTTCAAAGTACTCAAAAACCCTTTTCTATCCTCTTTCTGCTCCCAAAAAGGATAAAAACTGAAGAAATTATGATCTCCACAAGTTTTGTTGTTAGTTGACCCACAATTTCGTCCCATTTTTGGCTAATGGAGAAAAAAATCGGTGCAATTCCGATGCAAATTGTGGGATGGTTTAAATTCCCAATAACACCTTAAAACCGAATTTTAAATCATATATAACATGTCTGAATTAATTAATTAATATTTACAAGAGCGCCATATTCAAACTTTATAATAAAGTTTGAAACATATATGGTTAAGAAACTTTGTATGGTGAGTTGGTAGGTAGCTAGACTTGTAGCTCGGAGGCCGCATGTTCAAACCCACCAGAGTGTTATTTTCCCAACAAAAATTTAGTGGCCACCGAGGTGCCACGTAGCAACCTCTTGTTGGGCCACATGGCAGCGTTTTTTCGGGCCATGTGGCGACCTCCAGTTGGTCCACATCATTACCCCACAAACCAATAAAAAATTCACCCAGTCATCCCAATGAGAAAATGCCACTTATCACGCTGTGATTGGATCGTGCAGTCCAGTCATTTTTCAAATCAGCAGGTCCAATCATCATGCCACGTCAACAATACGGATTGCTGACTTGGTAGCCCTACACAAATTTTTGCATGTTTTCCAAATCAATCAAAACTCATTTCCGGGAGAATACGATGTCAATTTTTTGTGAAACAAATTGTGCCAGATTTAGAACGACGAGATCTACACGTTCGTTCAAGTTCCACACTATTCTAACAACTTTCATTTTTAAGCATATTTTTTAGCACCGGATCACTGTGTTGGAAAATTTTTATTGGTTGTTGAGTTTCAAGTGGCCCAATTAGGAGGCCAATCAAACCAATGGGGGATTCGACCCCACGACCTCTGTTGAACAAACTAACCGCTTCACTAATGAACCATGCATATGACTAATTATATCAATGGGGAGAATTAATATTTAAAGTGTAATGGTTTTGGCATTGGCAAATGGGGCAGGGCCAATGGCCCCAACCCTTGGTTACACGAAATATTATATGATCGAGTGGCAAGGAGGTGGGGGCGGGCAGTTAGCCCAACCCCCGAATCAGATTACACTCGCAAACCATGCGTGTAACCAACAACAGGTGTGAAGTCGGGAGGTTCGGGCGCTAAACCATCATTATGGTCATATATAACCAACTGAAACCACAGGTGAAGCTCTCGAACCGGAGGCGCGAGTGTGTGGCCCATCCCTGGGCCGACACGTGACACACAATGCAATGAGGGGCGGAGTGTCGGAATTCACATTGAACACTGGGTGCAAACCAAGAAATGGTGGAATAATGAGCTTGAAGGCATTGTCCCCTACCACATGGTGATGGTGTATGGCCCATATCGGAGCATGTGAAAGTTGTGGTGTGGCCCAGCGAGCACTCCTTCTGCAAATGTAGCCAAAATTTGTCGCCAACCTAGAACTTGTGTGGCACCCAATGTTGATCATGTTGCTACTTGTACTTAGCAATCTCTCTGTCCAATATGTCATGGACCTATTGGTAGATGTGTTGAATGTGCTCAATGAAGTTGTTCGCCTTGTCTGCTTCGGACTAGACATAAGCCAAATCTGCCTGAGTAGATGCAAATGGTATGCCCACATCAATGGGACATAGTGGTTGGAATCCCAAGCCCACTTGAAAGGGGTTGTGGTCAGTTGAGATGTGGATACCTCGGTTATAGTTGTGTTGGACATAGGGGAGGCTTTCATCCCATGTGTGTGGATGCTTTGAGTTGTACATGCGCAGAATGTGTATGATCATCCTGTTGACGACCTCTATTTTGCCATGAGTTTAAGGGTGGAAAGTTGTGGACTTAGTGAGCTTGGTGTCCAACATCAACCATAGACTTAACCAAAATGTAATGAGGAACCTGCTATCCTGATCTGAGATAATGGACTGTGGGATCCCAAAGTGTACCCACACTCGTTCAAATAAGAGTTTAGCAGTGGCTTCTGCTGTGATGTTCTTCTTGCAAGCCACCATAATGGCCATTTTAGAGAATATGTAGATGACCACAAAAACAAAGTCGTTGTCATGCTTGGTAGAAGGAAGGTCTAACATGTAATCCATGGAGATGGAGTTGCAAGGTCGAATAGGGGTAGGAAGTGGAGTATATCGACCTTGCTTCTTGATGGTTGGTTTCGAAATGGCATAGGAAGTGCAAGATCTGATGTACTTCCCAACATCATGTCGAAGGTTCAGCCAATGTAAATACTTTTGCAGTATTGCCACTATTTTCTTGACTCTGTAATGTCCAACGACCCAACTGTAGTGTGCTTCTTAAATCATCTTGGCACGCTTGCTTGAAGGAACACATAGGTGTCCTAGGTGGCATAACAATGCATCCTAAAGGTTAAATTTTGGAATTTTCTTACCCTCCATGAGCGTCTAGTATGTGTTTCTAAATTCTGGATCACTTTTGTGGAGATATGGTTAACCCAAAGTCTCGTGCCCACAAGATTCGAGCACATTGGTTAGCACCACGATCAGTGGTCGGATGAAGCAATCTGCAACGTTATTGATGTTTCCCTTCTTGTACTTGATGTTAAAATGGAATTGTTGTAGGTATGTGGACCATTTATGATGGTGATCATTCTACAACTTCCCTTGTGTCTGTATGAACTGCAGGGGTTGGTGATCTTTGTGGATGACCATTTCCTTCCCCAAAATGTAATGCTTCCATTGTCAGCAGGCCTGCACAATGGAATACATTTCTTTGTCATATGTGGGATACTTTCAGACTATGTTTCAAATTTTTTCACTATGATATGCCATTGGATACCCCTGTTGAGTAATTACTGCCCCAATAGCATAGTCGTAGGCATCTATCTTGATCTCAAATGGTTGATGCAAGTCTAGTAATGTGAGCACTGGTGCAAAGCAAAGGCGATGCTTCAACTCTGCCGACACCTTCTATTGAGATTCAAACCAAAATAATTTTTCCTTTTCTCCTCCCTTGGTAACTTGACTCAAAGGCCAAGTGATATGAGAGAAACCCAACATGGACCTACGGTAGAAATTGGCAATACCCGAAAAGTTCCAGAGCTCTGTTAGAGTGGTTGGAGTTAGCCAATCTCGAATGACCTAGATCTTGGTTGGGTCCACATGCACCCCCCACTCATCAATAATGTATCCCAAATATTGAACCTGGTTCATGCCAAAAGTGCATTTCTCCAAATTGGCACACAAATTGTGTTGCCGCAGTTTTTGGAGGACTTGTCAAATGCCGCGGAGGTGATATTCCCAACTTTGGTTGAAGATCAAGATGTCATCCAAATACACCACTAAGAATGAGTTGGTGAATGGTCACAAGATGTCATATATCAGCCTCATGAAGGTTGTGGGAGCATTCATCAACCCGAAAGGCATGACCAACCATTCAAAAAGGCCCTCATTGGCTTGGGGCCATAGTCTTCCACACATCTATGAGGGTTTGATTGGTACCTAGTGATACCCGAAATTCAAGTCGATCTTGATGAAATATTAACCCCTTGAGTTGGTCTATAAGGTCATAACCGAGGGATCGGATACCTATTCTAGATAGCCATCTTGTTCAAGACTCGATAGTCAATGATAGAGCTCCAAGTCCCATCCTTCTTTGAACCAACACAATCTAGTTTCACATGGCGATGAACTCTACTGGATGTGACCTTTTCCTGCAATAGCTCCCGAACTCGGCCTTTGATTTCGTCATTCTCCATAACAGAGAATCGATAGATTCACCATCAGGTAGAGACGCACATAGGGTTATATCGATGGAATCCTTGACCTGACAATGCAAAGGTACCCCTCCGGGTGAGGTGAAGATGTCCCCATACTCCTCCATGACCTCGTCCATCTGTTGTTGTTGTGCGGAGGATCCCTATCTGGAGGTAGTGGCTACATTATTCTTCATGCCCTAAGGGCAGATCATCAGGAAAAAATATCTTGGTTTTCGAAATGAGCTTACTGCATTGTTTTGAAGTGATTAAACATATGGCGGTAGGAGGTGCTACCTCTGGTATCCTATACAACTTATTTTCCAAATTAACAATAACAGCGCGAGGCCTAGACTCACACACAACATGTCGCATTCACAAGTATGGTTTGCCTAATAACACATCACAAACATCAAGAGAAGAAATATCACATAATACCTCATCCGTGAAGGGCTTGATGTTGTAGGGAAGGCGACACTGCAAGTTGACTCAGAGATCACATCCTTGGTGAAGCCACCTAATGGTGTATGGTGGTGGGTGTGTTGTGGTCAGCAGACCCAGCCCCTTCACAACCTCTGCTGAAATGAGGTTCTTTTGGATCCCACTGTTGACAATGAACTGCAGCGGAGAACCCTTCACCCACATCTAGGAATGGAAGAGGCGCTCCCCCTCCTCCAGATCTTCGAGTTCCTCCTTCTAGATCTTGGTGGTGGCAACAGTGGCGTTGGGCTTCGCATCGATAATTTTCTTCCCTTTTTCATTCCCCTTGTTGGGTTTTGACTCAGAGTCAGAACATGCATCTGATTCGAAAGCCTTCAGCTCGGCCACCAGTGACTTCTTGCCTCGACACTCACTTGTGTTGTAAGTGGAGATCTTATGGAACTCACACCAATTTCCTGTGTCCTTCTCTGGCTTTGTAGTGTTGTTCTTCGCTTACTGCTTTGGCGGGTTGTCTTGTCCCAAATGACCTAGACCATGGCTGGGTCCACATGCACCCCCTGTTCATCATTGATGTATCCCAGATATTCCACCTGGATCATTCCAAGAAGAGATAATTTTACCACTTTTATTCAAATCTTCTTGTGTTTTGGCCTCCCACCAGATGAGGGTTTCACTTTCCAAACAATGAGAAGAAAATTGGATATTTGTAACATCATCATTATACTGAACACTCGGACCTTTAGCTTGTCTAAAACTTTGTTAACCCATAATTTATTTTTGCATATAAGCTAATGGATAAAATTTACTTCTTAATGAAGTTACAAAATCATTCCAAGAAGAGATAATTTTACCACTTTTCTTCAAATCTTCTTGAGTTCTAGCCTCCCACCAGATGAGATTTTCACTTTCCAAATGAAGAGAAGAAAACTAGATATTTGTAACATCGTCCTTAATATTTTGAATCCCGCAATATAGTTCAATTTGATGAACCAAATTATCCAAATTTTTAGCATTTACTTCCCCATTGTACATAGGCAATTCGAAATTGACATCAATCTTAATCAAAGGATACTTAGCATGTCCTTTTGGAGATCTAGGATGAGTATGTCTAGGTGTTGAAGGAGGTGAAGAAGGTGGTGAGGATGGATTTGAAGGAGGAGGTGGAGGGAATAGAGGCTTGCTCCCATCACCACCATTAATTTTTTTTATTAGAACTTTCTCCTTGCAACCTTGTTTTCCTTTCATTGTACAAAACTTTCACTATCTAAGACATATCATAGAATTTATTTCTGAAATACCTCTCATCCTCAGACATATGCTCTTGTCCTTCTTCATATGCCATGACTAATGCAATTTTTGGAGTTTGTGACCTCCTTGAACCAATTTGAGGGTTTGGTTGTTCAAGAACTCCTTCTCCTCTTCTCAAATTAGACCTTGTAATCATTCAAAAGCACTTGCAAAAACTATCAAACCTTAAAATCAACCATGCTATAATACCAAACTTATCTGAAATTAAAAATTGAAGGTTTCTTGAAAATGTTTGCAAGCTAGTTGATGTCTTGTGGGAAATGGATCGAAATTTCAAAAACAACATAAACTTAGTAATTTAAGTTTTGCATATTTAACTAGAGAAAAATAGACATCATGTAGCATCACAAAACAACAATTTGATGACAGAGTTCACCCCTCCCAGGCTACATCTTCGGGTCTAGATTCCAATGTTGGCCCTTTAAATTATCTGCTCAAAAATGTAAATTACATCAACAAAAAATGCTCAAATCACAAAAATAATGTTTCAATAGTGTCTATAACAACCAAAAAGCACTGTGTAGACTCTTCTTGGGATCAAAAAGGCTAAAAAATGGCAAAGTTATGCCTCCTTCATTTCTCTGTTATTTGCCTACAAAATTACCAAACTGGAAAAACTGGCAACGAATCTCCCTTTGGTAGAACTACTAGGCGATAAACTAGCGCGGGAGCGGTGAAAATTCCACCTAAATTGGTGCATTTTTTTGAACATTTATTTTTCCTCTTGTGCCCTAACTTCCACCTGTTTTAACAGTCATGTGGCATGTAATGTGGCAAGGGGCACAGGCTAGATGCCATACGCCCATTGACTTCCACGCTCTTGGTCATGTGACGGGGCATGGGACCGTGAGATAGGCACCACATACTAGCCCTCCTTCATAGCTTTGCCGTTGATTTCGGTTATTAGTTGGAACTGGAGGTTGGGACTACCTACCCCCTCTACCTTGGCTCTAGTCATGGGTATTCCCATATGTCTCGAGGCTATGGCCATGTGCCTGCCCTGCCCCACTCCACTTCTTCCATGGTTATGTGGTATAGCATATAACCTAGGGCCAGGGTTAGTTGGACGAGCCTATCGATCCGACCCCTCCCAAACCATTCGAGCACATTAATTTAAATATAAACAGACTATATGATATATTAAGAACTAATGTGCGGTCCATTGGTAAGTCCTTTGGTTAACTTGATAAAGGTCGCAAGATCAAACTCCATTAGTTCAGACGACCAGCCCAATAAATTTTGCATGAAACCTGACGGCCACATAGTGCCCTCCCATTGGGCCATGTGGTGCCTCCTGATTGGTCCAACCAATCTTCACCGACCAAACAAAATCTGCAAACCTGACATGTATGACCATGCCATGTTTTGGCATGGGATTGGCCTGTATGACATCCGTACTGCCGAGTTAGCTTGTTGACGTTTGCACCACATCATCGTACGACCTGCCCAGTCAACCCTACAAGTTGAATTTTTAGTTGTTTTCCAAAATATTTAGAACACGATAACTTTCACATACGGTGTCAAATTGAGACAATTAAGCGTCGTCTACAATTTGGCACTGGTTTCAAGATATTTTGAGCACTTTAATTTTTACAAGTTAGAAAGTACAGGTCATGGCTATGCCATGAATCTATATCGGACCAATTCCTTATCTTTCTACAGTTGGATTTCAAAAATCCTCATCCAAATACCCTTTCAAACTCAATAGATCCTGGCTCAAGGAACTTTCTTTTAAGAACCTTGTTTATGAATGTTGGGGCAACATGTGGGTGTATTCTTTATTTCCTACCATGGATGCTTGGAATTATAAGATGAAATATTTAAAACATCATGTTAATTCTTGGGCCTAAATTTTTATTGGTGATCAGTGAAGAGAGTTGGATCTTATTGACTGAGAACTAATCTCTTGCAAAAATTATTTTATTCACACAAGGTTTCCAATAGACCTGAAAAAAAGCATATGTAATTTTGCTAAAAGGAAGTCAAGCATGCTCATAATGGAGGAGGAATGATGGAGAAAAAATAGAGGGGTGTATAAAATGATTGTAGATTCAATAATACTCATGTAATTTTCTAAAACATAAGACTCTTAAATCTACTCTACTCATTTGAGGAAATAAATTCATGATTGAGAACATATATCAAAAGAATGCATCATGATTTAACACACATACATGAGGACTTATCTAGGGGAAATCAACTGCTCAAAACCCCTTCCTGATTGTATTGCATTAGTCAAAAATAGAGAAGGAATAAAATGCTTGCTCAAGCTTGAGCAACCTCTGCACAAGTATAATTTATCTCACTACCTCACAGACTGACTCTGCCCAGCGCTTAGCCAATTTTATTTCCTGCCAAGCTCCTCTTTCCTTGCTCTTTTTCTCAATGAATTAGCCCCATATTTATTAGGGAAATCCACATCCAGAACTGCGTAATCCCTATAGGCCCTTCTCTGACTGCATGCACCACCTGTACAATTTGGAAAATTCTACAACTGATAATACACTACCCTTGAACTCCAAACTCAACTGGGTAACTCGATTTCCATGCATGCATGAGTTAATTTAGGTTGATTTGTTAGCTAACTAGTTGAACACTGAAGTTTCACCCCACTGCCTGATCTCCTACTAGTTCCTCCAACAGTTGGAACTAGTTTAACAAACCTTAACTCAATCTAATTGAATTAAATTGTTACAATTGAATTAACTCAACTTAGGCTCCTAAAATTTAGGAATCATTGTACACAACTCAAGTTAAGCCCACAACTTGAATTAACTAATTAACTGAGTGATAGAAACTCATTTAACTCATTCAAGTTTTCTCCTAAATTAATTCAAGGGAAAATTAAATTAGGAATTTCTTGTTGCATTTTCAACATAGGGTGATTTGGATTAAGGAGAGTCATCACAAGTCAATTTTTTTTCATAATTTTGCCTCTTTCAGGAGGAACAAAAATACTATTTGGGACATATCAGATGAAGACGATAAATCTTTCTCCGCTCAACATGAGCTTGAAAATTTAGCTAAAGTCCACTTTTCAGCTCTTCTCTGAGATTCTGGAGTCTGTAACTTTCAAAATCAACTTCATGTCATCCAACATATGCCAAGAATTTTCTCAGAAGAGGACGTAAATTTGGGAAATTCGGTGACATTGGATGAGATTAAGGAGGTTTTAAACTCTTTTGTTAAGGACAAGAGTGCAGGACACGATGGCCGAAGGGCAGAGTTCTACTTGGATTTTTTTTATATGTTTGGAGAGGATATGCTCAGTGTTGTTGAGGAGGCAAGGGTGACTTGGAAGGTAACTGAAGTCATTAATTTCACCTTTCTGGCTTTGATTTCAAAAAATTCCAAGCCCCAAAATTTATAATGATTTTAGATCGATTTTGCTATGCAACCTTATCTACAAGGTGATTACTAACATTCTATTTTTGAGGATGAAATTTATTCTGTTAAAATATATTTCAGGGGAGAAATTTGGGTTCCTCACTGGAATATTGATTCATGATGCAATTGGTTCTGCTCAAGAGGCGTTACACTCCATTAAAGTCAGAAAGTGGTTTGATATCATTCTCAAGATGGACGTAGTAAAGGCATATGGCTTGGTGAATTGGTCATTTTTGTGGATTTTACTCCTCCATATTGGCATTGATGCTTTGACCATAATTGAATTATGGGTTGTATCTCATCTGCTAATTTTGTGGTGCTTATAAATGGTGCACCACCTTACTTTTTCTCTTCCTCTCGTGGCTTATGGTGAGGATTCCCTTTTTCACTGCTTCTTTTCCTCTTAGTAAAAGGCTTAAGTATAATGATCATTGCAACAAAGAAGGAAGGATGCATCAAAGGTGTTAAGTTGACAAAACATATCAAACTAACATGCCTATTTTTTGTTGATGGAATTCTTATTCTGGGTGATGGTATTGAAGCTGAGTGGAGTACCTTCCATAGCATCTTCTCTATTTATTGCTCAACCTTAGGTATGAAAATAAGTGAATATAAATCTACATTTTACGTTAATAATGTCTCTAATCAGACTGTTGTGTTTATTGGTACTACATTCCCATACAAGATGTTGCATGTGGAGCAGGGTTTCATTATCTCAACTTTTTTTCTCAAACCAAACTGCTATAGGGTTGAGGACTAGAGATGGCTATTAAAAATAATTGAAGTTAAGGTAAAAAATTGGTACTAGATGGATCTCAATCATAGTCATATTGGCCTTAAGAAAATCAGTTATGGGAAGTATCCCTACGTTTTGGCTTTCCCTTGCAAAGATCCCAAATTCAATCCTGGAGAAGATTAGCCAATGCATGAGAAACTTCTTGTGGATTGGTAATAGGAATTGTGTTGTTCATCATTTGGTGAATTGGGAGACTATTGCCCAGCCAAAACATCAAGGTGGGTGGGGCTTTAAAATTCTTAACCAATTTGGTCTTGCTCTAGTGGTGATGAACACCTGGAGGGATTTTACCGAAGATGGCATTTGGAGTAAAATTATTTTGGGAAAATATGTTTATGGAAAATCACTTACGAATGGTTGTGGTCCTTTAAACCCTTTTCTGTGTTGGCTCGAACATTTGGAGGGAAAATGCGGCAGTCATTATCCTTGATTCAAAAATGGATTAGGTGGAAGGTTGGTAGAAGGATCCGTTAGACGGATTTTTTTTTTAATCGTTGAGTAACTACCTTCTCTTTCTCTTTCCCTATTAGAAAATGGAGAGAGTATCCATTGAACACAGGAATAACACACAAAAAATTATTTTCTATATAATCAAATGAATATATTACAATTTTTATAGTGCTGCTGAGATCCAACTAATTCCACTCTTGGAGGGAGAAGTTGAGAGAATCTCTCAACATCCTCCAACAAACCAAACCAATCCCTAATCTTTAGCATGCATCATAAATGAGGCATTATCTCAAACACCCCCCCTTAATGCCTACATTACAGAAATGGAGAACACACTAATTTAATACAAACATTTGTCTTCCCTGGTCTTCATTAACATTTGTACCCACTCTGAGATCTCATAGACAACGCTCTTTTCTCCACCATTTTCGAGCTACCATTCAACCCATTTAAAATACATTTGCTTCTGACCAGCAATGCTGAATTTGTAAGATCAAATATTCTTGACACCCCCGAAGAAGAGTCTCAACACTGAACTATCCTATGGAAATATTTCCATCTATGAAATAACCCCGAAGAATAAATTTCAAAATTCTATAGGGAAATATTCTGGATACAGAATATGATCAGTGATTAATCCTACAAAGTGACCTTTACACACAAGGATCTCATTGTATAACCTGTAACCGATGCTCTTGAAGCCCTGAGGAACAACAAGATCCATCAGCATGTAACAAATTCACACGATCAAATTAGTCAATTGTTCTCTCGGCACCGAAGAACGTCGAGAACGACTAATTTAAATAATGCTAATTTGTTCAATAATTGGTTCTACACTACAAATCTCACAATGAAAAATTCATAATTCTACATATTAACAAGCTACACACTCCACCAACACGATTTTTCTTTGGCCAACATTTCCTGGCATTTTACATAAGAATCTTGATGCTGCAGACGCATCTACTGGTAAAATGTGGTTATAAATTCTTCTGCCTGCCTGTCAATTTCTTAGCGCAAACAACAATTGGAACATCTGATGGTTGAAAGAGAAGTGAAGGGATCAGAGGACAATTCATTGGAATATGAATTAACTGAAATATTGGAATCCAATTCATCTTTCACATTGAGACGAGTGCAAGAGGGAAGGAGAGCTAGATAAAAACGCACATACTAATTCTACAAAATGTTGCAGATGGAGATCCATGTACCATGCAATGCACTCAGTCAAAGAACAAATCGCCAAAGGAGCTGGAACGAAGTATTCGGAGTCGGATGATGGCTCTACCTGACGGGGCTGATAAGATCACCCTTTCAGCAATTCGTTCGCCGCCTCCTCTAATTACCCGACTTGGGAGGATGCCACTCTGCCACCGCTCTTGATTTTTATTGGGGGTCGTGATATGCTGAGAGACCGGGCAAAGGCATACACGAGATTCTGGTCAACTATGGTAAAGCGGCTCAGCTGATTGTGTTCGAAGAGGAGAAGCACAGTTTCTACGTGTTGAAGTAGGACGGAAAGAGTATACGGGCACTTATTCTGATGCAGAAATAGAGATGACCATATCATGGTAGCCGACAGACTATGGATTTCTCAACGATCGGACAGATATTGAGTACTATAGGATCTACCTTATGTTGATCAGTTAGAGTTACCGAGTGCCAACGATGGTGCCACATAAGACTTTTCTTTCATTTCTCCGCGTCTCAAAAGATAAACTTATTCTCTGTCAACAACAATGATATCGACATCATCGGTGTATTTCGCGAACATTTGGCTTTTACCAGATCTATCGACATCAATTTTTCTTTGTTCAACCATATAATTGATTCGGCTCAGGTGATCATGGATTTCACGACTTCCTTCAACGATCCATGCATGTTTACAGCAACAACAAAATTCTTCCCGTATCGCAATGAACACACAGCACATTAATAAAAACTTCACACAACAAACACTTTATTCACACAGCTCTCACATCTTCCTGGGTACTCCCGTGAGGGATTAAGCCCAGCCAAGCTCTGATACCATATTAGAAATTGGAGAGAGCATCCATTGAACATAGGAATAACACACAACAAATTATTTTCTATATAATCAAATGAATATATTACAATTTTTATAGTGCTACTGAGATCCAACTAATTCCACTCTTGGAGGGGGAAGTTGAGAGAATCTATCAACATCCTCCAAAAAACCAAACCAATCCCTAATATTCAGTATGCATCATAAATGAGGCATTTTCTCAAGACTCTCTTCTATCTTAATGTTCAAGGCTTGTACTATCTTCAATGTGCTTATATTTTCTTCCAATGGTTTTAGCTGAAGATGTTAACCTCTCGACTCCGGGTTTGTGTGGTCCTGCTATGAGAATGGGGAGAAGTTTATAAATTCCCTCATAAACAATGGTATCTCCTCTGGGAAAGGATGATTCTTGTGCGGGTCCTGAACTCCTCAACCAAGACTATTATCGCCCATAGTTTCATAGACTTCCTCGATTCAAAGGAACATGTGGTGGAATTCAAAACTATGGATTTGGTCTGACGCAATAGAATCTCTAGACTACGTCCGAATATCTCCAGAAAATCACACTCAAACTTGGATTGTCTATTGAGAAAGGGCATTCGAGGGCCAAATTTTGTTATTTTAAAGATGAAGAAATAGTCAACCACTTATTCTTCTCATGTGACTTTTCTAAGGCTCTTTGGTTGGAATTTCATGGAGTTTTAAACATGCTGGAAAATGGGTCAATTTCTCCCTTGGATCAATGCCTATTGTGGTGGGAAAAAAATTTAGGCAATTTTAAAACCCTCCATTTTTTATCGCACGAGGCATTTGTAAAGTTCGAAATAAGCTTATTTTTGAAGACATACCAAAAGGATCCCATGAACTATGTTAGATTGTTAGTTTCTTTTTGATTATTTCACTTTGCAGTTTTCAGACTTGGTTTTTTTTTCGTTTTCCTCCCATATCCCGTTCAGTAAATGCCAACTTCTGATGGAGCTTTTCAAGATAGTCTGTGTGGGGGGGGGGGAGCCATCATTTTTCTACCAGACATTGTCTCTTATTACATCTGGTTGAATGCAGGCAAAGGTACGAACACTAAAACATAAATAGTGGTTGTCTGGGCTCTCCTATTTTTTGCAACCTCATTGAAGATAACCTCTTTACAAGTGTTCAAGGACTCAAAATGCGTGGTCAATTGGATGCAGGGTAAGGGCTAGTTGAATGTCATCTCTCTAAAGTTTTGGATGGATTGCAATTTGGATATTAGAAGTTACTTCCAAAACCTTTTTATCCAGTACATTCTGAGAGTATGGAATCAACAAACGAATTTTCTGTCCAAAAAATCCCTATAGGTGGAGAGTAGTATCTTTTTTAAAAAACACAAATGTCTTCTCCTTTTGAGAAGAAGCTCTCTGCATATCCCTATGGATTTGCAGCTAGTCCAACTGGATAATGGGCACTAAATTTTTCCTTTTCTCATTTCAGAGTCTTTGAGCCGATTGTTTTGTGTATACCAGTTTTGGATAGGGTAAAACCTCTCGAGGTTTGCTATTTTGTTTTCATCATGTTGTTTTTTACTTTGGTCATCTCTCTATTTAGTTTTGTTTTGTATCGATGATTTTCCAGATCGGTAAAGTTAATGATTGTAGTCTCCTTTTGGCCTCGTCTATGGGCTTATTTATTATGTTTTTCCTAGAGATTTTGTATGCAAAACATGTAATGAAATAACATGGAGTTATGAAAACTACTTGAAAGTGTCAAAAAGAAATGTGTAGTGGTCCCCTTCCCCTTTTACTCTTTCATTCTATTACATTAGCTTTTATTTTGCATAGTAAAAGATTGTCCCCAAAATAACTAAGTTTATAAATTTAAAATAAAAAATATCAATTTAACTTCTCCTAATTTTAAATGACTTTCGAAAAAATTCACTAAAATTTAAATTACAATTAATAATATTATCTTACATTTAACTTAAATTATATTAAAAAATGATTAACAAAGGTGAATAATAATATCATCTAATATTTGATTTAAAAATATATTAAAATAGGAATATGGGATTATAGAATATTTATTTCTATTTCTGAGTAATTTACTCAATAAGTTTTAATACCAATTTCATTAAGTGCCACTCAACTTCTTTTCTCATTGAAAAAAACTTTATTGTTTTAATGGTTAATCCATTGAATACATTAAATTATGTAATGAATATTCATATAAAAATAATTTAAAAGAAAACAATAATGTCAAATTTTATAATAAATATTTAAAAGAAAACAATAATGTAAATTTTTATAATAAATATAAATTATATAATATAGTAAGATATTTAAATTTTTATTAAGTTCATTTTGATTTTTTGGTATAATAGATAATAATATGAATTAAGAAAAAGAATGAGATTATTTAATAAATATATTATTTGGTGTAGTCTAATTTATAGACGAAAAGAGTTTTTTTATAATATTTTTTCTAGTTAATTTTAATCAAAATAACAAGGATTTTTAAAAATTTCAGTTTAAGTTGTTTAATTTGTAGAATTTGAATGTCTATGGATTTTTCAAGATTCTGAATCTATTTATGTATTTTAAACAACAAAAAATCACATTCTTTTTTGCTAATAAAAAGTCTATTTCAGTTATAAATTAAACTACACCATATTATTATACTTGAAAATAAATTAAATTTACATTTTATTTTATATAATCAATTCTTTAATTGCCAATTTAATTAAATGTGACTCAAATTCATTACATTACAATATATCTGCATTAAAATATTATGTCCCTGGAGTAAAAACGAAGATAGGAAGGCAGTTGTAAATTGTTCACTACGTGCAACAACTTTGGGTGGCCAACCAAGTACTGCACAAAGATGTTTTCAAGATCGTAGTCTAACAAGGTCACAATTTTGCTCAGAAACAATGGAAATTCTAGCAGGATTTTCTAAAAATCTGACAAATTTTTTGGAAACCCAGATTGTAACAGTCAAGTTTCAGGATTTTGGGTGCCCAAACATTTTTAATAGTACTAAATCTATTTCTATTATCATAAAAATGATTCAAACATTCTCAAAATTAAATGTCTTGAAATTTTTTCACATAATTCTAACAAAAATTTTACCATTTAAACAAAATTGTAATCTTAATAAACAACTAAACAACCTCTTTAAAAAAAGTAGTCTCATGCATGTACCTCTATATCTTTCTTCTTGTGAAATTCAAAATCATTCGAATAATAAATAATTAATCTAAAAATACATAACATTGTTTCTATGCCTATACCTATGTTTCTTGCTGTGAAATTCAAAATGATTCGAAAAATAAATAATTAATCTAAAAATACATAGTTTTTTTAAAATAATTTTATTTCTTACAAATAATTTACAAAATTCAATATTAATCTAAAAGAAGATCATTAATGTACCAATGGAAAGTGGTATAAATTTGACGCTCAACAAATTACAATATATCTTCCGGTACAATAACATCATTATTTTAATCTTAGGAAAGTCATAGGAAAAATGATAGATTCTCATATTCAAAGTCATGCTCCGACTTTAAATAGATTCTCATATTCAAAGTCGTACTCCGACTTTAAAGGAAAAATAATAGCTTCTCATATTCAAAAGCAATTGATAAAAAATATTATTTTATTCCGTAACCAACACACGGACAAATCACCGAACCTTAAAGATATCCGCGTTCCCGCGG